>VDFB02000013.1:86822311-86945162 GCA_007258455.2 Sequoia sempervirens
TTGCTAATCCAAGCTTGGGCTGTCATCTTCCCACTACCATCAAACATCACCAGATTCAACCTGTTAGTTGCATGTTTGAGGTCATTATTCTGCTGTCGGGGTCTCCAATCCTGACGAGCCCTATTGTGTTCACGCCTCTGTGTGATAAAACGGTCAAAAGTGTTCCGTTCTCTGACTGCAGGAGGTATCAACTCCCACTCCTCGTTTGCTGCCATAAGGTTATCAGCAAACAAATCATCCCGATCCTCCTCTGGCATAGCCTCATCGGGCTCCTGTCTCGTGAACGTAGGCCTTGTAGGCCTATCAGCTGTCCGTGACACTGTCCTAGGTGCTCTCCGTGACCCAGCATCACTCCTGTCATCGTCACGATGTGGTGACGGTCTCCTCGAAGTCCCTAATCTCTGCAGTGCCTGTGCCACCTGCTGTAATACATCATCAGATCGACGTTGTCTTGCACGAAGATCTCTGAGTGCGAGTAAGACCTCAGCATCATCCTGATCTCGGTTCTGTGGGATCTCTGTCCGAGGTATATCTGTTCTCTCAGCCCTATCATTCCTGTCAGTCATGATTTCCGGCTGCCTGCTCAAACTGCGTTGCCTTTCAATCAAGGCACGTCTGCGTGTATAATACCTGTATGTATCAAATTCCTCTGGCTGCATGTGATGGCCAAACCCTAGGATGGCAGGATCAAGCTCTGATACCACTGTAGAAACCCTAGTTTCCCCCTGACACTGAATCTGACGGTGTTCTTGAGTTTTTCTGACGTTTTATGGTTTTTGCAATTTTTTTGTGTTTTTGATGCAAATAAAGAAAAGTACGGCTTTTGAAATAAATTGAAATAAATGCTATAAAAATTGAATAGCTCTGGAAATGAGGAAATATGGACGCCAGTATCTTTATTTCAACTTCTCTACTGATTACAATGAAACCCAGATGCATGCAAAGAATAAAATTAAGAATTTTCAATATTTTAAAAACCTGGTATTTGCTGCTACAGAAGTACAGATCTGTACGGCTCAATCAATGAATGCTCTTCTCCCTCAAAATGATGATCTCTGAAGACTCCCAGCAAGTTAGCGCCTCCAAGGAAGGAAGTCTGGAACCAGTATGATAGGCGTTTCTCCCAGAAGAAGGAAACACGTGTTTTGAAGAGAGGTACGGCCTGACAGAAGTACGGCCTGGTGAAGTACAGCAGCAATAAATATTGGTACGGCTTCTTCAAAACAATATCTATGTCTTTGAATATGATGCGCCCCAGTTGATAGATGAACTTTGAATACAGAATACTGAAGAAACTCTGACAATGGACAATCTCTGAAGCTCTATAGTTTTCTCTGAATAAGAAAACCTCTGTAGGCAATAGATCGAGTGATATTGCACACTCTCTGAATTGCTTTCCGCTGGAGATGGCTCGTTCCCCAAGGAAGTTGAACACGAAACCCTAAAGTCTCAGGCTCAGATCAAATTGATCAGTTCTCAAAACTCAATAATCACATAATGGCACAATTACCAATGCAAAACCCTTTATCTTTCACAAAAGTGCGATTTCCACCATAATAGGGTTTTAAATGATATTTGACTTTTAATTCTTTAATTTCTCCATAGTTCTCCGTCAAATATTTTATAATATTTTAATAGTCACTTTTGGCCCCTTCTGATGATGGGCGCACCCTTCAAGGCAATCACTTAAGTTATAATTTAAAATTATAACTTTATATTATAAACATTAATTAATTAATATTTAATCAATACGATCAAATATTAATATCTTCCTCGTTTCTAACCCGATGACTGATCCGTCTGATGCTGACGAACTCAAGTGATTCCTGATGCCCATGCTAAAAATAGCCCCACAGCCTAAACTGCTAAAAATAGCAATTCCAAATAGTCTCCGATCGAGTTTAACGAAAGACAACTGATCAAACCCAATCGACCGCGAGCTAAGCTCCCGACCTCTATCCAATTTATCGCCTACGAGGGTCGTGGTGATAGGCCAACCCTCCCTCGAGATGTCACTGAAGGGGACATGACAATCTCCCCGTGTTTAATAAGCCTCCATTCCTTAGGAATCCAATGAAGAATGAAGCAGTTTTGGGACATTAAAAATTTAGTTTTGTTATGAGTAAGTTGAGAACCAAAAACAACACAATAAATATCAAGGATGCCCAAAATGTGATATAATTCCTCTTTAGAATTTTGAAGAAACATCATGTTGTCATCAATAAAGTGAGAGTTGACAACCACCTTATCTTGGAGAATGGATATACCTCTAATAAGCTTCATTTGATTAGCCTTTTGAAGAAGATATCCAAGCGCATCAGCAGTAAGAACATATAAAAAATGAGATAAATGACACCTTTGCCTTATGGAATGTTGTAGCTCAAAGGGGGCTGATATAGATTGATTAATAACAAGGTGAGCATTAGCATTTTTAAACAACATTTGCACATGATTTTGGATCTTTGGACCAAAACCCAACCACTGCAACATTTTAAGAATGAAATGCCATCAGATTTTGACATAAGCCTCATCAAAATCTAACTTGATCACTAACACATTTTGACATGATTGTTGAGCCCACTCCATAGTCTCCCAAGCTGGCATAAGATTGTCAAGTATAAATCTGCCTTTAATAAAACCTGTTTGTTTAGATCTCACCATACCCTGCACAATTGGCCACTTAATTCTGATAGCTAAAGCTTTAGCTATGATTTTGTATGAAGGATTTAGCAAGGTAATTCGTCTCCAACGAGCAATAGAATCCTCATTTTTCCCTTTAGGAATAAATTTGATCAAACCTTTGTTAATACTTGGACCTAAGGAACTCTTTTGAGTAGCTTCCAAGTAAAAAAAAATAAAAGTCATCTTTGATATGATGTCACATGGTTTGATAAAATTCAGCTGAAAGACCATCAAACCCATGACTTTTATTTGTTTTCATAGAGAAAAGGGCTTGTTCAAGTTCTTCTATGAAGAAAATTCGATCCAAATATTGACTATACCCTGAATCAATCCTATTAGGAATAGAATTTTGAACTTCTTCCAAAGCTGGTGAATATCTTGCCAGTTGTTCTCAACTTATTATTTGATTTGGTCAATATTATCAAGTGTTATTGCTTGTGTCCCTTTGTTCTCTCCCTGCGCTCTTCACGAGTAGCCTTGTTCTTTGCACGTATGGCTTAAAATTGATCATGCAAGGTTTTCTCCCAACTTTTTTTTTAAAATTTGGGACTTCCAATAATTTCCATATCCAAATTGATGCCCCTTTCCCTTTGTAGCCGGCGGTAATAAATACAAATTTTCCATTCCAAATGACATGGTTCTTTGATAGGTACTTTTATAGTGCCATTATGCCATATCATTGGTATTGAAACCCTTTCCACACTCCATTGTTCCGTATCATCTTCCACATAAAATATTAGCGTGTATGCGCAAACATAGTTGACAAATATTTCTTGGGTGGCTGCACTTATCCTATTTTGAAAAGAAAAAAAACTTCGATGAACAATAAACACATGCTTTTTTTCAATAAAAAACTCATTTATGAAATATTGTGCTGCAAGAAATGCCGGTATTTCTTGTATATTTCGCATCTTTATTTCAAATGTTGTAAAATGTTTTCAATTTTCTAGAAATGATTAAATTTGCACAATTTACTCCTTGGATCCCATTCTTACCCGTGACACATTACAAATGCAATGCAGGTGCCACCAGGAGTCTTGTGACATCATAACTAGGTGTAAATACAGCACGAGTGTCAATTTTCCTCATTTTTCTTCCCAGCCATTTTCTACCTAGCAAATTTGGGCTTCGAGCGATTTAGTGTTATTCTGCAGGACATTTCAGCTTTTAGCAGCACACTACAGCACTCCATTCTGCTTACGGTTTCTTGTAACACCTACATAAAAGCTTAGCGAAAAATTATGAACTTGTAGCACATTTGAGAACGAAATTTTGAGCACAAGAAATTCTCTGCAAGCATGGATGGTGGTTTAAACATGCGAGAACTTGTAGGGGTACTTCTTGTACTGCAAAACCCTGATGTTTTGCAGATTTTCCAAACAATGGTGTGCCTAGTATTTTTTGGTGGGCATCAGGGTTTGAACTATCAGTTTGTCTTGGAGTTTTCTCGGGGTTTCAAACTGGCATTGTGCACATTCGAGGGCAATAATCCCAGAGGAAGACCTAATTGTCAAATATGGCAGAGGAATGAAGAATAATACAGCAGAACAATGAAAATACTGAAAAACAGAGCGAGCATAAAGTAGAGCAGCAGAATAACAGTCATTCGTTCATGTTGAAAATAGAGTAATATAGAATTTAGGGCTTTCACAGCCTTCTAGATGTAACTAGAAGCAATTAGCAAAAGATGGAGTAAGCTCCAAGTATCTAAACCTAATGTAGAGCTATCGGAAGTCTTCCAGAATTAATGCAAATACCAACTACACCTACCACAACTTAGCTAACACGCAAAGAGTTTGCTGCATACAGTTGAGTTAATTCTAACACTCCCTCCTAATCTCAATTGTACAAATATTAGCACTAAAAATCCCTAAGTGTTTCCTTTGAAATTCAAAAACATTCTTTCCCAATGGCTTTGTAAAAATGTCTGCAAGCTGATCTCGTGATCCACAGAAGTCAAGAGAAATTTCTCCATTTTGTACGAGCTTTCGAATGAAATGAAAGCGAGTGTCAATATGCTTGCTTTTCTTGTGGAAGACATGATTTTTGGATAAGGCAATTGCTGAGCTGTTATCACAGAAAATAGGAGTTGGCTCCTTTTCAAGATGTGCAAGATCATTCAGAATCCTTCTTAGCCATACTGCTTGACAAGCTGCTGTAGTTGCAGCCACATACTCTGCCTCTGCTGAAGATATTGAAACTATGGCCTGTTTCTTGGATGCCCATGAGATGAGATTCGTTCCCAAGTGAAAAGCATAACCTGATGTGCTCTTCCTATCGTCTATGCTGCCAGCATAATCACTGTCTGTGTAGCTTGAGAGTGAAGCATCTTCAGATTGAGTGTACCATAATCCATAGTTGATTGTCCCTGCAACATATCTCAAAATTCTTTTTGCTACTTTCCAGTGTGAATCTTTTGGAGAGTCCATGAATCTGGATACAAAACTTGCAGCAAACATTATGTCAGGTCTAGTTGCTGTGAGGTACAAAAGACTGCCAACTAGACTCTTGTACAAAGTAGAATCAACTGGTGGTCCATCATCTTGTTTGCTCAACTTTGTTCCTTGAGCAATGGGTGTGTTTGCTGGTTTGCAAATTTCCATTCTGAATTTTTTCAACATTTCTAAAGCATACTTTTGTTGACAAACAAAAATACCTTGAGCAGATTGGTTGATTTCAATTCCCAAAAAGTATTTCATGATTCCAAGATCAGTCATTTCATATTCCTTTTTTCATGGCAGCTTTGAACTCATCTAACATCAAATTTCCTGTATAGAGCAAGTCATCAACATAAAGACAAACAATGAGAATTTTACCTTCATGATATGTTTTTGTATAGAGAGTTGGCTCATGACGGCTCCTGATGAATCCACTATTGATGAAGTAAGAGTCAATCCGACTATACCAAGCTCTTGGGGCTTGTTTTAAGCCATACAATGCTTTCTTCAATTTGTATACTTTATGCTCTTGTCCTTTGATTTCAAATCCTGGTGGCTGATCTACATATATCTCTTCTTCCAATATGCCATTTAAAAATGCAGATTTGACGTCCATTTGGAAAACTTTCCATTTATTTTGAGCTGCAATAGCCAAAATAGTTCTGACTGTGTCTAACCTTGCCACTGGAGCAAAAGTTTCTCCATAGTCTATGCCAAGTTGTTGAGAGAAACCCTTGGCAACCAGCCTTGCTTTGTGTTTTTCTATCTTTCCTTTGTCATTCAGCTTTGTCTTATATATCCACTTCACACCAATGCTGGTTTTGTCACTTGGTAGATCAACAAGATCCCAAGTTTTGTTCTTTTCTATGGCTTCAATTTCTTGATTCATTGCATCAACCCAATGTTCCTCTTTTACTGCTTCTTCAAAGTGGGTTGGCTGATATGAAAGAAAGGCAAAAAGATCTTGTTCAATTGCATTTTCTTGCTCATATATTTCCCTTAAACTTTTAGTTCTCTGATTGTCTGTAGAAGAAGATGAATCATTGCTTTGAGAATTAGCATTTTCAAAGTGTTGTTGCTGTCCTTGTACCTGTAATCTTGGTGGCCTTGGCAGATGAACTTGCTGATCTAAAGGTTCATCAAACAGTTGTAATGGATTTGGACCATTCAAAGTTTCATTTTCTTGATCACTCCATGATTTGTTCTCAAGGAACTTGACATCTCTGCTCACCACAAATTTCTTAGTGACAGGATTGTAGAGTCTATAGGCTTTTGATTGTTCACTATAGCCAACAAAGATACATTTTTCACTCCTATTGTCAAGTTTTTGTCTCAGCTCCTCTGGAACGTGTGCAAATGCTATGCATCCAAAAATTCTAAAATGAGCTACATTCAACTTTGTACCAGACCAAGCCTCTTGTGGCACTTTTCCTTGAACACTAATTGTGGGAGATCTATTTAAAATATAGACTGCAGTAGCAACTGCTTCAGCCCAATAATCATTGCACAACTTCTTTTCTTTGAGCATGCATCTAGCCATATTCATGATAGTCTGATTTTTCCGTTCAGCTACTCCATTTTGTTGTGGAGTATATCTTGTTGTGGTTTGCATAATGATCCCATGTTGTTTGCAAAAATCTATGAAATCTTTTGAGTTGTATTCTCCTCCTCTGTCTGATCTGAGCACTTTAATATATTTACCACTTTGTTTTTCTGCTTCAGCTTTGAATTGTTTGAACTTTGAAAAAGTATCAGACTTGTTCTTGAGGAAATAAATCCAAATTTTCCTACTAAAGTCATCAATAAATGTCAGAAAATAAGAGCTACCACCAATGGATTGAGTTTGCATTGGTCCACAAAGATCTGTGTGAACTATCTCTAAGTGTTCTTTTGCTCTATTTGATGATGATGGGAAGCTGTCTCTCTTATGCTTTCCAAGAATACAACTTTCACATTGATTGTCAAGATCCTTTAAAACAGGGAGACCTTTGACCATAGATTGTTTTTGAAGAAGACTAAGACTCTTGAATGGAAGATGACCAAACCTAGAATGCCATAATTGTGACTCATCCATGCTTGAGACATTGTGGGCAAATGACTGTGATAGAATGGCACTCCTAAGATTTAAAGGAAACATTCTATTCTTGGTTCTTTCAATCTTTGCTATAAGTCTTCTACTAGGAGGTTTGTCAAAAATACAAGTTGTACCCTTAAAGATTATATCATAGCCATGTTCCATCAATTGACCTACACTTATGAGATTGTGTTTCAAGTTTGGAACATAATAAACATCATGTATCTCTTTTCGCTGATTTTGTTTAGTAAGAATAGGCACAATTCCTTTCCCTTGAGCTTTTACTCGAGAATCATCACCAAGAGTAATTTCAGAATTTGTAGAAGTATCAATGCATGAAATTAAATCTTTGTTACCTATCATATGATTGCTACAGCCACTGTCCAGCAACCAAAGGTCTTTGGTGTGAATGTCTTCAGAAATATGGCAGGAAAGAAACATTGCTTCAGAAGATTCTCCTTCATTGTTGGAGACATGTGCTCTGCCATTGTTTTGGTCTGACTGTTTCTTTCTGCACTCATATTCATAGTGTCCAAATTTCTTGCAGTAGAAGCACTGGACTCTAGATTTATCAGTCCATTTTCTGCCTCTTTGTGCCTGATTTTGAGAGTTTCTAAACTGCCCTGATTGTTCTTGTGTTGTCCTTTCTTCATCATGTTGATTTGATCTGCCTCTGTTACTTCTCCCTCTATTGCCTCTGCCTCTGTTTCCTCTGCCTCTACCTCTATTGAAAGATGCTTGAGTCTTGAAAGCTTGTTCCAAAGACTCTTCTTCCAGATTTAGTCTGGTCTCATGTGACAAGAGTGAACCAGTTAGCTCTACTACTGAAAAAGTAGTGAGATCTTTGGACTCCAAAATAGCTGTGACAACCATTTCAAATTTCTTTGGTAAACTTCTGAGGACCTTTTCAACAATTTTCTGATCTTCAATGGTTTCACCATTAATCCTGATCTGGTTTACAATACCCATGACTCTGGTCATAAACTGATCAATATTCTCTGAGTTAGACATACTCAATGTTTCAAACTGAGTTTGTAAGGTTTGCAGTTTAACTATCTTGACTTTGTCAGTACCCTCATATGCAGATTTGAGGATATCCCAACCTTCTTTTGATGTTGCTGCACCTGTGATTTTTGAGAAAATAGAATCATCAACAGAATTTTGAATCCAACATTTTTCCCTATTTTCTTTCTTTCTCTGTTCTGCAGCTGCATTTCTTTGAGCATTATTCATAGCAGCTAAGTCTGTTGGAGTGGGCTCTGTGTAGTCATTCTCAACTGTTTCCCAACATTCCTGGGCTTGCAAAAAAGACTTCATTTTTAAAGACCAAAAATCATAATTTTTGCCAAGAAGAATAGAAGTTTGTGGCAGATTACTAGAGGCAGCCATTGAAAAAAAAACACTTCCAAGATTAAAATAAAACTCTGAAATGGCAGCTTCCTTATGAGCAACTCTGTGCTCTTTTGATACTTTCAAATCTCTTAGAAAGCAACTTCTAGGCCTGAATCTGTGCGGCTCCTTCACTCCAGCAATAACAGGTTCTATTGACTTCCTTGACTCTAATTTAGGCTTTTCCTTCAGTTGAATCTGATCTAGCTGCTCTCCATTTAAATATGAAGAGGGTTATGCAACCTGGACTTGCAGCAGCTCTGATACCATGTCAAATATGGCAGAGGAATGAAGAATAATACAGCAGAACAATGAAAATACTGAAAAACAGAGCATAAAGTAGAGCAGCAGAATAACAGTCATTCATTCATGTTGAAAATAGAGTAATACAGAATTTAGGGCTTTCACAGCCTTCTAGAAGTAACTAGAAGCAATTAGCAAAAGATGGAGTAAGCTCCAAGTATCTAAACCTAATGTAGAGCTATCGGAAGTCTTCCAGAATTAATGCAAATACCAACTACACCTACCACAACTTAGCTAACACGCAAAGAGTTTGCTGCATACAGTTGAGTTAATTCTAACACTAATGCAGGAGGGGAAATAATGATTCCAAATCTAGGTTACGTTGAGGAGCTGCGCCAAGAAATCCTGGAGCAGGAGGAGCGCACAGTTATCACAACCCAAAGCACACAACAGACTTCACTTCCTACACCGTATCCTCAAGTTGTCTTGCATATAATTCAATTCATCACTTTTGAAGGTATATTCTCATAGCTCTACGGCTATCATTTTCACCTATTTGTTCATTTATGAAATGGGACAAAGATAAGCATGCCTTATTTCTTTCTATGTTTACTACAACAGATGTCATTTGAGCTACAAGAAGGGAAGCCTATGAACATATCCCATCATGGCCTCATTAAATTTGTTTGGGTGGAAGATTGGCGAAGTTAGAAGCCCTAATTTCATGGGAGAATTTAGCTGAGGAAAAGGTCCTGGAGTAGCTGCAAAACAAGATCGGACTGCTACTACAAAGGAAGTTGTTGCAGAAGACTGCGACAAGGGCACTTGCCACAAATGTAAGACCAAGGAAAAAGAAGAGGAGGAAATGGGTGTTACAAATAAAATCAAATGATGCGGAGCCTGTCTTGTGAAATAACCAATTCATGATTCACAACCGAAGCAAAGGTTAATTGGATAGAAAGCGACATGTACAAAAATATCTTACTTATAGTTTATAATGAAACGGTGAGCAGTTACAAATAGATTCCATAACACCTGTTAGAGACGGTTTTCATGTAAATAATCGGATCATGGAGTTTCCTCTGGTGATAGCTGTCCCATCATTTATATCAGTGGTACTATCATTTAGGGTGACAGTTATTTATGCAAACAGAATTCTCACTCGCGATGATGGTATGGACAACACCTTTCAAATAGATATGGTTTTATTGATAATGGTATGGACAGCACCTTTCGGCTATTAAATAGCTTCAGCAATTTAAGCAAGTTAGATTAAAAGTTTTGTATATAAACAGCTATGCTGTGCAAATTTTTATGTAAGGACTGTTTATGTTAGAGGACATAAACCTAACAATATCTATTGAGAAACAGAGATTACATAAGATTTGCGCAGCATAACTGTTTATATACAAACTTTCCATCTCACATGCATACATTGTTGAAGCTACTAAATAATCGAGTTCTCCCCCATCAGCTGTAGCCAAAAAAGCTTATCTAATTGAAAGGTATTGTCCATACCATCATCGTGAATGAGGGGAATCTGTTTGCAAAAATAACTGCCAAGTGACAAAATAATTTTATCTAAAGCAAATAATCCACTGTCTCCATGATCTAATCCTTTGTATGAAAACCTTCTCTAATAGGTGTGTGGAATTACTTATTTATCGATGTAGTGGAGCTTCAAATGTCATTATATTGCTAGAGTTCTAAATGTCCTTTTTGTAACTGCTCACTGCTTCACTATAGATTGCTCATTTTTGTAACTGCTCACTGCTTCGCTATAGATTGCTCATCTTTGCAACTGCTCACCGCTATGCTATAGATTGCTCATTGAGTGAGATATTTTTGTAAGTGTCACTGACTATTTAGTTATCCTCTAATTCAGTGGTGAATAATGGTTTCTTTAACAAAAGATGCTCTACATCATCAAAAGAAGAGGAGTAAAGTCCAAAAGTTCCTATGTCGCCCCTCCAAAGGTGACTTTGATCTGCCATGAGACAAAGAAGACACTATGGAAGTAGCTTCCAAGATACAAGGTGAAAAGGAAGTGACGCGGAGGTGGAGATATTGGGTGTTGGTTCTACTTGGTCTAAGAAAGGAAGAGAGTCAGCAATTTAAGGGAGATTGTCCAACTTAGTACAGAGTTGCACTTGGCAAGAGAAGAATCGGCCAAAAGAGTAGAGGAACTAGAAGTTTTGAAGGCCAAGCTTGTACACTTGGAATCCACAACTTCTAACCGACATATTCTACAAGATGCTGCAAGAATAAGCTTTCAACTGGCCTAAGTAGTAACCACCCAAAGAGAACATGAAAACAAGATTCAACAGCTGCGAGATAATTGGTGCATCTGAGCATCATTTATGATGCAAAAGAAGAACAGTTGTCAAAGCTGAGAGAATAATTCAAAGTATTAAAGAAACAGTTGCAAGAAAGGAATGCAAAGATTTACAACTACCAAAATTACAGCTGGAGGAGTTTGCCAATTCACCTCTCATATGCTGGTATGCCGACCTCCAACTTCTGTATATGACATGTACTGGCAGGAACAATTTTTCAAATATCAAATAGAGATGATCACTTCTGAACTGTCTTAGGATATATGAGTGTGATGCCATGAATTGTCTATCTTCAAACTTTCACTTTCTTCACTCATTTTGGTGTCCATCCCCTTGCTCTCTAGTTAGGCATCATTAAGGTCATCTTTTGCAGGGATCTTTCTAATGATCACAGATGTGCATAAATTGGACAAACATGTTGGAAATATTGTTGTCATTGATGTCAAAGGAGAGAAGTGCAAATCATTGCCATCATATTGCTGCTGTCAAAGAAACGATGCGTATGCTATCATGCACCTGCGATTATTCGTTCCAATATGAATGAAATAGTAAAACAGAATAATAATATTCCATGATCTTTTCCAGCATTCAAAAAAAGATTCTGATCTGAATTTTATTTTAAGATCAGTGATTAGTTATGGGCAGTTACCTTGGAGTTCAGCGAACAGTTGTGACTTAAACCCATTGACATGCAGTGATTCTCCTAAAGGGTGCAATGGATGAAAATGGTCTGATCCTTCATTGGGTAACGTCTCTTTGTGATGACTATTCGCCCATGAGGAAGACTTTAAATAGGTCCATTCCCCAAAGGAGAAGGCATCGAAAAGATCAGATCTGGATATTGATAGTAGTTAAGGCATACAACAGAAGTAATCGATCAACAACATAGCCTCTCATATATATGTAGCAGATTCAATAAGAATAATAACATAATCAATTCCTGTGGTATGCAGAGATAGTTGTTTTATGCTCATTTATCAGATAAATGTAGATGTGAATATATATACGTATAATTGTACCAATTAAACATTGATATAATGTCGTATTATGTGTCAATGTAGCATATATTACTAATATTATGAACAATGATATGATTATGATTTGGCAATAATTGGTCATGAAGGGATGAGGAAGGAATGCAAGGAAGAGGGACTGTGAATGATTCCTCACTAGGTATGGCACCTCATGATGATGGTTAAGGGCCATCGGTTAAAGACCGCATGAGGCCAAGGAGGATAAGGTCCTATCCTTGGGCCTAGGGTTGAGGATTAAGGACACCCTATTGCAGCCCCCCCTACTATCCCCACTTGAATCAATTTGTTGATGTAAATAAAGAGGGATTTTCAATCATAAGAGGAGGGTTTGGTGTGGTGGAGGGGAACGGTGTAGAGCCCTCACTAGGTACACCACCTCATGATGATGGTTAAGGACCGTTGGTTAAGGACCACATGAGGCCATAGTGGATAAGATCTTGTTGTTGGGCCTAGGATAGAGGATACTTGGGGCACCTCATCATGTCCTCTACTACAATCCTCATTATGGTTGAGCCCACATAATCATTGGGACTCGTTATGATGATATATATAATCTCCTTTAGACCTAGAATTAAATGTATTTCATGGATTATGTTTGTCATATTTATCTAATGTGGTTACAGGTTTCCATAACCAGATTTACATCATCTCAATTTTGAGTAGGGAATTATATCTTTAACTATAATCTGCTATTGGTTTCATTTGGAATTGTGATTTCAAGGCAAAGTATAAGGTGATCCCAAAAGGGGACATTACAAGTGGTATTAGAGCATGATTCTGCCAGCCTAAGGGACATAAAATAGTTGATGCTTAGTCAAAGAGATTTAAGGGCTCTTGAAAGGGAAAAGAAAAAAATTGCAATTAGTAACAACAACACAAGGGGGAATCAATGGAACACGAATTTATAGAATTCATGGATCAAAACAACCCAAGCTCTACAAAACATAAATACCACCATAAGTACTCTTAGGTCTCACCAAGGAAATGGGAGGGAAGCCACCCCAAGCCAATCTAAAAGTGACACCACAGCAAGATCCACTCCAAGAATAACTTGGCCTCCCTTCTTATTTAGCGAGGGGTCATCAATGGAAGAAGAGGAAGTTGACACATCTAATTCTGATTTGAATGAACTTGCTACAACATATGCAAGGCTTGACCTTGAGGTTAAGAGGAGTATCCCTTTTATGGTATATTGTAAGGCTGGGCAAAAGAAGGGCCATAGAAAGAGGAAGAATCAAACTAACCAAGATTTACAATGCATTGTAGGCAAGCTGGCCATTCCAAGTTTTGACGGATCAGGAAAAATCACAGCTTGTTCATAGGTTCAAAAACTTGAGACCTACCTATCTCTTAATCCAATGTTAGAAGAGGATGCCATTAAATTTTCCATATTGCACTTAGAAGGGGTTACCCATGATTGGTGGCACCATGGTCTAATCACCCAAAATCATCAAAACATAAAGACTTATGATGCCTTCACAAAGATACTCATTGAGAGGTTTGACCAAACACACCCCCAAAAGCACTTCAAAGAATTAACAAGAATAAGACAAAGGGGAACCCTTGAGGACTATATCATTGAATTCTAAAGGTTAGCAATTATGGTTCCGGAAATATCTGAGGAGAGACTCACTTACCTATTCATAGAAGGATTATCTGATTCACTCCATGGCCTAGTAAGTGCTTTTGACTCTACCACACTTAGGGAAGCAATCCAAAAGGTCACACATCTTTAAGCCAAAACAAGAGAAAGGGAAAGGGGCCACTCAAAAAGGGAAGATAAGTACTTCCATTAAAAGGATAAACAAAGAAGACCATTCCTTTCCAAAGACACCCGAGAAGAGCTCCGAAGAAAAAACCTATGCTACGATTGCAAAGAAAGATGGGAGCCCGGTCATATATGTAAGCAAAAGGAAGGACAAGAAGGAAAGATGTGTTTTAGATGCAAAGATCCACGGGGACCGAGACACAAATGTAATGCAAGGGATCTTAAAAGAACTTATGTTACAGGTGCAAAGAGAAGTGGGAGCCAGGACACATATGTGCGAGAAAAAGTCAAGCCCACAACATAGAGGCAATATCCGATAAAGAAACAACCAAGGAAGAAAACCCAAGCAAGAAAATAAATTACGATGATGAAGACAAAGAGTATGGAACCTTGGCCTCCATTTCAAAAGCATCCAATCATCACCCTTTCAAGATATGAGGTGTCATTAAGGGGCAAAAAGTGACAACCCTTGTTGATAGTGGGGCAACCCACAATTTTATTGATGAAAACTTGGTGACAAAACTAAAGCTAGGAAAAGAGGACTTTAAAGGCTTTGAGGTGTCATTGGTTGACAGATCTACTACTCCATGCAAAACAAAAATTTCCCAACTAAATATCACCCTAGGGAGACATCCAATCAAGGATAAATTCTACATTGTAAATATGGGAGATATTGATGTAATTTTAGGTACCCCTTGGCTACACTCATTGGGACGTTGCATCCTAGACTTTCCAAAATTAGAGATATGTTTTGAACATAATGGGAAAGAGGTTCTTTTACAGGGGATATTTGATGGGTCTCATAGGACAATCTCATCCAAAAAGATGGAGAAAATTCTTAAAAAGGGGCAAGTGGAATGGGCCGCCCAATGTTTAACCTTGGACAAGTCCACCAAGGGGAAAACAATTCATGTGGACATATAATCTCTATTGAACAAACATAAGAAAGTCTTTAGTGACCTTCCCTTAGGACTCCCGCCAAAGAGGGGCTTTGAGCATTCCATAGAGTTAGAAGAAGGGACCAAACTCATTGTCAACACTCCCTACTGACATCCTAGCAAATGCAAGGAAGAAATTGAAAAGACCATAAAAGAATTATTAGAGATGGGACATATCCAACCAAGCTCTAGCCCTTTTGCCTCTTTCATTGTACTTTCAAAGAAAAAAGATGGCACAATGAGAATGGGCATTGATTACAGGGTACTACATAAAAGGACAATAAAGAACCGGTACTCCATTCCTCGAGTAGATGAGCTAATTGATGAACTCCATGGGGCGGTATATTTCTCAAAAATTCATCTTCGGTCAGGATATCACCAAATTAGACTAAGGGAGGAAGATATACCCAAAATAGCCTTCAAATGCCACTATGGTCATTTTGGGTTTCTTGTTCTACGCTTTGGGCTAACAAACACCTCAACCACCTTCCAATCTTGTATGAAACACATCTTCAGAGGGTAGTTAAGGAAATTTCTATTGGTCTTCTTTGATGACATCCTCATCTATAGCAAAACTTGGGAAGAGCACCTAAGGCACATAGACAAAGTATTGGGAATATTGGAGCAACATTCCCTATTTGCCAAATTACCCAAGTGCGAGTTTGAGATAGAAGAAATTTTGTACTTAGGGCACAAAGTTAGTGCTCAAGGAGTAAGGGTGGATGAAGAGAAGATCGAAGCCATAAGAAGTTGGCCAAAGCCTAGGACTCTAACACACCTCAGAGGATTCTTAGGACTCTGCAATTATTATTGAAAATTTGTCAAGAGATTCTCAAAGTTGATCACACCGCTCACAGATTTAACTAAGAAGGGGGCATTTATTTGGAGCAAAGAAGCACAAGCAACCTTCGAGAAACTTAAAGAAGTAATGAGTTCCTATCTTGTCTTGGAAATACCAGATTTCTTTGCACCTTTTGAATTATATTGTGATGCTTCAAGAGAGGGCATTAGGGCAATGCTAATGCAAAACAAGCAACCCATAGCTTTTGAGAGCAGAAAACTCAAGGACATATAGAGAACCTATTCTGTGTATGACAAGGAGATGCTAGCAATCATGCATGCCTTGGCAAAATTCAGACGATACCTAATATGTGGAAGGTTTGTAGTGAAGACCAATCATAATAATTTAAGGGTTTTCTTGAACCAAAAGGACTTGAATGATAGGCAACAAAAATGGGTAAGCAAGTTACAAGCTTATGATTTCAACATCAAATATATGAAGGGAAAAAACAATGAGGTAGCCGACGTCCTATCACGGAGACACCGCCTTGGCTCCATGACAACAATATCCATGAAATGGAAAACATCCTTGCTTAGAGAGTATGCTAAAGATACATTTTCAAGTGACCTCATAGAAGGGAAGGTGCAAGATGACAGGTGTTGAGTCATTAATGACCTCATCCTTTACAAAGATAGGATATACATCACTCCGGGTTCAACACTAAAGAGAGATTTTGAAAACCTATCATGACAACCCACTATCCGAGCATCAAGGATACTTAAAGACTTACAAACAAATTTCTCATGGAAGGGTCTTAAAGGAGATGTACTCAAACATACTAGAGAATACATGGTGTGCCAAAGAAATAAAGAAGAGCATACATTCCTAGCAAGTCTTCTTCAGCCCCTGCCCATACCCAATCAAAAATGGGAAAGCATTTCTATGGACTTCATAACAAGGTTACCTAAGGTACAAGGTAAAGATTGCATCTATGTGGTAGTAGATCGTCTAACTAAATATGCACAGTTCATGGCCATATCAACAGAGTTTAGAGCCCCTCAAGTGGCCAAAATTTTCTTTAAAGAAGTCTTCAGATTACATGGTCTACCCCAGAATATTGTAAGTGATCAAGATAGCTGTTTCCTCAGCCAATTTTGGCAAGAATTATTCAAGTTAGCTGGAACAAAACTAACCCCCAACACCAGTTATCACCCACAAACAAATGGACAAACATAAATCGTTAAAAAATGGTTAGAAGGGTATTTGAGGAACTATGTCACCAAGCAACAAAATGGGTGGATTAAATGGCTACATTTGGGAGAGTATTGCTACAATACCACTCACCACATGTCTAAGGGATGAGTCCCTTTCAAGCATTATACAGATACGAGGCAACATCTTTTGAGGGCTTGATCCGCTCAAAGAGTTATGTGCCAAGAGCAAGGGACTTATACAACAAGATGTGGATATCATGAATACACTTAAGGACAACCTTCATCAAGCACAAAACCAACAGAAAGTGTATGTGGACAGAAAAAGAATTAAACGAACATTCGGGATCGAGGACTTGGTCTTTTTAAGGTTGTAGCCATATAAACAATCATCAATCAAAATAAGTGGGGCTGAGAAAATTAAGCCTAGATTTTATGGGCCATATAAGATTTTGAGGAAAATAGGGGAAGTTGCTTATGAGTTGGAGCTGCTTGCAAATAGCAAAATTCACAATGTGTTCCATGTATCCTACCTCAAGAAGGTATTACGACAACACATTACCCCATGTTTGGAATTGCCACCATTGAATGATGAGGGCAAATTGACTTTGGAACTAGAGGTTATTCTCAATGTGTGAGAAAAGAGGTTAAAAAATAAAACCATTGGGGAGTACTTGGTTAAATGGAAGGGACTGCCCATAGAAGATGCTACTCGGGAAGGAGCGGAAATCTTTGATCATCCTAACTTAAAATTGCTTGAGGACAAGCAATCTCGAGAGGGGAGGACTGTCATGCCCTCGTGATTGTTCATCCCAATATGAATAAAATAGTAACAACATAATAATAATATTCCATGATCTTTTCCAACATTCAAAAAACGATTTTGATCTGAATTTTATTTTAAGAGCAGTGATTAATTATGGGCAGTTACCTTGGAGTTCAGCGAACAATTGTGACATAAACCCATTGATAGGCAGTGATTCTCCTAAAGGGTGTGATGGATGAAAATGGTTTGACCCTTCATTGGGTAACATCCCTTTGTGATGACTATTCGCCCATGGGGAAGACTTTAAATAGGCCCGTTCCCCAAAGGAGAAGGCATCAAAAAGATCAGATCTGGATATTGATATTAGTTAGGCATATAGCAGAAGTAATCGATCAACAACATAGCCTCTCATATATGTGCAGCAGATTCAATCAGAATAATAACATAATCAATTCCTGTGGTATGCAAAGATAGTTGTTTTATGCTTATTTATCAGATAAATGTAGATGTGAATATATATACATATAATTGTACCAATTAAACATTGATATAATGTCATATTATGTGTCAATGTAGCATATATTTAGTAATATTATGAATAGTGATATGATTCTCATTTGGCAATAATTGGTCATGAAGGGATGAGGAAGGAATGCAAGGAAGGGGGACTGTGAATGATTCCTCACTAGGTATGACACCTCATGATGATGGTTAAGGGCCATCGGTTAAGGAACACATGAGGCCAAGGAGGATAAGGTCCTATCCTTGGGCCTAGGGTTGAGGATCAATGACACCCTATTGCAGCCCCCCCTGCTATCCCCACTTGAATCAATTGTTGAAGTAAATAAAGAGGGATCTTCAATCATAAGAAGGGGGTTTGGCATGATGGATGGGAACAGCGTAGAGCCCTCACTAGGTACACCACCTCATGATGATGATTAAGGACCATTGGTTAAGGACCACATGAGGCCACAGAGGATAAGATCTTGTTGTTGGGCCTAGGATAGAGGATACTTGGGGCATCTCATCATGTCTTGTACTACAATCCTCATTATGGTTGAGCCCACATAATCATTGGGACTCGTTATAAAGATATATATAATCTCCCTTAGACCTAGAATTAAATGTATTTCATGGATTATGTTTGTCATATTTATCTAATGTGGTTGTAGGTTTCCATAACCAGATTTACATCATCTCAATTTTGAGTAGGGAATTATATCTTTAACTATAATCTACTGTTGGTTCATTTGCTATTGGAAACGTACTCAGTTTTAGGGTTACAATGGGTCATTGGAGCAAAAACCTGAAATTTGAACATAGACATGAAGCTATGGCGGTGCTGCTGTCTTGATGGACTTAGCTGCTCAAACTTTTGGAGTTCAATGGGGATGAGTTCCTAAGGCTGTTTTGATGAGCACACACTTATACTGAGAGGGGGAGGGGGTCAATTAGTATAAGTCAATCTTTTACTTATTTAAAACTTAACAACCACAATAACAACAAACACACAAGATCCGCATAATTAATAACACTAGATTTATGTGGAAACCATTTCGGGGAAAAACCACGGAGAAGGACTACTTGGATCTACTATCCAAATCCAGCCACAACAAAATAAAATTATCTTACAACATTTGCAGGCATCAACCCATTGGAGACACCAATCCCCACTTACAGAATTTGCAGGCACCAACCCATTGGAGACACCAATCACCACTACAGAGCACCAACTCGGCAAGAGACAATCTCTTCTTTTAGGAGGCACCAACATTTTCTGCAATAATTCGCCTTCTAGATGTTGATTCTTCAACTAATGATGAACATACTTTTCTGCACTTTCACAGTTCACAAAACCTGCTCTGTAGTAGATCTGCTCTACAATAAACCTGCCTTGCTGTGTATTCGAATGATATTACATTTTTGCTTAGAAACCTAATATTAGCACCATTGTCATCTACTCAATATTGCCTAGAAACGTAATATTAGCCTCATTTGCCAGGGTTTCACTCATTTTGCTTTCACAAGTTCACTCTGTTCTCACTTAAGCTCTTACAAGTGTCACAAGGAGACTCCATGATTATGGAGGGCAGCAAACAAGTGATCTAAAGACATCTGATTCGAAGTTTTTATTGTGCCAAATCCTTAGATCTCCCTTGATTCTTTTCTCTCATCTCCATTCCTCTCTCCATATATCCTCCTCTCTATTCCCTTGAGCCATAGTTTAGTTCATTTTCTACTTACCCTCTCGATGCCATAACTCCAAACCCTTCCTATTACCTTCATTATGCAAGTTAGGTCTTTTCCTTACTCCTACCCTCTACTTTTTCCACAGCCATATCCGTTGCCCTTTCCCCTCCATCATGCTCACACACCATAGTGTAGAAAACCCCTTAGGGTTTTATATTCCTGGACACTTATTTTCTGCATGCACTACCATTGACATCTCGCTGGGGTTTCACAGACTTAAGCTTTCCTGTGTGCTATTGTTGATACTGGAACAAAGCAAACAGGAGACTAACAGAAGCAGTCTCCCATATGGCACACCCAAAAAATTTGTCCCCAACTTCAAATGACCAGATCTCTGTTCTAGTGGTAGATACTCTATTCTACAGATGTAGGAGGGATTAGGGATTTTTGATGATTATCCTTGACATTTTGAGGTCTGTTGGACACAAGGACATCAGCGTCCGGGTACAAACCAACCAGGTCAGTCAACAGAACTTCTTTGTAGTTAACAGCATTTCTATGCTGTCATCACTGCCCCAGTTTTGCAAGCTTTTAGATCGGGCTTAAAATATCTAGAGGTACTATTCTGAACATCACAATTCTATTTCTGGCCTTTGTTTGAATTAGACATGTCTTTCTAACCTTTTTCTCAGTTCTTTATAGTAGCATAAGTTTCCTTTCTAGTTACCATTTCAAGATTCCACATTTATTAGATTAGATCAGACTCAAGTGCTATTTCAGTTTAAAATTGTAAATGTTTAAGGTAATCTGATTTACTTAATGAAGTGAATACTGTAAATTTTAAAGAACAGATTATGTGCACAGAAAAATAATTTAAAATCAGACAATAACACAGCAGATACCCTGGGAAAACCCTCCTCTTGAGGGAGAAAAACCCAGCAACAAAGATCACTCTTATATATATAAACAGTGGCAACAATTCTCTTTACAATGAGGCCAATTACAAGGCCAAACTTCAGCACCTAACACAGATGCAACGACTGATAATGATCTGCACTTCTCTAATAACTACTCTGTCCTTGACTGAATTCGCAATCTGCACTATAAGGAATTCGCACTCTCAATAGAAGAATATAATATCGAACTTGCTTGATGATTTACAATGAGAGAGTGATCTCTTGTATATACAATATGAAGGGACGCCACCCTTATCTCGATACAAGTCGGCCAAATATAAAATATATCTTCTTTTAATTAATTGCGCCAATGAAGGGAGGTCGGCCATAATACAAATAACGTATTATTCATTTAATGTTTGTTGCTTAACAAATAAAAAACTCTTTATAAGAATCGCGCCTCTTGAATTCAAATAAATTAAATAGCATCATGCTATCATTTAATTTATTACCAAGAGGATATCGCTGGAAGTTACTTCTGACGCTGCAATAGATCATTAACAAATACAATAGAAAGAGGTTTATTTACTTTCTTAACACATTGGAGGGTTGGTCAACTATAATCTTTTAATGAGCAAGCCAAAGATCTTACTCAATGCATTTTTCTCTAGTATAGAAGAGGGCAAGAAACAACTCTACAACTTATATGTCCACAATTTTAGAACAGGAAGTGGGATCACAGCCCCTAAGTAAGAGATGTAAAGATAAGAGCATTCGCTACATTAATTCAAAATGAGAAACAGATAGGCCTGCAAAAGCAAGCTCATGTTGTTGTAGAAAAAGAGGCTTCAGTCATGGTCAAGGGTGAGCTTTCTCACCCGGTTATAATTATGAGGAAAGTATTAGAGCTTATTGGTCATGGTGAAATTTTACAATTAATTGAAAGGGGGTAGGTTGAAGCTACAAAGAGAATCCAAGCAATACTGTCACAACGAGCTAGGGATGCCTCCCAATTTTGTAAGGAGAGATGATTGGAGCTCCCCTCTAGAATTGCAAAGAAGGGAGCCATTCTTGTAACCAAATTTCAAAATGACCCTGGTACAGGAAAAATCCTATTTGACAATAGTCAAAGACTCGGGGATATTTTGGATTGGACTTAGATTCCACTTAGATTCCACCCCTTTGTTTTGTGGAATCCAGTCGCTGTCTTGAGATTTGAAGCACAAGTAGATTCTAAAGCAGTCAGAGAACAATTAAATTAATTCAGGAAAGTTGGGGGTTTCTATGCCATCATAAATGAAACTAGCCGCAGCAACCACAAAGTAGGAGAATAAAGATTGCATGAAGGTGTGCAAAATGGTAAGTTGGGTGTTAATGATGAGTTCCAATATGGTATATTTAACATGCTTTTATTCCCTTTTCTTTATTCCTTACCATTTCTTTTCATCACTTTTCAATCCATTTTGTCCCAAAATACTTGTGCTACCAATATATAATTTCATAAGAACATTGATAAAAGTGATCAGATTTTGCATAAGATTTGGTAAGGTACATGAATTACTTGCTGAATATTTCTATAAATGGCTAATCAGTTGCTTGTAACATCTTCATTCTTGTCCTGTAGCTTGTTGCAGAAAGTATCTATGCAGCCATTATTATATAATGACTAACCAATTCTAATGTTGTCAGCAAAAAACCTAATGAGGTAGATTCCAACACCCAGAATAAGGTGTCACATCTCCTAGGAACCCCTTTATTTCTTGTGAGAACCCTCCTAGCCCCATTGTACTTTGGACTAGTGGTGGAACTTGTGATCGTAATATGCTATTGGACCTATGTGCATGTATATGCATGGTGTTATGAACTATTGATGACTACTGTTAATGAATAGGACTAAGTAGTTGTGTTATATATTGAATTTAATGCACCGATTATGTTTTCAACTAACCTGAACTAATATTAGCTGGTGGAATTGTGCGAGGAATATGGTTTGATTGCAAGTACCCAAGTGTAAGGTGAGGTGGATTCTGTGGTTTTGTAGAGAGAGAGAGATAGGAGATCGCAATGCCAACCTCTATGCCAAGATCGTCATGTTAACATTTTGCCCAACATAGGTTCACATAACCACGTATAGAATATACACCGTCATATTTAAACAATCCTTTTGGCAACAAATTGACTCCACCGGGATTTGTTTTAATCCTTACATCTAATCCTAGGAACCAAAGCACCTATTTAATTTTAATTGTTCAATCGTTTCTGATTACGTTCTAGAGGCATTGTTAACAACCCCAATCTGAGCTAGGTCCATCTTAGGATGATTAAAAGAAATTCGTTAAATCATATGTATGGATTAATCAAAATGATTGAGATAAAGAATATAATAAATTTAATGGCTATCATAAAGAAAATAAACTAAGAGATTTTACTTATTATTAGGAAGAAAAATAAAGTAACAAATAATTAATAAATGATAAACAAGAGGGTCATCTCATTGACCCATAAGTTGAAGGAAAACCAGGGAGAAGGCAACCCAATGAAGGAAAAAAAATGCCATTATGAGTCGTCCAATCTTTCCCCATGGTAGGGAGACAACCTGGAGTTATTGTGACTTGTGAATGGTGCAAAGCATGGTGGAAGGGGGCGACTGCAAATTAGAGGCATGGCGACCCCCAAATTTGAAGAAGACTTGCAGAGTTTGGGAAGGACGGTGTGCAAATGGAGACTCAACCCACAACCTCCCTTAAAATCTACATTTTTGGGCCTCATTTCAGTAGAAAAATGGAACAAAGAGCATGATTAAGGGCATTTAGAGCTATGACAAAATTCTGGGAAGGAAAGAGTGAAGGGTGACTGGATGAAGGCAGGATGACTCACCATTCAGACACACAGACCAATTTGGATGCCTCTATTCCAGGTTTTCTTCTTCCTCCAACTGGTTTACCCTGTTGTTATTGTTGTTTTTATGTTTAAAGGCATGCAACATCTGTTAAAAAACCCTTACTCCAAATGCAGCGACCCCTGCTAGATGATTAGTTGTTGGTAGATGAAAATTTAGAAGCCCAACTACCCATGAACAATGTTGGGGCTGTAAGTGCATCCATGGTTAAAGAAAATAATTAAAATTGCATTATCTTGTTGCTGGTTAAACTGAATGCTGTACAGCAAGCCGCCTACCTTTTGTTCCACCTTTCACTCACCATGCTTAAAGTCTCCTTGGTTGGGACTATGCTGAGTTACCAGGATAGACTAGGATGGTATAGTCTCTATAAACCTTGAACTAAAACCATCACATTCTTGTTATTTATCAGGAAAGAACATTTAAGGAAATAAAGAAATAATAAGTTATAGTTCCCTGTAGTGAAACTGTAGATTAATGTTATGTGAGTACCTATTGTTAGGAAATTTATATTATGAATGGAATGGTTAACTCTGATATGAAATGTTTAAATTGGATATGCATATATGGGTATGCATTATGTGGATATTACATTCTTAAGGTTGGGGAGTGGGTAGGGTATACCAAAACATAATTAGTAGTGAAAGAAATAGCTAACTCTATATTCAACCAGGGTCATTGGGACAAGTAGTCTCCCTCTTCAAACCCATTCATAGAATTCTCAATGTTAAACTATCACTAATAAACTTCAAGCAGCTGTAATACCTGTTAAGACTAGAGGAGTGGAGTGACAAACTCTTATATGTGAGCTAGTTGAGTTGCCTACCTTTACCTACCTTTCCTTGGCATGTGTTGGATACCTCCTACCGGCTGAGTGCTAGCTGGAAAGATGTTAGAATTAAAGTGACTATCATAACCTTCACATCATACCATTGCTCAAAAAGTGTAGGTTAGCCATAGATGATGCTAAACCTGGGAATTTACTTCTTTCAAATTAAGAGTCTCTTTTCCAATTATAGAGATAAGTGTGGTACAAAAGCTAACTTCTTAGGCAACACAAAAGGACTCTACTTGGGCATAGGTAGAGGGTGTATGGTCCTTAAGATGTAGACTATTCCTCTCCTTCTGAGGTGATCACCGGTTGATAAATCCTACGACCTGCATAAGATAAGCTTATTGATGCTTCAGCTTGACGAAAGTTAGGGAGCGTGCTCTACCTGTAGACTGGTTAGCACTACCCCCTAGATAGTGAGATGGTTTCCACTAGTGGCATGCAGGCCATAGTGCCAGTGGCATGTAGGTGATGATGGATGTCCCATGTTACTCTAGAGGCTTGGATGGTTTCCACTAGTGGCATGCAGGCCTTAGTGCTAGTAACATGCAGGTGATGGATGCCTAGTGCTACACTAGAGTGTTGGATGGTTTCCGCTGGAGGCATGCAAGCTTTAGGGCTAGTGGCATGTAGGCGATGGATGTTATATTTTTAACACTTAGCTGTCTGATGGACTGTAGGGAAAAGGGAGTTCTAAAGATGAATAGGTAAGTAAGAGTTTGATCTAACCCCCATTGTCAAATCCTGGGCATACCCTGTTGTGGGAAGTGGTAACACAGAAGCAAAGGTAGTTGCTTCCTTGGGTGAATGGTTAATAGGTAATTACCTTGTGCATGGTAGGATGGCATGATTGACATCTCTCTCCGCAGGCCTTAGAATCCACATTGGATGGCGTGGATAGGGACTTATATACACTTGGTTGGGATCACCTTGCACCCTCTTTTGAACCTTGGGCAAGATAATGCTAGCAAAACCACTTGTTTTCAGTAGAACAAATAAGGTATGCTTTAATTTAGTAATAAGTAATAACATTTGACCTTCATTTAATATATTGTCATATTCCAATTTGTATTGTATAGATGGCACCATAGGTATGCATAAGTTCATGGAATCTTATATTGCTGGATAGGTGTTGGTACTACTTTGCATGGTTGTTCCTTAGTTGTATAGTTTTTACTTGTATTGTTACTATGATTTGATTGTCACTATGTATAAAAAAAAAAATTCTGTAACAATTTGGGTTAATTTGGGGCTATTATTACATGAGGAAATCCATTTTGATATTTGCAAGGTATTGTAGTAGTGTCTTGCAGCTTGTTGTAAGATATTTTCTAGTCTGCCACAAGATCGCAGGATAATAAGGATATGACATAAAAATGGCAATAAGTGGTTGGAGCGGATCACCAACAATCACCAGCTCATCTTCCAACAACCACTACAACTAATAATGAACTGAATAAATAGTTTGCTATTCTAATGTAACTTGGGGTTTTGTTACAAACATCTTTCTTTTTGTCACTTTTCCACAAAATCAGATCTGTCTATTTTTGTGATTATCATTTCTTCTTTTCTATCTAAACCTGTAAGATTGAACAACAGATATACAGGAAATATAGACAAAATAGTAAAAGGGAATACAGAAGTTGCAGATCTGCTATAGAGGGAAGCACCATTGTTCCTATAACAATCTTTAACTGCTGAATGATGTTTTGTAATACAGTGTTGGGATCAATCAAGAGACATTCTAAGTGAAGTTTAGCATAAGTTTGACATGATGAGCTACAGTTTCAATTGGGAAGAAAGGACCCAATTATGACTATCTCCTCTTTTGTTTTCTGTATGTGTATATTTCATTTCTGCAGCATAGATTAACAGTTGATTTTATCTACAAGTTTGTAGTTAAGTTCTGTTATTCAGAACCCAAGGGTGAGCTTGGTTGAAGTGGTTGTTGCCTTTACGTGTGTGGTTGTGCTATGCTGCGGAGTGGGGAGTGGCGCCTCTCTAGGCACAACTAGGAGTTTATAGGGGCTTGTCCTATGGTTTGAGCACCAACTGTGTGGTCAAATTGCTGCTGGTGTATGGCTGCTCTGGGTCATTGAGGCGTTGATTCCTCCTATATAAAAAAAAATTCAGTTATTTACAAACTATATGGATTGAATCAGTTGGCATACCTAGAGTAGTTTCAATGCTTTCCAGTTCTCAGTAATTCTGGATTTCAGCAATTCGATTAGTTTGATTTCAGCAATTAGATCAGTTTGATTTCAGTAACTCTCTCTCTTTAATTAACAATTTTACTCATTCATATTTCCCTTAATCATTCTTCTACCTACTCTTTATCCTAACTTAGGACTGCATTCATTTTAGTCGCACCCAATCCATGAATCCAAAGAGAATCGCAAGCTTACACCACTGTTCGACTAGGGTACATAATAGCCCAACAGTAACCTAAAATGGAAGAGAGAAATTATTGATACGCTAACATTGCAGAGACATGAACACACATTTTATTGGAAAAAAATAATCTAGTGTGATTTTGATTTATTAGGAAATGAATGCTATGGCATCTTGAATTTAAGCATAAATGAAAATAAGGATGAACGGAAGCAATGGGTGTGGTGGGGCACATAGAATGAACAGGAATAACAACATTCAAGAAAAGTACATTCACTAGATAAATATTGTTTCAGTTATACTTGTTGGCCAATAAGCCATTATATGTGAACGCATTTTGTAACTGCTGAAATTTTGGTAGTACTTCGTCTTACAAAAATCATTTTATTTTTAATTTTCTTAAAAAAAACAAATATAGACATTTTTTATTAATTTAGTCAGTAAATTATTTTTAGAATGATTTTTTTTTTCTCTCCCCATATATTTTTAATTTGTACGACAATATTGTCATTTTTGGAGGTGCAACTTGTTGATGTGTTTTTCATGACCGCACCAACGCAGAATAAAGTCACCAACAGTTACCCTATTCTCTCTTGATCAAAGTATCCAACACGCTAAGATTGCGAGAGAGTTCGTGCGTTCAACTCCAAGGTTCATTCAATGCGAATAGTCTCAGTTGGCTCAATGTGATTTGCTGGTATTTCATGCTGGTATTTCAAGGGGACTTATGGAATTGTTCAACGGCAAAGGAAGGGGTTTTCACAATTCGACAGATTTATCAAAGAAGCACAAGTTTCCTATACTAACTAGAAAGTACTGAATATAAATGATGTAGGCATAGAAGATGCTATGGACTAATCTACCCGTGGGACGTGGAGATCAATTTTCACAAGCCTTAACTAGATTTCGCTTTGCCTCACTTCGGACAGCATCCACAGATGTAGTGCAATCTTCAAAGGGGAGTAACTAAAGATATTTAGATTACAATTCAACAATGAAGACACCGTCACAACGACGCATACCAACATGAAGATCGTAATTGAAGTTAAGTCCACGAGTTTCCAGTTGACCACGCAAGGTGAACTCACTATCAGCGAGTCCACTAGTGGTATGGATAGACAAAGTTTGTTCAAATTGAAGACCACATTCCACATTTACAAACTACTTGCATAAAAATGAAATTATGCTACTCTACGCTACTTGAAGTAGAAGGGATGAAGAAACCTCGCTAGCTATCCATAACAAAGACGAATTTCACCATCAATGAAAAGATCTTTTATTATGAAAGTTTTACACAACAATCTTTTGCAAAAGTTTTCAAGGGAAAACTTTCCTTCTTCAACTACACTACCAATCTATACTAAGCTACTTCTAAGTTGTCTCTCTACCTTCCTATCTCTACTCTAATTGGATACAAATGAGGGGGGATGCCCCTTTTATATAGCTGGCCAAGTCCAGTAGACGGTCCAGATTACAATCGATTGGATGGCCCAGATTGCGCCAACTTAGCCCTAAACAAGATTCACGATAAAAACTGCCACCAAGAGGAGTGGGATAATAAATGAGCCATTAATGTCCATCATCCTTCTAGAAGATTCCAGCTTTGAAACGCGTTCGCACTGTTCTTGGTCTTCTTCTTGACTGCAAGCCGGATGAGTCTGGTCACCACTGCTTCAAATTCTTGAACATCAAGCCTATAACTTTCTTTCTCCTGCTCGACGATGATTTTCCTCCTTGATGTTGTTCTTCAACTTTGAAGTACTTGCTTGGGTTTCCATTTTTCTCTCCATCCTGAGCTTGCTCATTTCTTCCTTGCCGCCCGCATGACTGCATTAGGTGCATACTGGGTCTTCAAGGAGAGACTCCAACACTTAGCCATTTCTTGCAACTTTTCTTTCTTCGTGATTTATCATCTTGGACTATTTGCTTCATTATTCCAAGTCATCGTGCCATGGCCCCAACATTTAGCCTGTAAAACAAACAAAAAGAACATCAAAACATTGTACAATATAAATCCACTCTACTTACCAGATCCAGGCGTTTTGACTTGCAAGTTCCAAGTAATCTCCAGATTTGATGAGCTTTATCAATTTTCTTCTAACAAACTTCATCTTCAAAGTCTTCATGCCTTAGCCAAATTCCAACTTCCTCAAGGGTGCATTTTAAAAAAAAATCATCTTTTAAAAGTGTTATTGCATCTTTTCACTTTTCCACTGAGGTGTTTCTCGACATTTCATTCAACTCGGCTCGAGAAAAATTGCTTTTCATCAAATTTTGATAAAAAAATCATCTAGGCATTCGGCAAATTCATCACCAAAGCATTTTATTTCAACATCTTATTTCTTTCCTTGCCTTAGAAAAAAATTTAAATTTTCCCTTAGGAAAACTCATCAACCTTGTGCCCATCAAAAATCTCCATCCCGAAGGCTTCGACGAACTATGGAAGACTTTAAAATCTACTCCTTTGAAGATCTTCAATACCCAGAAGAGAATTTTCTTCAGAACGTGTAGAATTCATGGGTATACAATGAACGGGTTCATTTAATTTTTTGAATTTTGAACCTTAGAAAAATAATTTCTCATCAAATTTATTTCATTTCTTCACCCTTGAGCGTATTTTCTTGCTCTGACTTGAAATTTCTCATTGACCCTGTGAAGCTGGAGTATTCTGACTCATTCCTACCGATTTTATCCATGCCTCTGAAAAATTTCACATCTCCAACTTGGGCGTATTTTCCTAGAGATGACAAATTTTGTGCCTTAGAAAATTTTCAAATCACTAGCATAGGCACATTTTGAATTTTGCCTTAGAAAATTTTCACTCATCTATCTTCAATCATTTTGCCTGTGAAGAAATTTTTTTTGATCAACTCATTTAGAAAAAATTTCTTTCTAAATGCCTTGGGCGCATATTATATACCATGAAGGACATACTTCCTTTTAGAATTCTAACGCCTAGCATATTTAAATTCCCACGCCTTAGCAATTATCATCTCTCCCCTTGGGCGCATTTCACACTTGAAGAGGGTATTTATTTCCACGCCTAGGCAACATTTATCTTTTAGTTTTACCTTCACACTCTTTACTCACCTTTTACTTACTTCACCTTGGGCGCATATCACACCTCATGAAGGATAAACTTGTTGACTTTTGACTTTCTTGAGAGGTGGGCGCATATGACAGCACGAGGAGGATGAGCGCATTTGAGTATGGGAGGTGGATGAAATTTCCAACGCCCTTGGACTTGTTTTTGACTTCCTTGAAGCTTGAGCGCATTTAGCATAGTGAGAAGGATGAAACTCTTACTTAGAAATTGTCAACATCTTTATCCTCCCTTGGGCGCATATGGAAGGTGGTGAAGGATATTTCATACACTTAGAAAATTTTGTGATCATCTTGCTTGTGAGGGCGCATTTAGCCTGTAGTGGAGGATGAAACATCAACAAAGAATTCATTGCATGCCACTACCTTGAGTTGGGTGCATTTGGCCATGTGAGGAGGATATCTTTCAAACTTAGAATTTTTTTATCATTTTGCCTGTGAGGAGGGCGCATTTAAGGGTCCTTGCTTTCATTTCCTCACACTTAGAGCATTTTTGAGTCACCTATCTCACTTGGGCGCACATGCCAGGCTGAGCTTCAAGTTTTGCATACTTAGAATATTTTCTAGTCTTCAAGCTTGTAAGGGCGCATATAGGAGGGTGTGCTTCAAATTTAAAATGCCTTAGTGAAATTTCATCAAGCTTCAACTCCAAGGGCGCATTCCACCAGCTGGACTTCAAATTTTGAGTACTTAGAATATTTTCCACCCATCTTTGGCTTCAAGGGCACATTTCACCATGTGAGCTTCAAGTTTCAATGCCTTAGCAAAATCTCTGACTTCATCCTCCAGCCTGGGCGCAAATAAGCCCTTCTACTTCCAATTTTCAATACTTAGAAACTTTTCTACCAATCTTCAGCTTCAAGGGCACATATAAGACCTTGTACTTTCAGTTTCAACACTTAGGATATTTTCAAAGTATTTCTCCAAGCTACCCCAGGCACATTTCAAAGGGTGAGCTTCCATTTTTCATGCCTTAGGCAATTTTCATCCATCTTTAGCTTCTAGAGCAGATTCGAGGGTGTCAAGCCTTCATTTTATCAGACCTGGATGAATTTTCCAGCTTTCGTCTTATTTAAAGTGAATTGTTCATGATGCCCCCAGCTTACCCTAACTTTCTATTTTTAGAAAGTTCTCCACATTTTGTGCTTTGAACTGATTTTTGACTCTGAAAAGCCTGATTTTCGCTTAGTTTCGAACCTCAGGATGTGGTTAAGCTGCTGACGTCTGATATCTGCCTATACCTACTATTTTTAGCAACTTACTAAAAATAGCAATTGCTCAAAATGAGTTCAAATTTTGCGTGCTGTTTGCCTGAAGAGTGTTGGTCGTGACTGATGTGCTCTGACTTTGCGCTACGCTAAGTACTTTTCCATCTAACTTGTTCGCCTTGAAATTCGGGCCATGGGGTCTTTATCAGCTACTTGACTTGTTCATATTGACGCCTCGTGCACACGTTTTTGCTCAATTTGCTTGAAATTTGGTGCATGTTGACACTGGCACCTACTGCTGGTTTACTATTTTTAGCCAGTTTCTGAAATGACTTACTATAAATAGTAAGTGCTCCATTTGCCTTCAAATTTTACCGGTGGAAAGCTTGAAAGATGCTGAACGCAGTGGGATACACCGGTTTTCGAAAATTCTGACCTTTTACCCCTCTTTTTGGGTCCCGAAGCTAGGAACCCTAATTCATCTTGCATGTGTATCAAATGTCCTCCGTTTGACTCCGTTTTCGTTGCATTCTATTCTGTTGGTGGTACTGATGTGTTGGGAGGCGACTGCCGGAATGAATTTGCTAAAAATAGTAAGTTCCTTAATAAGTGACTATCTCTGTTTGCATGTCACACCATCGCGAAGCTCTCGAAAAACCCATAAGGAATATGCAGACATGCAAAGAAAACCCTGACATGCAAACTCTAAAAATAGCCTCTAAAGGTTGAACTCTGAAAGTCGTTATCTCACTTTGCATGTTACACCATCGCGAAGGTCTCTGAAAACCCAGAAGGAATCTCCATACATGCACTGAAAAACTTTGCATACAGGCCCTGAAATTGGCTCCGAAAGCTGAGCTGCTAAAAATAGTAAGTTGTCCGTTTCAGCTCAAAATTTGCAGAAAAGTAGCTTGACACATTCTGGATGTAGTGTGATTGTCGGAACTTCAAAAATGCTGACGGAATGCCCTGAATTGCACACTTACTAAAAATAGTAAGTTGCCAGAATCTGTAGAAACCTGTTGGAAGCATACTGACATCAACGTTAATCTTAGATTTCAAGTTATTCACCTTGTTTGACCTCAATTCGACCAGAGAAATACAAACCCTAATTCTATAGACTTAGCCAAAATTTCAAGTTTAAGCTCACAGATGGGCACATCCCCGGAAAGATAGACGAAACAAAAGAGAGACAACAACAAAATGACCCAAAAGCAAAGCCAAAAGACCGAGACGAAGCAAAAATTAGGGGGTCCCCATTTGCAATGGGGCGATGTGTGAAAAAGGTCACAACACAACTGACATGTATGATCAATTCTTTTAAATAATGGCCATATTTCATTACATGGAACGTTTTCTTTTGAACCTAATCAAATACATAAATAGTGAAATCTGAACAACTCTCACATTAAGAAACTTTTTAACAATTAACTGTGTAATGCCATTGCACATCTATTCAGCATCTGTATTGGGCAGCTGTCTATTATGATAGGTAGCTGCTGAGTCTACATATAGCCTATATAAATATCCACATAACAACATGGAGATAGAAATAATAATGGTAAGAGCAGGAGGAAATTGCTGCGTCCTGGATTAAAATAGAGTAAGATAGGCATCTTCAATTTGTTGTTCTTTATCTTTTAAAACATACGGTGTAGGCAATCTTTTCATCCAACGGTTTTCTTATTTCTTCTTATTGCTTTTTAGGTTTGTATGGATCTTGTTTTTGTGGGTACTCTCAATCGTCTTCACCACCCTAGAATGGGAGGATTACTTGGGAAGCCTAGTTCATTTATATTTATAGACTTGTTGCTAAATATTTTATATTTAAAGATTTTGAATATATTTTCTTGATAATATGCACATATTCTTGTGACTTTGCTTCTTGAGAGATCTTGTCATGTACACTGCTAGTAAATTTAAGATTTTGAGACAAGGTTAGATATTTCAAATCGATCTTCTCCCAATGTAAACTTGACAAATATATGTTTTTAATGGCATTTTTAATTATTTTTGTGATTTGAGGCACAGTCCTTAAGAGTCTTGGATCTTCAATATGGAAGGGATTTGAGTCCTAATTGTTCAATATTAAAACTAGGGTTTATCAGAGATTTCTCCGGAGCCCTTTCCTCTTGTGTCATGTGAAATTAGCTTCTGTGGCCAGCAACGGTGTTGTCTGTGTAATGTGGTTTACACATCACTGTGGATATTGCTTTGGCATGTTCTGTTTCTGATTAGAACCATATTACGTGTGTACTGTAACCCGTCTGAATTGCAGCTTTGCTACTGCATCGGGAAGTGGAATATATAACCTTGGCAAAGAGCAAATGTCTTTTTCGCTGGTGTTTTATTGTAGTCTTTAATTGTTTTCAATTTGGGAAGATGATTTGTATTGAATAAACACCACCTTTTTTTTTGCAATCAAATCCTTGTAAATTTCTATCATTTGTATGTTCTTCGTCGTTTATTCACTATGTTGGTTGCTTGCATTTAGACATGTTTTCTTGCATATGATTGTGTAGAAGTGCTTATGTCTGATGATGTAAACATAAAACTGAGTAGGGTGTAGTAGATGCTATCTTTGTATGTCTTGTTTAGCATCGGGAAGTGGAATATATAACCTTGGCAAAGAGCAAATGTCTTTTTCGCTGGTGTTTTATTGTAGTCTTTAATTGTTTTCAATTTGGGAAGATGATTTGTATTGAATAAACCCCACATTTTTATTTGCAGTCAAATCCCTGTAAATTTCTATCATTTGTATGTTCTTTGTTGTTTATTCACTATGCTGGTTGCTTGCATTTAGACATGTTTTCTTGCATATGATTGTGTAGAAGTGCTTATGTCTGATGATGTAAACATAAAACTGAGTAGGGTGTAGTAGATGCTATCTTTGTATGTCTTGTTTATACATACCACTTTTTTAAAATCTTGATCTCTGCAATGCACTAAAGTTATGAACTTACAAGAAATGGCTGGTCAAAAAATGTAGAAAAGAATTAGACATGATAAAATATCCCTTGTTCAAATAAGCATCTCAAATTATTTTTGAGTGAAGAGAGAAATACATGTCAATTTGCTTAGAAGACCAAAAGCTATCTGTAAAATTGGGTATGTCATGTCATGTTACACATTAAGTATTTATGGCCTCCGTGAGCCAAGTAAGAGAAAAAACAAAAAAAACAAACTACCAGCTTGATTGTAGAAAAAGTAGCTAGGTGTCCTTTAGATAAATTTGATCAACAGACACATTTCTCTTCCATCAATAGTTATTAAGTTCCAAAAATTTATCTAGGCATTAGTGTGTCGTCTCTAGATTTAACTGTATGAGGTTTGTTTGCATCAACGTTTGGATCACATTCTGTAATCCATTATCAGAATGTAAAAAGAGAGATAGAATTTTTTTTCTCATTTAGCTTTCTTTTTACATCCTGTTGACGGATCACGGAATATGATCCAAAATGTTGATGCAAACAAATCTTACACAGTCAATATGAACTGCAGAAATCTATGTCTTTAATTATCTAGAGATATTATTATTTGGACAATTGTATCTATATTTAGCTGATAGGCTTTACTTCTGGGATTGCCCAGTCCATTTTCATGCCCAACCTGTCTCACGCCTGGAAACCGTTTTTCTCATTTAGCTTTCTTTTTACATCCTGTTGACGGATCACGGAATATGATCCAAAATGTTGATGCAAGCAAATCTTACACAGTCAATATGAACTGCAGAAATCTATGTCTTTAATTATCTGGAGATATTATTATTTGGACAATTGTATCTATATTTAGCTGATAGGCTTTACTTCTGGGATTGCCTAGTCCATTTTCACGCCAAACCTGTCTCACGCCTGGAAACCGTTTTACCAGTGCGTGAAACAGGTTGCTGAGGGGTTTTGCAGTCACGTTGCATTCTTTTGGCACAATCATTCACTCACATCTCACAGCTGTAAAATTGAATCAAATCAAATCTGCATTAAATGAAAAATCTTTTGGAAAGGATGAAATATCTTATTTTAGGCACTCGTTTACACGTCTACCTCCTGATGGCAATCTCTTCACTCACTTTCTTCCATGGCTCATTGTCATCCACTGATTCTAACACTGCAAACGGTTATTCGCATGTTGAGAAGACACAGAGCCATCCTGAGACTTCTGGTGGGGGATTCTCTGTTATGGAGTTTCTGTTGAGGGTACTTGCAGTCAGTGCAACACTTTCTGCAGCAACAGTTATGTCAAAAGCCAAATAAACAAAACTTGTGCCTGTAGTCATCAATTCTGTTCCAGTTATTGTCAATTCACTTCACTCATGGTTCATGTGCCCGCCAAATACCACTATTCCCCTACTTTCATGTATGTGTATATGTGGACCCAGGTTCAAACTTATACTTTTGTAGCAAAGAATTCAAGTTTCATTGATTTGATTTGTTTTGGTTCTTTTGTAGTTATTTTGTTGTGGCGAATGCAGTGGCATGTGGATACACCGCGCTATCAATACTCGCGTCTTTCTCCAAGCACAAAAATCCTCTGCTCTGAGCACATTTCTTCTCGCTATTACAATATTTCAGAATGCAGATAAAATATAATTATGCTTCAAAATGAGGTACCCGACTCGTTTTGCCAAACCCTGCAATTTATTACTTGCCTTAAGAGTCAATTTATTTGTAGTAGATTTTTCTGTTTGCAATATATTTGATCTTATCTTAATCTTGATGGCACCCCAAGCTGTAGGGAGATTGGTTCTGGTTCGTCTCATTTAATTGATTCTCGAGGCACTCTAGAGCTCACAAATGTGACACACCGATTGTTGGGCCATGCTGTTTATTCATTCCCTCTATAGTTCAATCTGAGGATAAGCCCAACAGATTTGCAATTGGGGTGTCCGTTGCTGCTGTGGTAGTCATGACAGCTGTAGTTTTTGCAGGGGTTCTTATTGTTAGGAGATTGAGGGATGCTGAGGTTATTGAAGATTGGGAGCTTGAATATGGGCCTCATAGGTTTTCATATAAGGAGCTAAGGGTCACCACCAAGGCCTTTAGGGATAAGGAGCTGCTTGGAGCGGGCGGTTTTGGGAGAGCTTACAATGGGGTCTTACCTAGCAATGGTTTAGAGGTTGCTGTGAAGAGGGTTTCGCATGAGTCTAAACAGGGGCTGACAGAATTTACTGCTAAGATTTCAAGCATTGGGAGGCTCTGACATTGAAATCTGGTTCAGTTGCAGGGCTGGTGTAGATATAAGGAGGAATTATTGTTTTTGACTATATCCCAAATGGTAGCCAGGATAGATTTTTATTTGAGGATAACAAAAACGTTCTAAGTTGGGAACAAAGATACATGATTTTGAAAGGCATTGCCTCTGGTATGCTTTATCTCCATGAAGAGTGGGAACAGTGAGTAGTGCATAGGGATGTGAAGGCAAGCAATGTGTTACTTGATGCAGATATGAATGGTAGGTTAGGAGACTTTAAACTTGCGAGGTTGTATGAACATGGAACTAATCCACATACCACTCATGTGGTTGGAACACTAGGTTATCTTGCACCAAGCACAACGCGAGTCACAAAATATTGCAATGGTCTGACGAATATATAGTAGACCTTACTTGGCCCTTGTGTGCCTTTGTGTGCCCTTCCATGCCCTTGCATTCAAATATACCCATGTGCACCTAAAACATTTTGTTTTTCATTTTTGCAGACTTCCCGGTGTTCCTCCAATGCCTTCGTGATTGTAAATCATGACTGTTTAATGTAAATCATGATCAGAAATAATAGCTAGAAACTGTAAGTTGCGATTGTTTTAAGTGGTGCCTTCGGACTGTAAATCATGGATGTTTAATGTAAATAGCCTTGCCTTGATTGAAACCCTACCAATTTTACATAGATTTATGTTTTTCAATGAATTTAAGTATTTTTTTAAGTTGCTGAGTTTTTTGGCAAGTTTTTAAATTTGGGCTCTGCCAAGTCTGAGCTCAGTCCAGGTTTTGTGAGCTTATAATTTGAATATAAAAGGTGCTAGAATTAGTGTTCTTAAGTTGCTGGAAATGAAAGAATATTGTAGTAGCATAAATAAAATGAGACCCAGTAACACAATAAGAACAAATGTCACAACAAGTATGACACAAAGATATTAACCGTCACATTTTTTTGGTTGTTTTTCTCATTGGCATCATTGACACCATGGCACAATTTGTGCAAAATGTATGGCATGCAAAGCTAATCTGATGGAGGTTGACTGTTTTCTGGAGGAGGTTTATTCCTTCACAAGCCACTCAAGCTAACGAAGGCGGGTTGTCATCTCCCAGGTAAGCGGATTTTACTGTTGGTTGTTTTCTTAAGTTTATGCATTTCAAGAAGTTTTATAGTGATTTTGCTTTTCCATCATTTCTTCTATGCCTTGGTTTTGCAGGTTGCAGGATCAGAGGATCTAGATACATGTGTAAAATCTGGAGAAACAGAGGTTCCTTTTCATCATTTATGCTCCTTTATATCTACCATTAACCAACCAACCAATCTATGCAATCACAGCTACAAAATCATGAAAAAATATAATATGCAAGCAACAATAATATGTCAGCCTGGAAGTTCCTCTATCAGGGAAAACTCGGTAATATGTAAATACTCATCTCGACTCTCGTTTTGTCATCCCTTAGCCCATACATTAGATTTCCCTTCAACTTTTTAGACATAATTCTTGTATCCTGGCCAATAAACAACTGTATAAAGTGCCATAATTAATCCATCAAGATGGTTTATAGCAGGCCCTCAATATTCCTTCAAAATATAACACAATTCTCAGTACACTAAATGGGCATGGCATATGGCACAACATGCATTAGTCTTCCATCATGCACAAAAATTCAAGCCTTGGAAGTATGTTCAGAGAGTAAGTTTTAGTACTGGTGGCATAGATGATTGATAGCAGTTAATTTTCAACACAACATGCTTGTTACTTACTCAGAAAACTTACCAATGCCTATTTTGTTCTAAGACCTCACAAAAGTTCTTGCAAGATGCATGCATATGAAGAAACATCAGAAGTCTTAATGCATGAGTGAGCTCAAATTGCTTTTCAAATACCTACATTTCAAAAAGAGAAACACCTTGTTTAGCAATTTAAGCAACTTTAAATCCTGGTTTGTTTGCTAGCCTCCCTTAAAGCTGAGAATTGGAAGATATTGCAATTGCATTACACTTATCATAAATAGCATATGATCCGATATTGTTTCTGTCAAAATCTTTTCAAATGAAAAAAGTGTTTTTGTTTTGTATGGTGTCGTGTAATTCATCCTTGTAACTATTTCTCTATAACAAGAACATTCTATTTGACATTTTTTCTGAATTGCAGGCCAATATACTTATTTTCCCAGAACTAAATGCAGGAAATATCACCTACAAAGCTGTCCAACAGGTGATTCATTTTTTATTTTCTTTAAAAACATTCTTTGTTTGATAACAATTTATACTCTGTATTGTCTTGTTAAAATATCCACGACAAGAACTCTACCGCACATTATTATTTGATTTATGTGATCACTATTTGATTACTATTTATCCCTTTTATTTCTTATAAACTCCTTGCAAGATTGCTTCTTGTTCGAATCCCAAGAATGTACAATTTAGATAAATTAGACCCACTCACCTATAGACAATGTTACTAAGACATAGCTGGTTGCAAAATCTACCCATTTCTGTCTGCAATTCAAAACTTAAACTCATTTGTTGACAACCGAAGTGTGTTTGACAATGTCTCATTTATGTTTTTTATTCTTAAAGAAATTAGCATTGTAGTGGTAGTTGAGGCCATAGATATTTAAAAGGAATGTACTTCGATTCTTGGGCTGCACTCATCTACCTCCCTAGCTGTCATTCACTTTCATAGTTTAGCTTAAAATTTTGGACTGGACCTTTTCGTCTTCCTAGTTGTCATTCACTTTATAGTTTAGCATAAAATTTTGGATTGGACCTTTTCATCTTGTAATCTGTGCTATTGAATAGTATTATTTAAGGATATCACTAAACTTTTTGTTTCTTTGACATTACACAGAGCATTGGAGCAATAAGCATGGGTCCATTGCTTTAAGGTTTACGCAAACCAATCAATGATCTAAGCAGGGGATGCACTTTAGATGATATTATATCCACAATAGATGATACTATATCCACAATAGTCATGACAACTTTGCAAGCTGTTTATCAGAAAAAGAAGCAAAGTACACTGAATTTCATTGAAAATATATGTAAAATACCTTTAAAAGATCCTTACCGTCTTTGAATATTAGCAGGACAAAATTGAAGACAATTGTAGTCCAACCCACATACACTGTGAAGGAGGTGTAAAGTTTTAAAAGGCAAATATTAAAAGGAATCATAATTCTCATGGTATTCACTCTTTCAAATTGATTTTCCAAGCCTCTTCCCCTTTCAAATCACAAGCAGTAAAGTTTTGATATTCTTTAAAATGTACTTACAAAACTGGAGGTAGATTTCAGCCAACAAAGAAGATAAGAGAGATTAAAAGGCATTTGAACATGGGAAAAATGATTCACATTTTGCCACTCCCCACTTCACACAAAAGGATCTGAAATTATGATGGAATTACAAAATCTGTCATTCTTCTTAAACTGATCTGTAATCTGAAATTAGGCCTCGATGGTACATTAGACCAGCAAGGCTCTGAACTGTTCAACAAAGTCCCAAGGTCGACTATCTTGGAAATGTTAAGTTCTAATCAAAATTAATTTTTGTTTTGGTTTTTATTTACTTCTCTTATTCTTCACTTTTCTAGTTGCATGAGAAATGTGACCTTTTCAGCAGCCACTTCCTGCCATTGTGGTTAGTTTCCTGGTCATTTGAACCTGCAGAAATATAGAAGGGAAAAAACACATAATAGAAGACTGTTGTGGCTGGTGCTTCTTTAATCCAGACACATACGGATGACCAGGAAATAATCAATTTCCTCTTATTTCCTATCGACATCTCCCTTGCACCTCCTACAGGTGCAAGTGCTAGTAATATATTAATACCTCGTTCAATACTAACCAGTTATCATTCATCTATAACCAAGAATCATTTAATTTGTTCAAATAGTATTCTAAATATTTAAGAACCATTTAATTTTGTTCGAATAGCATTCTAAATATTTAAGTCCTCTATGGATATATAGAATGTTCATTTATAATGTTTAGGGAAATTCTATACATTTTTCATTAATGAATTTGTGGAGGATGACCCACTCATCCTCATGTCAAATAATAAATTCTCATTCAAGATTTAAAATTTGAAAAGATGCCGATCTTATATTGCATAATCATTATGTTTATCTTATAACGTGTAATCACTTGAATGATAAGGTTCTATCCCGTACAAAGCAATCATAAGGATGATCATATAATTGATTCAAACCCTCTTGAGTTTCAATCTTCAAGGACTTTGTGTTCTCTAGGCGGTGTCAAGCTAGCATAGTGTGTTGGAATTGGAATGGATATGTTTTCCTTCATTTTGTGATAGAGAAAGCTTTTATTGGATAAAGGTTTCTTACAATTGAGAAATTTAAATGGTTGATAATTTTTAGTTTAGTTTAAATTTAAATTTAATTTTTAATTTGACTTTATAAATTGTGTAATGTTTATTAATGACATGTAAGACAAAGAAGTCAATGATAGAGAAGTCCGCGGTTGAGAAATTTCTTGCTATAGAAAAGCTCACCAATGATGAAAATAAGGATCCAAAAAACTAGTTAAGTGCAAAAAATAAAATAAAAAGAGCATCTAAACTTGCAAGATCTTGTTTAAAACTCTTAAGCAAGTCACCCCAATATCAATATTTTTAGCAAGGCCATGGAGATTATGAACAAATTTATCAATGAAATATTTGAGAAAATTGTTAGCAAGGCAATCAACTTTGCTTGCCACAAGAAGATAATCAATAGACGCGAGATTCAAACAACTATAAATCTATCTCTTCCTTAGGGCTTACAAAGTATACAATCTTTGTGGGTACAAAGGTGTCATGTTCCCGAAGTTGTAACACCAAATATGAAACAATGAATAACAAAATCCAATAAATATAAATATAAGTAATTACAATCGAAATATTATTATAATTATAATTATCAAGATAATATTATAATTATAAATATAAAATTGATAATACAAAATAAATATTGAATATCATTGTAATTACAATCATTATCATATATAATTACTAAAAGAGATAAAAGAAGAAAACCAATATAAAATTAATAAACATAATTATCAATTTAAAATATTATATTCACAATCATATTGTAAATGCAAAATAGAATAAATTCTGTAATTATTAATATTTGATTATGACTAGGTGTTAAATAAATATTATCTAAAGCAATTCTTAATACCTCAACAACAGCTATGTTGAAGACTATGAGGCAACGATAACTAATAAATAGGCCATTAAGTAAAGCATATTTTAACAGTGGTTATTATATATAGCGATTCACTTGATATGATTCCAAAAGACAGTGATCACCACTAAATTGAGAGACATGTCCCTAGCCAAGGAGGTTCTAGGAAAGACTGTCTTTTAATCATATTGGGGTAATAAAAGAGAATGATTCTCAAAGCAAAATATCATCGATGGAAGAAAACGAAAAAACACAAGACTAAGAATAAATAAAATCAAGAAGATACAAGTAGATGGGGTATTAAGTGCAATAAAAAATAAATACACAAAAATCTAAACTTGCAAGATCTTGTTTAAAATTATCAAGCAAGTCATCCCAATATCAATATTTCTAGCAAGGCCATAGAGATTATGAACACATTTATCAATGAAATATTTGAGAAAATTATTAGCAAGGCAACCAACTTTGCTTGCCACAGAAAGAAGATAATCAATACATGAGAGATTCAAACAACTATGAATCTATCTCGTCCTTAGGGCTTACAAAGTATACAATCTTTGTGGGTACAAAGGTAGTTACCAAGTTCATTGGTGCTTCATCTTCTTTCTATTTTGAATTATGGTTTATCAAATTTTTAGTGTAAAGACATTTAGTTTGTTTAAAGTGTCATAATATTTAAGTTTTAGTATAAGAATTTTTATTAGTAATTATTTTCTTCTTTGATGGTTTGAAGCACCAAATAAAAGGATAAATAATTGTACTAAATGCAACATTCATGTTACTTATATCATAATTTATGAAAAAAAATTTACTTTAAGATTATTGAGTTCTAATATTAAAATGTGGTATTAAGAAACCAAAGCATTTGAATATTGTGTATATATATCATCCTTTGGTAGGTTTCACTATGTTACAAAATTGTAAAAATTGATTAATTTAGAAATGATGAGAATCAAAATTAAACTCACTTTAGGGAAAGCGTTTTGTGTGCAAATGAAAATTCAAACGTTTAGTGTTGAATTGATTTTAGTAATTTGTGTATGTTTTAAAAGCTCCAAGAAAAATATGGTGACACAAGTAGAATGAAGTAACAATAACTTTTTTGTAGAGAACAAAAGATAAAAAAATATGAAAATCACATAAAATTAATAAAAAGAGTTGCTCTTGATGAGCCTGAAAATATTTGTATCAAATGAACCAATATCTAATAAAACATCTGAGTTGTTGGTCCCCTGAAGTAGATTTATTTGACAACAAATATAGCATTACTGTTCGTTTTGTTTCAATTGCTTAAGATAAAGCAATTCACATTTAACTTGTAATGTAATTTATATAGGATAGTCCATAAATGAAGGATTTGCGTTACCATTCAACCTTAATAGGTAGCCGTTGCAATTTCAATTTTAATGATTTGATCTTGAAAACCAAGGATGAAAAGGATAGGTAGATCACCAAGAAAGTTCCTACTTCTATTGACAACAAAAATAGCTTAATTGACCACTCTTTTCTTTCCCAGATCCAAATTTTTACTTTGAAAAATTGTTGGTTATGATCAATTGAATTGAACAGTAGTGATGATTTTAAAACATGATATGAGCCCTATGAATCACCATTAAGATTGCAGGTACTCTCTATTTCAGTTTTCACTAGTTGAATCTTCTTTAAAAAATATTTTGTTATTTTAAAATTTTATTAAAGAAGTAATAGATTGACACCTTTGACTGTGCAGTGATAATTCTTCATGCCCTTTTGGTATTTGGTCTCTTTTCATTTTGAAATTCCCAAGATGACTAGTGATTGTATTTGGAATATATTTTGTATATTTCATATTCATATACACTCACAAATATTACAAATCCAACTTTTAAATTGAAAAAGATTAATAGGAAAATTGTTTACAACCAAGAAACATCTAATTTTATTAGACTTCAATTAAAAGTTTTGTAGAGGACACTAGCTAGTGTTTATCTTTATTTTGGCATTTTGATGCAAATTCATTATACTTAATTTCATAGTTAAAATAAAGTCATGTATTTGCATAACATTATTTAATGTTATTAATATCAAGATTACTTTTTATAGAACTTACAAGATCAATAATGTGATAAATTAAGGAAATTTTTGTAAACATAAAGCTTCATATTACTTATTGAATTGAAATAAAATAAAATGTGACGTCTCTTTTTTTTTGAAGTTTGGCTTCACAATTTCATAATTAAAATTTTTCCTTTTTCCTTTAAGAACAAGAAACTAATTTAATTTTAACTATCTCAAATTCATCAATTGCCATAAATAGGTAATTTGTTTGTTTGATACTTGTGGTAGGTTTGCAAACCACCCACCAATGACAAAAGTGGGTTTTTGAGAGTAGATAAAATCACATAAAATGTATGTATAAATAAATTTTATTATTGAATAATAGAAAGTATATTATTATTTTTTACTAAAATTACTCATCAATCAAGATTACAAAAAAATATGCATGCAAAATATGGAAGCATACAACTATTCAAAAAAATGCCTAAAAAATCAATTTTTCATTGATTGCAATGATTATAGGATATAAAAAAAAATGTTTTCTTTGATAAAAAATGCTTAGAACACTTCGAAGCAAATGCAATTGGAAAGTGTAAAACCAAATTCTACAACTTAGCTAGCATCCTCTATGCATGTTCCAAAAAGCATAATCAAAATCAAATTTGTATCCCATGTTGTTGCTAGTGCCCTAATAGTCATGTGCATAAAATGTGAAAGCATCCACATGGGTGTGAGGATTGCAAAGAAAAAAAAATGGCATTGTGTAGGATGGATGACTTGTACAAGGTTCCGGGCCGTTTCATATCTAGTCTAATATTGTGATTTTTTGATGCTATTTCTCCTTGTGTTGGACTCTTGCTTTGCTTGCACTATATCTAATGGGACTAATCATTTATGCTATATCTAATGGGACTAATCATTTATGCCATTAGATTGATTTTCTAAAAGGGTTTGGACCCTTTAAAAAACTCAACTTTTCTTTCTTAATAAAAAATATATGAAAATTTTAGTTTTTATTTCTTTTTGAAAATTGTAGTAAAAATAGTTCTTCACACTAATTGGAAAATTATATGTTTTAGGAAATAAAATAATATATTAAATTATTGAAATAATTTGTTTTCATAAATTTTTGGCACTATGATATAGGTATGCACTTAAGATGTGTAATTATGCGAAGATATGTTCTACATCGGTGGCAAGGCATAAAGTGTCATCATATCATGATCATGCACATAAAACTAAATTCAATTGACACATTTAGAAAAACAATAGTCGACATAATTAATTATTGAAATAGAATATATCATATTATATGAATATTACATAATATTGAAATAATTTATTTTCATTAAATTTTGACACTACCAATATAGTTATGTACTTAAGATATAGAGTAAATAATTATTTCCAGAGACATTCTACAGTGGCAACAACGAACATAACATCATGTTATGATACTTTGCATAAAAAGTAAATCACAAGTGATACATATTTAAACAAATTAAAATGATAATTGATTTAATTAACATAGAAATAAATATACATTATATCAATATTATGAACATGTATTATATGGATATTATTATGCATAGAGGTGTTCCACAATAGGAGCAAGGAAGCATCATCTCATGATTGAATGCATAAAAACCAAAACCCAATCAACACATATTTGATTAAAAATTATAACCATAAAAAAATTTGTTGAGTAAACAAAATAACTCTCTAAGTAAATAAAAATAATTGTGATTTTGCTATTGGAATTCAGCTCAGTAGTGTTTGAATCAAACTCATAAACCCATGTTTCATGAGTAGTTGATTAGACTACTCCATCTATCATGAGAATGTACGATCCACTTAGCACTAGTTGCATATAGGGGATGCTCATAACGGTGAAGCATTGGACCCTCTTGGAAGGTCACTTATCTTAGTTATACTCCAGCTCAAATGTGAGTAACCATGGAGTTTCCCCAAGATTAACCCCACTTAAAAATAACATAAACAATATAAATATAATAAAATAATTTTAAAATAAAATAAAATAACTTTTAAATATATGTAACTTGTGTTTTAGTTTTTATGTGCATACTTACAAGAGATATATCACAAAATATTCATCTAATTTATATCATAAATTTAATATGAATATCTACTTTTTATCTAAATAATCACCAAAAAGATATCACACAATACCTCTTTAACTTATGCCATAGATTTAATATAAACATCTAAGAATTAATATAATATCTCTTTGACATTTATAAAATTTCTGCACTAGTAAGTATTATTTTCAACTTCCTATATAACTCATCTATTTGGAGAGGAATTTGCCAATGCACTTTGGCTCCGGTACCCTTTGAATAATGGGGATTAGTGGATTGTCTATGAGAGAGAGCAGCTGGCCCTTTACACGGGGTGTAACCATGCAAAAAAAACAGATGTCTGGGTTCCCAGGTTGTGAAAGTTTGTGTAGGTAGCTTTCAGCAATATCTAGCCTATCTAGACATTATTTTGGAAATTCATATAAACTAAGTAGTTGTAACCAACATTGCCTGGTTAATTTAATATTAGTCATCATGTAGGCATGCAGTCTGTGAATCTTCATATGCCATTAACTATAATGTGTTTGGCATTGTGAATGCATTTTGAAGCAAGACAGGGCATGACATACCTGAAATCAGCTGGAACAGCTGGCCACAAACTCAAATTCCTGCACTGTGGAGGACTTATTATTAAACCCAATAAATCGCCCCAATCCAGCTTTTGATCCTCGGATACAACAAATATCTGCCCATACCCCTGAAAATCTCGAAGTGCACATTTTTGTTTCTCCTCTAATGGAAGCTGGAAAAACTCCTTCCCAACTCTCTTTATATCGTCCATCAGAGAGTGAGGGATGTTATGATTTACACCCTGTAAAATAAACAAGATACCTATTACTAGTAACATGCCAGAGAAGCCTACTGGATTCATGGGCATTGATGGAATTATATTAAAACAAATACCCATTAGTAGTAAGAAGCCTACTTGATTGGTATACATTAAGGACTTTGAATTTAAAAAAAAAAAACCAATAGCGACAACATAACATAGAAGCCTACCGCATTCGTGGGCATTGAGGAAATTGTATTAAAGCAAAAACCCCTTAATAGTAATAAGCCTACTTGATTATTATACATTAAGGAAATTGAATTAAAAAGACACCCATTAGTAGTAGTATAAGACATATGCCTACTTGATTGGTGGGACTGAGCATTAAGTAAATTATCCTCATACCTGAAAAAAACCCCATTCTTCACAAGCCTTGGCAATTTTACAGATCTCTTCTTTCCTGTGCAGTCCCCCTTATGAGAGATTGGCCATGTCAATCACTGGGATGCTCAACTGATCAGGGAGTGTTGTTAGTGTTCCAGGTCTCTCTTCCTCTAATCTGATGTACCTTTCTGGTACAGTTTGGGGTTGTTCTCTTGCAATCTCTTGCACATTGACAACATTAAGGAGAGGATTGCCCCAATTGGGAATGTCCGAAGATTTGTGAGCTGAATCCATTTCTTATGCTCTGGCCTAACAGTGGATCAATTTTAAACAGAATGATCACATTTGTTCGCAAAGTAAGTATTGGAATATGAGCATATGCCTGTTGGTTCTTCATTTCCAGTTGGGGGTCCCAGACTAGAGGAGAAAGAACGTGTTCAGGGGAAGTGGCCAACGAACTACGTGGCACAACTCTGCATGTGTTTTCGAACATGACAATCCTCACTCTTGTCAAGCTATTTTTAGATTCAAAATATGGCGCATGAAAATAGGCCGGAGGAGTTTAATTGGAATGGGCTCAATAATTGAGCCTTGATCTGTTGTCAAGCTATTTCTCATATAATGATTTATTAATAAAATATATTTTTTATAATTGTTTTAATAAAACTATCAATAAAGTATCATTTATTATTATTTAATTGAGTGTTACAGATTAGACAAATATATATTTAAAGAAAAATGTGCGTTGTCCATTTTGTATAATGTTATAATGAAATATTTTATTATTTGTGGTGTATTTAGAGGATTTAAAGATACACACATCACATGGAATAACATTTTTGGGACTGCTTTAAGGTTGCATATTGAGAAAATATTTAATATTGAAAAAACTTAGTATCGAAAAATAAATGTGGGGGTTAATGGTTTTGTAAGCTCATGGTATTAATTGCATGGTTTTGTGTAATATCACTTGGTGGTTTTGTGTGAGTTTATGTTTATGTAGTGTGGAAAAATGTACACCTTTACATTTTCACACTATATTTGCATCTTTTTAATTAATTGGACTTAATTAAGCCTAATTAATTGGCCCAAGTATGCATTCACAAGCCTAATTAATTTCATTTTTTAGTTCCTGCCGACAGGCAGGATAACTTATGCATTCATTCAATTCAATTTTTTTGTCTTGACAGTGACAACCTCACCAATGAAAAACTGGTATTTAAATGTTGACCACTGAATCTATATAGTCTATATTAAATTGTTAGGTTTTCAATAAATACAATATGCTTTTATCTTTTTTCCTACTGGTTGGTGCTGTGAATAGTCAGTGATAAAAATAGAGTTTTAATTTTACAAATTACAAAAAATTTAAAGCTTATTATTAATTACATGACAATAAATCAAGCCCTTTTAATATCCATATGACAATAAATCAAGCCCTTTTCAACAAATTTTAAGACAAAGTTTTGGATTTTATTCTCATCAAATTTTCAACCCAAATTACCAATCGGCAGGAACGTGACGCAACTGCGTCTCTTGTTTGAAAGGGAAACCCACATTTAATCAATGTCTACACTTAATTACACATCTTGGAAAATGTGTGTCCTAAGTTTTTGGCCTAGGACCTATTTGGTCCTCCTTGAGTCTCATAACCCATTTTTTTATATGTTTTTTGCAACATTTTAATAATTTAAATTCAAATTGCAAAGGTCAGTTTGTGGTGTTTAATTATTGGGTAATTAAGGAAACACCTATAAATACAAGGTCTTTTTATCAATTCAAATCTAAGCATTAGAACACACTTTATGCAAGCATTACAAGAGCCAATATTATTGTCAAGAGCATTGGAGAGCACATTACATCAAATTTCTCAAAATGCTTGTTTAGTTGGCTTGGGGTGGGAAGATGAATTAGACCAATTGACAAAAAAAATTTTCAAATTAAATTGAAAAGCAATGAAAACATTTTGTGACTGCGATTGTCTTCATGACCATTAAAATCTCTTAAGGTGGACAAAAAATTAGATCTAGGTTGCTAATAGGTAAATGAAAGTAGGTGCATAGTTGAATGTGATAATTGCACAAATATAGTGAATGTATAGGTATGTGTGCATCATATAAAGATAAGGTAGAGACTAAGTGTATAAGAATATGTGTATACAAAGGGGTAAAATACTAAAAACAGACAAGTTCAACTTTACATAAATTATACTATTTTTCAGTACAAATATATATTAAGACACTTCCTCAAAATAACATGATTATGCAAATCTTACCATTACAACAATATATACTAAAATTTCTTATAAAACATGAAGAATTTTTTTTTTTTTTTTTTAAAAATTTCTATTTTCATAAAATACTTGAAAAATGATTCTTACAAATTTGTGAGTTCTCCATTTTTCCCATTTCTAGCCCATTTTTGTTTTTTTTCAATTTTAAGGTAACACGCTTGACACTCCCAAAATATATGAACGCATTTTGGAGATAAAATAAAATTCCATGTCTCTTTTGGGAGCCATCACAACGAACTTATTCCCTCTGTTACATACTAGATGTATCCAGAACATTTCAGACCGGTCTGCCTACTAAAAATTTGTCCGACTTCTTTTTTTCTGTCATTTAGAAGTATCCCGAACATTTCAGACTAGTCTGCCCTCCAAACCTTCATCCCAAATCTCGATCTCTCTGGAATCCTCGCCTCTTATTTATAAAATGAAACCAATACTTTTCATGGATCATCATCAAGATAATCATCAGCATTCTGTTCATCTGCAAGCTCAGAAATTTTCGACTTCTTTGAATCTTTAATTGCAAAAAGTATGGCTTTGACTCCATTTTTCGGAAGGGGCGTGAGCGCAAGGGATCCATGGGAAAATAGCCTGTTCGATCCCTGGCTTCCCATTTCCCGAGTGTGGGATGCGATGGAGCTCAGCGTGCCCACGCCGGCCTCTTCATTCTCAAAGGACGCCATGGCCGTGGCCAACACAAGGGTTGACTGGAAGGAAACCCCTGAAGCTCATGTCTTTACCGCCGATTTGCCTGGTAATTAATAATGTCATTGCCCTTCTCCTTATATGTTTTATTCTTCCCATTGTGGCGGGGCGTCTTAAGATTTTAATTGTGTTTGTGATTGCAGGACTGAGGAAAGAGGACTTGAAAATCGATTTGGTGGACAAGAGTACACTGAGAATAAGCGGGGAGAGGCACAAAGAACAAGAGGAAAAGACAGACCAGTGGCACCGTGTTGAGCGGTCCAGTGGACGATTTATGAGGCAATTCCGGCTACCTGAAAATGTGAATGTGGAGGGCATTTCTGCGAAGCTGGAGAATGGGGTTTTGACGGTGAACGCCCCCAAGACCCGTCCTGATGCCGCCAACGGTGGGGATGTTAAAAGCATTGACATTGGCAGTGCTTAGAATATGATAATTGACCTGCTTGAGAGTATTATAAGTACCTAATATGTATCAGATGATCAGTATTGTTATAAGAGTCGTGGCATTTGTGTTATATTTGTACACTTTCTTTGATTATTAATTGATGATCAGTATTGTTATAAAAGTCATGGCATTTGTGTTATATTTGTACACTTTCTTTGATTATTAAATATATAACTCGATTTTGTTTTGTTGTTAATAATTGAGGAGTCTTTATTTCATTGCATGGCAAATGGCAGTTGTAATTCAACCAATTCATTAGATAGTGGAGTTGTCTTAAGTACTGGGAATAGAGCATATGACAAAAGTATAATAGACAATTTGAGCATTAATAATTTTACCTTGGTTCAAATTCTTCATTCCAGACCATTGAAGGCTTGGCAAAAGATGGCATAGCTTCTAACTTGGCATGCCCACTCTCTATAATATGGGCTCACTTTTGTTTCTTCTATTGGGTAGAATGGATTACTTAAATCGAATGTCTTTTTCAAGTCTAAACATTTGAATATAGAATAGATTCTATGGTGTAGAACATTTTAAAGTTTTGTATACGAGTTGTTTTTTTTTGTTTTTTGTTTTTTAAATAATAAAATAGAAGTCATTGAAATTAAGAAAAGGGTTTTTATGCATAATTTTTTATGAATATAATATTTTTGAGACTTGGTTATAGTCTTGTAGTCATAAAATTTTGTTATTTTTTCTCTAAGAAAGAGGTTTTGTCATGTATATCTATCTTTTTTAGATTTAATACGAAATGTAAATCTTACTTATTTTCATGCACATACATCTTTCTTATTACAAAATAAAAATGTACTCTCGTGTATAAAATGGAAAATAACAACTATTATCTTTGAAAATATACTATTGAGGGAAATAGTTACAAAACATTGTTCAAATTGTTACATTTTAAATTACACTTTGGATAAAACCTCAAATTCCTTAAACTCCCCTATGATATTGATGAGCCGAAGCTAGTTTGTAGTGGTATTGGTTAAGCCAAATTGTCATTATGAAAGGCACTTGCTACTAACTATGGTGAATTGTGAAAAAAATGTAAGCAATTACTTTATGTTAAAAAGTGTGTGGGTTATGGAAGGCCTCCATGCAAAGAGAACAAAGAGTGGGCCCAAGAATACAAATTTAGGTACCATGGGAAATTTTCATGAACAAGGCATAAATATAAGTGATAGAATAAGATGGGATATTAGTCTTACGATCCTATGCATTTTGTATGCCTCCAACACTCTTTGAATAGGTACTTGCATGCCCATGAGGTATTGAGAGATTATTTTATTATCATTCTCTTGAGAATCTTGAATATTGTTGTAATGACATTTACAAGGAAGTTATAGTTAGTAGGAGTTAAATTTGTCATCATACGAGTTTTTCGACATCTTTCACTCATGTAGTACTAGGGAGTTGCATTGAGAGTAGTGGAGCATCTTTTTATGATGAGTGAGGTCCATACGTGAGTTGGAAACTCAATTATGGAGCACAAAACTTGGCAATTGGTACCTACTTTCCATATCTACATTAAATATGTTGTTAGTCTTTATAATGTCTATTTTGAGTGCATTGATCAACTTGGTCATGGACACATTAAATTTTTTTAATATTGTGCTCTTTTTAATTATTAGCTCTAGGAAATTACTTGTGGTTTCCTTGGATGTTCATGAATTAGATGGGGGTTTTATGGTTCCTTGTCCAATTGAAGTATTGTTTTGTCAAACTAACAAGTTGGATAGATTGTATTTTGTAGTAGTGTTTATCTAATTACGACAATTTTGAGTTTTTGGTGGTGGAGTTTTTTTGGAAGGGTTTCTCCACATCAATTTTGGTGTAATGTGTTTTTATATGTGATTGCTAATTTTAATTTGTTGATATAATTATCTATATGAATTATATTTATTCATTATTCATTTATAATTTCACTATAATAGTTTACCTTGTTTCTCAACTTTTGGTATGAGAGCTACAATTTTGATTAGAGGGGGATGCCTTTCTTCAAAGTGTTATAGGCTTCTTGTGTTATAATGAGAATATTTAAGTTAGTGGCTTTTTAGATATGTGAGGTTGAATCTATATACAAATCTTCCCATATGATGATTAGGGAATTTGATGGCTCTAGATACAAGTTCTAGAAGTTGGAGATGAAAGATTTCCGTAAAGAATTTAGTTATGATCTTGAATTTGACCTCAACTTGTATGGTGCATATTGTTTTAGATTGTTTGAGACAATTTTCATTTTTTTTTAATTGGATGAATGGGTGACCATCTTTGGCTAAGCTACCAAGATTTGAGGTTGAGTCTAAACTAAAAGACGGGTCCATGTCATTTAGTAGCATTTGAGAAGTCAACTTGGATGGGGTGACATCCTTTACCAAGATGTCAATTTCTGAACACATCTCTTTCTGAGTGCATATAATATATATGTGGTTTAGTTGTGGTTATGAATTGAACTTCTATGATTAATTTTGTTGTTGGAGGTTTTGAATCTGATACAATATTTTGTTATTGTTAACAAAATATTGGTATTAAGGTAAATGTAAAATTTGAGGTCATGGCCAAACCAGACAACAAGTTGATAAGTGTACAAAGGGATTTAATTACATTATCAATAAATATTGTTTAAATTTTGTACCCCTTGGTTTTGGCCGCATTACCAAGCTTGGGAGTAAATCCAATGATGTTGATAATCCTCTATGTCGTGTCATATGAGCAAAAATAATCTCAACCCTTCAAGTTTTCTGGGGTTTTACCTTTTGTCGCCTGGGACCTAAATTTGATTACATAGGCCTTGTTTGTTAACCTAATTTTTTGTGACAGATATTCATTCAGAGTTTCCTTTCAAATGTTAAAATATATTTTATTTTAGAAAGTATATTATAGATCAGATATGTATTTTACTATGATTTAATATAATTTGAATGTGTGTTAAAAAATTTCCCTATCATGTGATACAGTATAGTAAAGTTTTCATTACATTTAATGGTAAAAATTGTTAAATACAATGATACAACCATCAAATTGAGCCCCTGGACTATTACCTAATTAGCAGGAATTTGATTCTTTTGATTCAAAACATATCGGTAATCTAAATAAAATTTAATCTATAGGTGGTACACGATAACACTCATAAAACTATCCTTGATCTTGTATTTAGAATGAATCATACCACACAAGATGAGTCCCCTAAACATTTTCTACTGCATCTTGTATCTTATCAACACGAACCTCTAAATCTAGAGATTTATCTGACTCTAGCTTGCTAAAGATGGTCATTATTGAAGAAATGTGCTGCAATGATGAGCAGGACTCTGACATGCATAAAGTTAAACCCTTGAGCATCTCATTCAAGTATGAATCCCTTAAGATATTGCAGAAATGAAATGCTGCTTTATGCATGTAGGCAAGGCAGGAAACTAAGCTACAACAAAAATAGAAAGAAATGTTCTTAAATGAAAATGATTGAAATCTAAGTCAACTTGACCAGTGCCAAAATCAGAGGGCAACAAAGTTACAACACACAAGAAGGAAAGATAGCCATATGGGATTGCAATAGAATCATAAAAACAAGGAAATATTACATTATTACACATAATAATCCATCTCAGATCAACAATACCTCACATGTAATAAAGAGAAGAACATTACAAAGAGTTTGCAATGCTTTATAATGTTGCGACATTAATCAAATCTTCATTACACCAGGTCAGCAATTGTGGCAAGAGAGGATCTACAACCAAGTTTGAAGATCCTTCTGAACTGTGATGTGCCAGGCTAATTTTCTTGAATTTTGACAAAATTTTGATGAAATACCAGCATCAGAATGTTCTAATCATTTGTGTGATTTTTCAAGTGTTTGAAAAAATGATCATATAATAATCAAACTTAAAATTATAAAGATATTTTCTTTCGGTGGAGCACTACAATAAATTTTATTTATCACAATGTACATAGGTTTGGCAATACCGGGAAGAGAGATCATGCATACACAGATTAATTTGAAGCAAATCTAAACTCCAGAATGATGTTGTAGTCATCTACAGGTAGCCCACTATAATTGCTATAGTTTGTCAATCTTCAGGTCTGGTCCATAATGCTGCGACTTACTTAGAACAGTTGAATGAAGGTGAAATTGTAGCACAGTTGGGTAATAGCGTTGTCAACCTCTGTTGCAGGCAGCGATTTCTCCCGGCCTCTCACCTCCTCCAAAATTATCACAGCAGACTTCAAAAGTGTGATGTGCTAGGCTAATTTTCTTGAATTTTAACAAAAGTTTGATGAAATACCAGCATTAGAATGTTCTAATCATTTGTGTGATTTTTCAAGTGTTTGAAAAAATGATCATATAATAATCAAACTTAAACTAATAAAGATATTTTCTTTCAGTGGAGCACTACAATAAATTTTGTTTATCACAATGTACACAGGTTTGGCAATACATACTGGGAAGAGAGATCATGCATACACAGATTAATTTGAAGCAAATCTAAACTCCAGAATGCTGTTGTAGTCATCTACAGGTAGCCCACTATAATTGCTACAGTTTGTCAATCTTTCAGGTCTGGTCCATAATGCTGCGGCTTACTTAGGACAGTTGAATGAAGGAGAAATTGTAGCACAGTTGGGTAATAGTGTTGTCAACCTCTGTTGCAGGCAACGATTTCTCCCGGCCTCTCACCTCCTCCAAACTTATCACAACAGACTTCAAACTGAGCGGCTGATGTTTGGGCCCAACATATGACTCGCCCCCTATTTATTTCTCACACCTCCTTACTCCCCTCAACTGCCACAACTTACAAAGGAGTTATTCAATACAGAGTGGCTGCTTATCTGGAAAACAAGGAATTAAAATGCAATGCCTTCCTTTATGACTGGTCCCTGAATAATGCAGGTCCAAAAGTGTCATGAATACCTGCAATACCTTGCCTTAGTGGATTGAATCTGTTATCTATTTAGTGTTCTTTTGGAAAATAGAAAAATTTCACATTCAAGAGCTTGTCCTTTTGATTCAGCACATTGGCATTTCCTTAAAATTTAAAATCAATCTAAAAAAGGAAATTTCATAGTTGCATCTTTTACTTCTACTTGTGATTAAGAGAATGCTGGTTGCAAGTTAAGTGCAAGAGTTTTTATGTTTTGGGGCTTGTGATATTCACATAGTTTATTATAATTCATCATTGTCTCACTTATTTATCATTATAATTCTAAGGTTGTTTATGATGGGAACAAAATATTGTAATTTTGTGGTCCTTTTTGAGGTAGAATGGAATATTTTCTAGCCTATTATTTGGTTGAATGCAGGCCTAAGAAAACAGTTATGGAGATTGAAGGGGAAGCAACAAAAGAAAAGCATATGCAGGTGCTTATCTTAACCTTTCAATGAATATCATGATTGTGCTTTTGCCAAATTATACTCATCACCTATCCCAGAGAACTGCCAAGATGCATTCAACATAATAGTTATTTAAAATGCCGATTCTACAAATCTAAAAAAAATATAATTTAACATTCTCACAAAGAAGGTAGACGAAGACACTCAATACTTAGTTAAGTGATGTTTGAACCACCAAAAATATGTTTTCAGGGTCTGAAAATGTGAAAATTAAAAAATAAAAATTAAGATCATACTATTAAAAATTCTAAATAAAAATGTTGTTGAAAATTGAAATGACTGGAAAAAACAAATGATTTAATGCAATGATTCATTTACAATCAAAGATTGAACCACACCTTAAAAAAAAATGTTCCATAGGACACCAGTTGTCTAATCCTATAACAAAAATAGCAACTTAAGACAGTTAGAATTTGATCTTACAGAATCCATGAGCATAAGCTGATTTTTCCATTACTTACCTAAATTCTAGTTGAGGGTGAGCTTTAGTTCCTGCCCACCATCAGACAAAAGAACTAACTCTGGTTTCAGCTGCAAATAAGTCAAAGAACTAACTACTAATGCACAAAAGAACTAACTCTCGTTTCAGCTGAAAATAAGTCAAAGAAATTGATAGTTAGAAGTCAACATCAATGGGCTTCAAGCTCAAAGAAGGAAGAGGAACAATTCATAGAGGCTATGGCAAAGGGCTTATGTCTTGGTCTCCTCTGTAACTGAACTTTTTTGGGAATAAAAATCTCCCATGTGTAGAAGACGCATCTTGGATCAAGCTGGATATGATTCCATTTGACAATTTGAACAATCACAATAAGATTCCAAGTCTCTATACATGACCAGTAATATGTTTCTATAACTAATTGATGCTTGAGTGGCACCATGTTTGAACTTGGAAGGCCCAAAAACATTACTTAAATTCTATAAATGTAATAGGTAACAGGGGGTTAGCAGAAATTTTTGCAGTGTGGGTCATTCCTGTAGATTCTCTATCATTTAACTGCATTAAATTTCCAATCTCCCATAATCTCAATCATTTAGCTTGTGTCATGTCTCAATACAACTTGTCTCCACTTCTTGGAACTATCTCAATTTATTGCATCCCCTGTCCATTTCTTTCAATATCTCAATTCTCAGGGGTTCTCTTTATAGTTGTGCGCTCCAACAGTCAAAAGGTAATTTTGAAAGGGGTAAATGGGACTTGAAATTTATTGCATCCTCTTGGCTCTCTGTAATTAAAATTATCTTGCATCTATGATCCATTTCTTTATTGCTTCAAGTTCTTTTACCCTATTACAATTTAGTGTGCAATATTGTGCTTAAATATGGTTTCATTTGGTTTTGCTTCATTTTTAAAATGTTTTATAAATTGCTTTGTAGGATATGGAGTGGCTGCTTATCTGGAAAACAGGGAATTAAAATGCAACACCTTCCTAAATTCTATAAAGCTTCAGATACTAAATCTGAATGGTAGTCTTTTCCAAGGGGCTATCACATTGTCGAGCAAATTATAATTTCCATGGTGTTCTTGATATAGGAAATGTCAATCTAGAAGGAAACTTTCCAGACTAGATTAGAAACTTATCAAATCTACAGATTTTTGTTTTGAAGTCCAATAAATTTGAAGGTAATATTCCGAATCAAATAATTGGTCTCTAAAAACTTCAAATTTCAGGCCTTTTTCAAAACAAACAACCCTTCAAAATTTATCAACAATGGTAAACTCATCATAGAGTAGTCCACAGAAGCTTGGCTATCGATCTTATCTATATTACACTAGTAGAATTTGACAAATAAATGACTAAGTGACTAAAAATTTTAGTCACATGACTAACACTAGTAGTATTTTGAAAATAAATGACTAATTTGGTCATTTATAAGTGACTAATTTGGTAATTGGGTAAAATCATAACTAAATGTCTAAATAAATGACTAATATTAGACAAAAAAAAATGGCTAAATAAATGACTAATATCAGACAAATAAAAATGATTAAATAAATGACTACTACTCCTATATTCTTTTTTCTTTCGAATTTGATCATAATCCAATGACTATTACTCCTCTATAGAGCTCAAGACGATTAAATGAATTTTTGGGATCAATATTGTTAATTGCAAAAGATTTTTGGATTCGATTGTGTGTTAGTTTTTTGCATGAACGTTTCAGATAACACTCTATGATCCATCATCAGGATGAAAAAGAGAGGACCAAGAGAAAAATGATAAGATGCAGACCAAGGAAAGCCTAAAAAGGTTAGAGAAAGGAATTAAGGAGGAAAGATGGGTTGCATGGGAAATAAGACACAAGTCAATGACAAGACAAGAGGAAAAAATCAAACCAAAGACAACCTTAGACTTAAAAAATCAACCAAAAAACTAAGAAAAGAAAGAATTAGACCAAAAATGCTAATTTAAAAGTTCAAGCAATAAAGAAAGAAAATATAACTTAATAAAGGAAGCAAACAAGTAACAAAAATAATACAATAAAGAAGGCAAAAAAGAACAACCAAAAGCTAAATAATAGGTTACTTATTATTGCTAATAAGTAATATATATTATTATTATGTTATAATAATAAATTAAGAAAAATAAATATTATATTAGACCAAACAATAAACACTAAGAAGAAACAAAGAAAGAAAAATAATAAAAATAATAATAAAATTAAATTAAATTAAAATAAAAAAATTAACTAATAAAAATTACAAAGATAGAAATGGAAAGAATATTAAAAAAGATAAAATCATAAACTTGAAAAAATAAAACCAAAACAATACAAAGCAAACTCTCCCCGCCACTACTAGTTTCCCCGCCTATGGAAAGAAAATTAAAAAAGAAAAATTTGGGGATGTTTTTCACACTTTTTTGTTGCAGTTTCCCCACCAGTATTGGTTTCCCGCTCCTCCAAACTCTTCCTCGTTGGTATTGACCTTTCACTTTTGCAATTTGGCGAGCTACAACTTGAAAATAAGGTTTTGACGAGGGTCAGTTGGAGGAAGCTAAGGAGAAGCATGGAGAACGTGTTGAGGACGGGTCTGCTAAGAAAGACAAACCACTTTTTGAGGTAAGCTTTTAGTAGGTAATTATTGTTTAAATTGTTGCATTTCAGACAAAATGTGGTTTATTTTAGGCACTTCAATCCTATTCAAACCCAGGTATTTACAGTCCTTTTTAATCAATTTGTCACAAACTTATGAATGGTTTTTCCCATCTTTGGAAAATGAATGAGCTCTCCAATCTCCTAGGCTGAAAGATCATAATATTGATCCCAAGCTAAATCTTTCTTCTCAATTTTGGTCAATATGTCATTTGGAATGCCTTTAAATTGCCGAGTGGAGTTTGAACACTCCACATGTGCTTTCCAACCATCTTCATAGGTTAAGTGCCTTCTCTGTTAACTGAGCCCATCCTCTTTTTAGGACAATCTCAAAAAGTGCTCTAAGGAGGTGACCTGCACTCTGCAACACATAACCAAAGAAAAATAATGTATTTAGAACTACATAGTGTGCATCATCCAACAGCTTCCACAACAAATTGTAAATTCCTTCTGTCTAGCAAAGGTGAATGAGTTGGAGAAGATAGGACTTAAGGATGGGTTGTATGGTTAGAAACAAAGCAGGAGGGTGGACATGCACAACATCCTCAGGGCTAAATTTAGATTTTTGTGGACAACACAAAATTCTTAGGACACCCACTTATAAAAAGGCAGAAAATGGTTATCATTTGCATTACAAAGGATACAAAATTCAAGTCACCCACTTATAAATTGATAAAATGGTTATGATTTGTGCTACACAGGTTTTCAATATAAATACATACCTTGAGTAATAAACACCATATCAGACGTGAGGGAGAGACCTTCAAGCTTAAGCTGTGAAATGTAAGCCTAGAGCAAAACATTGATCTTGGCACTTGGATCCTCCAAACTCTCCTTCACTGGAATAGGAACACGGTCTAAGAGCTTTGCAAGTTCCATCTTCTCTTCTTCTCTTATTTTCACATATTTAAACTCTTCACTTAATGAAAACAATCAACATAATTCAATATCACCCATTGTTGGCTTCAAGTGCTCATTATAAGTAGCCATTGTCCCATGAGTGATGTAGTAATAACTGGCTATCCATCCTAGATCATTAACCTGGAAATATCCACTTTTCCAATCATATTTCACCAAATTACTTTTGTCCAAGATAGTTGCAGCTAAATGTATCTGTTAGAATAAAGAGTTCAATTATCAGAAGCACTAACAAGTACCATTAAAGTAAAATGCAAGGGTCATACTTGTCTAACAATACCGTAGTAAAATTACTATGTACTAAATTGAAAATCACAACTATGCTTACTAAGTCTGCCCTTCTCTCTTCTAAGGTATTGTCTTTCTGTAAAGCATTAGCAAATATACCATATAGAACTGGGTTTCGTAGCATGCGAATGTAAAGATAAGTGTATCCCAACCATGTGCATGCCTCCCTTGCATTTTGAACTATACCTAGGACAATTTCTGCATTTAAATGATCTACTAATTTTGAGATAAACTGGCTCTCAATTGGTAATTGTTGATTCATAAGGGACAAATAATATTGCAGCTCATTATGACCTGTTAATATTATTCCTTCTCCATTGGAATCATACTGTGGCCTTCCATATATTGATCTGCCAAAAAGGTCTCTATTGTTAGCATGGGCATCTCCAAAATGGAGCCTTTTTCAAAGGGATGTTGAGGTGTATGATCCTTATTGGGATAGAGGTGCAACAAGTTTGTGTTAGGGTCCTTGTTTGGTAATGGTGGCTACTTGGCACAATCTAGTGTATTTTAGCATATTAGTAGATCGAGCTACCAATCTCCTCAACCATGTATTGAAGGTGTCAATCTTGAGAGGAGAAATTGTGGCCATTGATGGAAAGTAGAAGGCTAGGTGCATATGATATGTCCACATGGCATGAACTAGTGGATTTCAACGATGTTTGCACTTCGGTGAATAAAACCACTCAACAGTTTAGCCATCCACCAATGGTCGTAATCACCAATATTTGGGGCAAGTTGATTTGCACTTTCAATGTTGATTGATGTTTAAGTTGCATCATTTTTAGGATCCAAATTGAAGAGTAGCGTGGCTATAAATACACCTAAGCCTATATTCATATGTAACTTATAGGCAGCAAGAAAAAAAATCCACACAACCACCATAGGTTTAACTGGAATCTTAATGATATAGTTTAGAGTGTCCTCGAGATAGCCAACATGGGCAAGAAGGTCAACCATGTACACATAATGATCAACTGTAGGTGTAATGTGGTGCAGGAGCACCAATGAGTCCTAGGAACAAATTTTGAAAGACAATCAAATGTTGATGATACACCATTGTATTATGGTCTCATGGAACATTTCTCATATGTATAGGTCATTATTTAAGTCTTAAGTCCATTTTTGGAGAGGTTTCTAAAAGGTGTCAACATATGGTAAAATTTGCAAAAAATGTAAAAGTTGCATAAAGCAACATTTAGAAGATGAAGAGTCATAAGAGTCTAAAACGATGGGAGGTAGTTAGAAAGTAGTTAGAAGGTGAAAATTCATGTTGTAAATTCCTTTAAAAAGTTCCATTGTACGTTTGAAACCTTGTGGGACATTGAATTTTAAAGATTGAATAAAGAAGAACTCTATTTTTTAAGCATTTTCTACATAATTTTACTGTTTCAGACCCTTGTATGGATTTGTACGGTCTCAAATGCATGGATAAATGTTTTTAAGTGATAGTAGAGTCAATCACCTTCCATTTCCTTTTTTTTTCATGCAATTTCATTAAGTTTTGCTCCAAATATATCAAATTTACTCTAGGCGGTGAGATTTAGATTTGAAGATGGCAGCAGGTGATAAAAAATCAATAACTCTTAATTTTTCCAATGAAATATCCTAAAAATTAGTGTGAAGATCTATAGGGACATACTCTTCAATATTATCCAAGTTGTAGGGTAAATAAATGAGTTTTTATGCCTTTTTTTAGAAAGCCCTAGGTTGCTACAGTGTGGTTTTTGCTCTCTTTGAAGACCCTCATGGCTAGGGTTAGAAGAAATCCATTTGGAAACTTATGGATAATGGTCAGATAAGTATTTTCAGGTATATTTAGATGTGTTTGAGTGATTGGCAGAGTTGGGAGGAGTTGGGAAGGTGTACTTTCAATAACCCACTCTTGGTTACAAGCCATTTTGGTGCAAAATCTGAGTTTTGATCTTTTGGTGAGACAAAACCCCCTAATTTTGCTTGAAAACATGTATTTGGTCTATTGGAAACCTAACTCAAGACTGTTTGTGGTGGTTAGAGGTTGAGGTTAAATTTTGAGGGGTGTTCCTTTGTAAGAGTGGCCTAATTGGCCTAGTTGCTTGAACAGGAAAATCCTAATTTGAGCACTTCTTTTCAAAACAACATATATTGATTTTTGGATATGTTTTAAAACTCTCAAATGAGTGTCCAAAAAGGTAATCATAGTCTTGAAATGAGGAGTATAATAAAAGTTATCTTTGACTGAGTGTGAATGGAGTATTGCAAGCATATAGGCTAGTTAAAGAAGGAACTATAACTAAATTAAGAATTTTGAGTTCTTGGACCTTGTGAAGAGTTTTATTTGGTTTTTTTTTAACTCAGATGAAGATGAATTAAGCATGGATTTGATTGGTTGTGCAATAAAAACTCAAGTTTTTGTTTTGGTGATCAAAAAGTGCCATTATGGAAAGTTGAAGACAATTTGTGTATGAAGATATCTTTGGGTGATGTTTTAAGGAACATAATTGTTTTGTTTTAGTCATTTTCAAGAGGTTAAAAGTGGTTTGATGGTCATATTGAAGTTTGGAACTCTATTTGCTAATTTGAGTATTTGAGTTGAGTTTTTGTGAAGGGAAATTGAACCAGTGATGAGAAAACAAACAAGAAATGGTTTGAGATTTGTCTAATGAAACTGAGATAGTTGTTTTCTTCCTCTTGTACTACATCATAATGCAATACTGCTTACTTGATGCAATGAAAAGGAAGAAACCATCACTCACATGATTACAAATTTTACAATCAGGGACTCAATCCCTTCTATTCCTTCAAGTTCACAAGAAAACTACTCAAAACAATGACTTCTACAAAGGCACAAATTTGAGCTTTCACTCCTTCTGACCCAAACAAGTTGAATTATCTTCTTCAAACTCATTAGAGGCTCCAAAACACTCAACCTCCAGATCAACTGATGACTTATTCTCTCAACCTATCCTCAATGTGCAACTATGGCACTCATAAGCCACAAAACCCAAATATGCTTTCCATGCTACAAATAACTGATTTAACACTTGGGACAGCTCTACTAGGCTTGAAATAACATGACTAAACTCACCTTATACTCTAGGAACTTAGGTTTCTTGTTTTGGCTAACATTCTTTCATTGATTGCTTACATTCCTTGTAGCCATGCCTTATGGAACTGTCAGAGATATCTCAAGGTGTAGGACTCCTTTTTAGATTGTGATCAGTTTTATGGATTCCCTTAAAGGGGTTCTAAAACATATATGAAAACCAACATGGGTTTCTTTGGAAAATAAACTCCAAAAATGACTGTCCCCACTAGAATTTAGGCTTAATTAGGCTAGTCAAGCACTAGGGCTTATTGATTCTACAAGCTCTAATATTGAATACTCTTTACCAAACCTTCAAACATATTGTTTTGGACCTGAATATGCTTATTTAACCATCAAAATTCCTTCTCCCAAGTATTTGAACCAACCCTAGATGATAACCACCTTGAAACTCTATTTTCTGGACTGTACACAGATTTTCAGTCCTAAACTTTCACCTCTCACATACTAGCCTTCACCTTATGGTCTGAAACTTCCAAACATGAAAGTACATGCTGTGAGGACTCTTTTCACCAAGAATTAGAATTTTTCAATGGTCAAGTTGAGAGAAACAAAAATTTTATGTCACTGTTTACCCTAATCTAGGGTTTTGATAGTTTTCTAAAAATTTACAATAACTTGCTTAAAAATCTAAAAATCTAAAGTTGCCTCATTGATGCATGAACTTACCAGGTGCTCCTACACCATTACTCATGTGATTGAAGTATGTATAGACCTCATCCACTAAACCTCCATGGCTGCATGCACAAAGAATACAAACAAAGCTTACAATGTTAGGATATGTTTCAGAGTGCTTCATTAATTCAAATATTTTGAGAGCATCCTTGCAAAATCCATTTTGTGCATATCTTGCAATTATTGCATTCCATGAGATGACATATCTTTGAGGAATTCCATCAAAGAGTTCATGTGCCTTGTGTACATTTCCACATTTTGCATACATGTCTAACAGAGCACTTCCAACCTTAATATCTGACAAAAATTCCCCATCCATTATGCTCTGATGGATGTTTTGGTGCGGGAGCACTAACCAACGGACATTTGAATTTGCTTAAGTTTGGTTTGATATAGGTTGTATACGAGTTTAAGGTCATGCAATGAGTCAATAAGGTCTAAAAAGACCATTAGAATTGTATCTAGTGCTCATTTTTGTAAAGCAATGTGATAATGTTGTCAATCATGCTTGCAAGAGCAAGATTTGTAAATAAGGCTTATTATGGGTTTAGTGAGTCAAGTTCTAGGTTATGGTAGATAAGGTCATGTTTGACCATCAAATAATGTTTTGAAGTCATTCTAGTGATGTTTAGAAGGTTTAGGGGTAAAAAGTGTAAAGTTTCCAAAAGTAACAAAGTTGTCAAGATTGTAATTGCAAAATTGCAAAATTCAGGAAGTTCAACAGTCAAGGGGAACTTGTAAAGTAGTTGGTTGGTTTTTGGAGGGATTTTCATAATATAAATGTATAAAAGCATGTAACCATCATTTGGTATGGTTTTTGAAACTTCTGAGAAGGAGAATCAATAAAATATACCCCTATTTCATTTGAATTTCTGTATTTTTACATTGAAAACTAAACTTTCAGTCACTGTTATGTGATTGTACAAAAGGATTTTGTTCACACAACTTTGGAAATTGTTGAATATTTTTCTTAACATTGTTTTGAATCTATTTTGAGGGCAAGGAATTGAATTAGTGTTGTTTTTAGAGCAATCTTTTCCTGATGGGCTAGTAGGAGTATTTCACAAATTTTGAAGGCCTAAACATGAAATGAGCCCATTCCACATACTGTCACACCTGTAACTCTGTGGAATGGGCATAGGTATATGGAAATGGGATGGTAGAGTGGAGGATTTTCATTGTGTGAAGGTTTGAAGGGGGAAGACTATGACGGTCCTAAAGAAAACAATGATTTAGTGCATGAAATATGAGGTTTTGAGTGGGAGTTTGAAGAAATACAGTGAGTGGAGACTACGAGATGCTATTTTAAGTGTGTGCAGATATTTTCAAGTGTGTTGGTGGAATTTTCAAGGTTGTATGAGTTGTGGAACCCAGAGTTTGAATAAACCCTAGCTAAATTGAAGGAAATTAAGGGTTTGTTGGTTCAGCATTATAGAGAGGACTTGGAGACTTAAAACCTGATGAATATGTCTTTTTATTGATAGTCTAGAAGATCTGAGTGGGTTTTGAAAATTGCTTGTGAGATTTGAGAGGTCTTGCTTTGCAAAATAGACCTAATTGGTCTTTAGGGAGAGCGTGGAATCAAGCTTTAGGGTGTTTTGCTCCAAAGAAACCCTAGTTGAGTTTGGCACATGTTAAATTTGGCCCAAAGGGGTATTCAAAACTGTCAAGAGTCCTTGTAGTTAAGAAAAATTGTGAGAAAAGTTGGCAAAAACAGATCTGCAGACCTACTAGGTTGAAGGCAGGGTTATAGTGGAAAGTTGTTGAGTCAAAGTTTTGTGACCTTGCTTGATGATTTATCTAACTTGGATTGTGTTGTTAAGGTGAAGATCATTCTCCCTTGCATCATGTTCATACCTTGCTCCAAAGCTCCCATTTTGGCATAGACAGGGAGGATGCTGGCATAGGTTGTGGAATTTGGCTTTAGACCTGCTAATAGCATTTGCTTGAAAGTTTCTAAAGCCTTTTCAGAAAATCCATTTTGTACATATCTCGCAATCATCATATTCCATGAGATGGTATCTCTTTCAGGCATTCTGTCAAACAGTTCACATGCCTTGTCTATGCTTCCACATTTTGCATACATGTCTACTAGGATAGTTGTAACTACATCTGACAAAATTCATTTATTCTTTATGGTTTGATGGATGTTCATATCCTATTCCAAAGCCCCCATTTTGGCATAGGCAGGAAAGATGTTAGCAAAGGTTGTGGTATTTGGCTTTATACCTGCCAATTGCATTTGCTTGAAAGTTTCTAAAGCGTTTTCAACAAATCCATTTTGTGCATATCCAGCAATAATTGTAGTCCAAGAGATGACATCTCTTTGAGGCATTCTGTCAAAAACGTCACATGCTTTCTCTATGCTTCCACATTTTGCATACATGTCAAGCAAAGCATCCAAAAAGTGTTTTTTTGAGCATTTTTTTAATGTTTTATGGAGTTTGACTTTGACCCACGCCCAAGGGAACCCTAAAAGTGACCTCTAAATTACTCTAAACACTTTAACTACCTCATTCTTATTCATTTGTTTTGCGAACAAGCATTTTCATTCCAAGAGGCTAAGCTTTCATTTTTGCTTGTTGGATTGAAGGCGGACTGTGACACAACTTTCTTTTTTCAAAAGTTGTTCTGCATCATTGAATTGAGAATTTATCACACATCTGTAAAGAAATAGAGGAATCCTACAAACTAAAAGTAAAACACATTACACTTCTGTTCTCATTAACTTGATGTGCTCTCCAACATCTCTGTTCTCTCATGTGGAGAGTTAGAACTGCTTGGCCATGCCTTTGCATCATTAGGGAAGTTTTTCTCTTTTTGACAATGTCAAAAGCATGTCTACATACAGATTAGGAAAAAGACCTTTCCTTTTAGATTAGGAATGCATGGAAGATTCAAAAATTATCCTTGATATTACAAAAAGATATGTGGTTATGCACTTCAATTGTGCAGTCACCCTTTGGTTCTTTCAAAGAAAAATTTGCCTGTCACTGTTACACTACATAGGTAAACCAGATTTTGTATTGTGGAGCTATATTAAGCTACCACTCTCAAGACCAATGTAACAATGATACAAAATAATGTTTCAAACTACAAGAAGACATCAAAATGGCTAGTGTACTAAAAAAATTCTTATGATTTCTGAAGAATGCTGCTAACTCTACTCAGTTGGCTTCTTTTTTCAAGATTTATTGTAAAGAGATCACAACAGTTTTTTAGCATGCTAAAGATCATATAGAGGTTTTTGCAATTTTTAGTGGAGAATTATTAGCAGTTGATTGCTAGAAATTCTATCAAAGTTGAAATGTGTATTTTCTGTGATTTCATCAGTGGGTTTTTTCCTTGTAAACTATACACTGCAGGTATGATATTCAACGAGTATCTTTATAGTGGCTGCATCCCTATTGTGAAGGAGGTCAATGATGAGGAACCCATATTTACTCAAGTACCTTTCCTCAATACTCAATTAAATTCATTTCTAGTAAGTTCTTAATAAATTTTCCTTATTTATTTATTTTTATTTGCGGCCAATTTTGAAGTACATTATTCAACAAGGCCATGATAAACAACCATGATAAATAACTTTTTTTTGTTAAAATGATGTATATCAGAAAATTAGGTAGCTGGATTCTGTATATTAAGGTGTGTGGAAAACATATTTTCAGACAAATATATGGTTATTTTTTTGATTCATAACAAATATATGGTTATTAAGATGCAACATTAGCATTGAATAATAAATAAACTTGTACTTTGGTATGGACCAAAAGGGTAATATTGATACAGAGTCACAGACCCAAGTAACAACTACCAATTGAGTAGGAGAATGTATGTGGCTTTCTAAGTAGACAACTCTGTAGCACACTCTCCAATTGTGTAGGGTGCAACTATTAATGTATGGGGAAGTTACATTGATCATTGTAACTTACATTGTGTAACTTACCTTAACTAGATATAATTACTTTGTGTCATTACATAATCAAAAGTAATAAATGCCAATGTTGACATATATTTCTAAGGATTATATTATATCTAATACCCTCCTTGATAATTGAACTAGTAACAACCCCAAGTTTATTTTGAAATTTAACAAACAAAATAAAAACAAGAGATTTGGTCATTAGATCAGAAGATTGCTCTGAAGATGTGTAGTAGAAGAGAGAAGTGTCTCCAATATCAACCAAATTTCAAAGGTAGCAATATATCCAATGTACTTGGTGTGAGCATGATAAACTAGTTTCTTCATCAAATTCAAACACTTTGATTGTCATAGAAAGGTGGAGTGTTTGAGGAAGTTGGAGATCACACAAAATTCAACATAGCGACTTTACTTTACAACAGGGATTGAAAAATTATTTGGGTTTGGATTCATTGGAAGATAAAGCTACAATGCATTGAAGCTTACTTTGCTATGAAATGACCACTAAACCTAAAGAGAGAATGTAGCCAATAATTAATCTTTAAGTATCAAATGATGTGGTGCAGTCAAAGCCCATATAGATTTTCAACCTAAAACATGTTGTTCTCTAATAGATAATGCCATAGTCAAGAGTACCTTTGACATATTGCAACACATGTTTTGCAGCCTTCCAATGAACAACCTTGCGTTGTTCCAGAAAATGAAAGAGATAAACAACAAAAAAACAAATATCCAATTTATGGATGTAAAATCAATCAGACTGTCCATCAATTATTTATACAGTGAGTCATTGCTAGCAATATCTTCGAGGCATTCTGTCAAAAAATTCACATGCTTTCTCTATTGGTGCAGGAGCACCCAAGCACTTCAAGAAACATTTCAAGAGCCAGGAGGATGCAGGGGTCATGAAGACTTGTCAAGCATCTCAGAGCATCAACTATGACATATTGAAGCCTATAATGGCATTTGGCATGGATAAAAAATATTGAAGGAGTCAAAAGTCCTAAGGGTCCTGATAAGGACCCTAGGACCAAAATGCTTTGTAAAGGAAACAATAATGTTCTAGGAGGTTAGATAGGAGTATAATGTTTTAATTGAGTCAAATAAGTTTGAATAATGAAATGTAATAAGTTTTAGAAGGCTTTAGTTTATAGGAGTTAATAAATTTCAAGTTGGAGTATTCAAATTTTGAAATCCACCTTTGGGTGGGAAAGTGACTTTTAGGAGTTTTAGCAACTTTAATGTAATCAAACCAATCCCAATCAGTTGGGACAGTTGGGGGATGAGTCTATAAGGTTAGGGAAGGCATTTCTACAGAGGATTGGTTGCTGGTATGGATTTTGTATAGACTGCTACAGGAAGAAGAAAAAAAACAACAATTTCTTGCATTTTCTTGTGTTTTTTTTATGAATATCTGATTGTTATTGATGAAATGAACCATGGAATGATTTAGAGACTTGTATCTACATTTATTTAAGCCTTTTCATGTCCTGATACACGTTTATAATCAGTTCTTTGTATTATATTGTTGACTGTCCTAAAAAAACATAGATTTTGCACTAGTTTTTGGTGGTTTTCATGGGTGTTTGATCCATTTCATGAAGGAATGCTGCTATAACATGTGAAATGGATCTGTTCTAACATGTATAATACAAATATAACAAGATGACATGCAGGTAAGGAAGAATACTTGGGTGTACACCATGTTTTTACAATGCAAAGTGCATAAAAGTGGAGGCTAAGGTGTAGCAGCAGGAGATCTACCTGAATGAGGGGTATATTTTTGAGTTGAAGGTGTTTATTTATGTTGAGTTATTGGTGAAAAGTCCAAGAAAAGGTTCTATAAGTGTTGGGAAAGCTAATTTTCAAGAGGCCCTAGTTTTGGAGCAATTTAGTGAGTGTTTTGTGTTTGAGGGTGTCAAGCCTGTCATAGGAACCTAAAAACTTGAAAATACTTAGTTTGGGAACATTTTAAGGTACTGTTGAAAGTCTTATGATCTGGAGTTGAGTTTGGAATAGGGTTGCTTTGAAAAAGAGGGCTAATTTGGCCTAGTTTTTGTGGAAATAATAGGATTTGGGAAGTCTGATCCAAAAAAAGTGCCATCAAGGTCTGGGTATGTTGTGTAGGGTCATAAACCACATCTAAAACAATCATTATTTTGGTAAGTTCTTTGGGGAAGTTGTGAGTAAAGTTAAAAAAACCACCACAGGAGACCTAGTTAGGCTGGAAGCCTAGCGAAGGTGCAAAAAGTGAGTTTGTGTTTAAGTCAGAGGTTTGGGGCTTGAAACCATTCAAGAAAAGTTTTTTTGAGTCTTTTAAAAGCTTCCCAAGGGTTTGGGTCCATAAGTGAAGGTTTAAAGTCATAAGTGTAACTTTGAGGCTTATCTCATGTAGGGTGCTTGGAAGAGGTTTGAGAGTGCTTCATTGAGATCCTTGTAATCTTTGTGTGTTTTTCCTGAAGTCCCATCCCCTCTACATCATCTATGCTTCCACATTCTGCATAAATGTCAACCAAAGCATTTCCAACTATAATATTAGACAAAAATCCCTTCTATTATGCTTTGATGGATGTCCATACCCTATTCCAAAGCTTCCATTTTCGAACAGGTAGAGAGGATGCTGGAAAAGGTTGCAGAGTTTGGCTTTAAACCTACAAATTGCATTTGCTTGAAAGTTTCTAAAGCCTTTTCAACAGATCTAATTTGTGTATATCCTGTAATTATTGCAGTCCATGAGACCACATTTCTTTGAGGCATTTTGTTGAACACTTCAAGTGCCTTGTCTATGATCCCACATTTAGCATACATGTCTACAAGAGTAGTCATAACTAAAATATCTGACAAAAATCCTCTATCCTTTATGCTTTGATGGATGTCCATTCCCTCTTCCAAGGCTCCCAATTTGGCACCTAGAACCCAATCTAAAATTGATTCCATTGACAACCTGTCATAGCTGCAACACTTGAATATAATAGAGTGTGGAGGTTTAAATAAGCTCCCTGATTCCATTGGAAAGCTGTCACAGCTGCAGTACTTGAGCATAGAAGGGTGTAAAAGTTTAAATAACCTCCTTGATTCTATTGGCAACTTGTTGTAGCTGCAACACTTGATCATAGAAGATTGTAGAGGTTTAAATAATCTTCCTTAATCCACTGGCAACCTATCACATCTGCAATACTTGAAAATAGTAAGTTGTAGAGGTTTAAATAATCTCCCCGATTCCATTGTCAACCTATCACAAATATAGCACTTGAACATAATAGGAAGTTTCAAAGGTTTAAATAACCTCCTTGATTTAATTGACAATCTATTGTAGCTATAGCATTCAAAACTAAAATATTGTCATGGTTTAAATAACCCCCTTGTTTCCATTGGCAACCTGTCACAGCTGCAACCTTGAACATAAAAGGGTGTGAACATTTAAATAACCTTCCTGATTCCATTGGCAACCTGTCACAACTGCAGCACTTGAACATGGTAGGGTGTATAGATTTAAATAACCTCCCTCATTCCATTGGTAACCTGTCACAGCTGTAGCACTTGAACATAGAAATATGTAAAAGTTTAAATAACCCCCCTGATTCTATTGGCAACCTGTCACAGCTGCAACACTTGAACATAGAAGACTGCAGAGGTTTAAATAACCTTCCTGATTCCATTGGCAACCTGCCACAGCTGCAACACTTGAACATAGAAGACTATAGAGGTTTAAATAACCTTGTTGATTCCATTGGCAACCTGTCACATCTGCAACACTTGAAAATAGAAAGTTGCAGAGGTTTAAATAACCTCCCCAATTCCATTGTCATTAAGCATGTAAAGTAGAAGTTGCAATTGACAAAAGTTGTCAATGCAAAATTGGAAAAGTGCAAAAATGCAACATTTCGTGGAAGATGAAAGGGTAGGCAGTTGAAAAGTTAGTTTTAGGTGATGGTTCAAGTTTAAAAAGGCATGTTGAGGCCTCACAATCTTTGAGGAAGGTTGGGGACAATTGTATGAGGAAGAAATTCAATAAAACCCCATGTTTTTCTGACATTTTCTTGTATTTTCTTTGTTGCAAGCCATTGTAAGGCCATTAATGCTAGTCAAATCCTCTCCTACTCCATTTTAAATGAAGGCCTTGTGAATCTAGATTATTATGCATTTTGTTTCATTTAAATCCATTGTAAATAGAGAAAGTTATTAGCAATTTTCTCCAAACAGGCAAAACCCTGAACTAGGGTATACAATGTGCCTTTGAAATTCAATTTCTCCATTTTGCACTGTTGGAAATTCATGAAATTTGGTGAGTAGAAGGGTTAAAGTTTACTTTAAAATATTTCAAGGTTGCAAGCCTTGAATGTTTGGTTTTGGACAGTTTTAAGGAAGCCCTAGGTCTGTATTTTACTTGAAATTCTGAAAATGGGCAGTGATCAGTAGGTTTTTATGTTTTGATAATGCAAAAGAGATTCTCCTTGAATAACAATGCTTTTAAAAGGTGCTTAGGAGTTTTGTGAGCCTTTTATTGACTGGTTTTGGTAATTTCATAGGTTTGAGACCATTGGTATATTGACTGTCCTGTTATGACAGTCTCATGACAACCTTTAATTGACAAAGATCAATGAATTCTTTGCATTTTGATGGAGTAATTGACATTCCACTTGAGTGATAGCATTTCAAGAGGTTGTATTGAATCCTCTCAAGAGAAGGTTTGATGAATTAAAAAGTTTTGTGATTATTTATATGCTAATCTTGCTTGATTGACTTATGACAGTAATATTTTGGAAGTGGAAATAAAGGGTTTTTGAGTAGGTGTTTACTGAAATACCTTGAATCAAGTTTAGGAGATAGTTTAATCATGCTTTGTAGAGATATATATATTTTTTTGTAGCCTTGGGATGGAGTAAAGGGCTTGGGAACTTGATGTTGCTTGGTTATGTGGCCTAATTTGTCTAAATTGCTGATTTGAGATAGTATATTATGTAAGCTCTCAAGTTTGAGTTGTTTAAGTTGGGAAATGGTTTGAGTTAGTTATTTTGTTGTTTCTTAACATGGTTTTGAGGATTCTACAAAAAATTTATGCCTTATTCTCAGTTGGAGTGCTTTGAATCAAGGTTTTGTAAAGGAAAAGTGCCTTGGAAAAGCGAGATTGCATTGAAAGTTGGTTGTCTCAATGAAGGCTTCAGTTTGTAGATTGATTTGTTGTCTAAAGAAAAGTGAGTAGATTTTTTTCTAACCTTTTTCCTTGCATCACTCTCCATCTATCCTTATATTAGCTCTTTGAATAGTGGGCAATATTGTAACTGGTGATGATTTGTAAACTCAGGTATAAGTTTATATTGACATTTTCTTTAGATTTTCATATCAATAATTAATTGTTCTTTTTGCAAGTGTATGATGTTGTCATTGCATTATTTCATTGACTTATGTTATGGTGTTTCATTTAATTTCAGTACATAATCAACAATCAAGCACTTCCTTGCCTATTAGCTCTCCTAACCCATAATCACAAGTAGAGCATCAAGAAGGAAGCTTGTTGGACCATTTCAATCATAACCGCAGGAAAAAAAGAATAAATTCAGGTCTTTCTATTTGTTATCTTGACTAGAGAAGCATCTTTGTTGAATGGTGTGAAACTAAATTATTTTAAGGTTTGCTATTTGTTAATGGATATTTTGGTTTTCAGGTTGTGATTGATGCAAACATCATTCCTCCACTTGTTCAGCTCCTTCAAACTGCTGAGTTTGATATTAAGAAAGAAGCAGCATGGGCCATATCAATGCAACTTCTGGTGGTACACAAGAACATATCAAGTATGTATTATTTTAACATATAATTGCATATATATAAATATATTATTAATGTACTGAGATTATCTATAAAAGTACAAATCTTAGGCTTACAATGTTAGGATGTGTTCCAGAGTGCTTACAATGTTGGAATCCATAGCTTGTTTGAAAGCACTTGTTTTAGGCTTTTTGCCATATGAGCATGGCAGTGAATTGTTTGATAAAATGCTTTGGTAGACATGTATGAAAAATGTGGTAGCATAGACAAGGCAGTGAATTGTTTGAATAAATGCCTCAAAGGTCATGAAGGTCAACCATGCACACCTAATGATCAACTATATATGTAAATTGTAATGCAATAAGGGTTACTGACGTGTGAAGTATGTACAACACTCATCCACTAAACATGCATGACTGCATGCACCTAGAACCCAAGCAAAGTTTACAATGTTAGGATGTGTTCCAAAGTGCTTCATTAATTCAAATATTTTGAGAGGTTCCTTGCAAAATCCATTTTGTGCACATTCTGCAATCAATCATTTCATTCCATGAGATGACATCTCTTTGAGGCATTCTATCAAACAATTCAGGTGTTTTGTCTACCATTCCACATCTTGCATATATGTCTACCAGAGCATATCCAACTATAACATCCAAGTATCTTTTTAATTCCTCTATCTTTCATCAATCTCTTTACTATTTGAACCTTGTATAGATGTTTTAGAGAAGAACATAAGTTGCAACATTTTTAGGATCTAACTAAAAAAGCAGTGTTGTTTGAAATACTTAGCCTATATTCATTATTATTCTTGACGCTGGCCATGGAAATTTATCATGTGCTCAATTTTTAGTTGGTCTCCTCTCTTGGTTGATCAATTTATAATTTGTGTCCAATCAAAATGCATTGTATGCTTTACCAAGGCTGGACAAGCCTCTTTATTATCAAGGAGGTACCCACCAAGGTGGAAAATCTGTTTGTATGGTTGAATAATAAAACCTTTATATTATTTTCATAAAATAGTACTGATTGACTCTCAATCCTAGCCTTTAAAAATCAATGGTTGTAACTTGGTTTGATTTAACAGACCTATTAACACCTTGGAATCATCTTCCACTATATACTTTGATAGGATGATGAACAATTATTTTAGTTTTGGTTACATTTCTATTGGTCTCTACAACATTGTTCTTTCCTTTTCCTTCTAAGACAAGTGTAGAAAATGCTTATGCATACCTTTAAAAGTCTCTGATTACCCCTCAATTTCTAACTTGAGCTGGATTAGCAAGTTTCATGTCTTGTCAAATCCAACTTTAAAAAATGGTCCTTGAGTTCATACAAGAAAGGTTCTCATCATATAAGGGTCTCCACATACCTTCCTTTATTCAAGACAAAATCTTTGACCACAGTAGGTGGGGTGTGTATGACATAGTTCTTTTTGCTCTACTGGTGAAAAAAGTGTTAAGAATCTTTGCCACAAATTAGTTATTTTCCTGACATCATCTTTAGAGGAGTTTCACTATGGCTAAGTTTAGCATTTGTTTTTGTCAGCATATGAAGTTTTTGGTCCTTTATGATTATGTGGGGATTCTAACTTGGTTCACATGCTTTTTTTTTGGACTAGGTGGATAGAGCCGAGACTATACAAAAAATGTAGGTGCCAACTACAGCTGAATGTCTTCAACATCCTTTCTTTTAGGTTCTTTTTTTTTTTTCAGTACTATGCAGTTCTATATTTTTCTTGTTTCTATTTTATGACTACATGGTAAATGGAAGTCTCTGGGACATCTTACATGGTGAGAAAATGATGTTATGCAGAAACATGATAGATTTATGAAATATGAGTACAATCAATATTTCTACCATCTAATCAAAATAGATTGGGGAGAACCTAACAAACATTTTAAATTTTTGTGTAGGAACATCAAAGAGGATTAAATTAGATTGGGATACTCATCTAAAGATAGATTATGGTGCTACAAAAGGATTAACATATCTTCATCGTGACTGTAACCAATGCATTGTTCACAAGGATGTGAAGATATCTAACATTCTTTTAGATGACAACTTCGAAGCACATTTGTCAGAATTTGGCATTGCCAAGTGTATTTCCTCGGCCAAAACTCACACCTCCATCTATGTTATAAAGAATAGTCATGTTCCTATTCTTTTGTAAGTTGTTGAAAAGCATAAAAGCAAGGTTTTGGAGTAGAATTCAGCTAGTTTTTTTTTCTTTCAGCAATGTATTATAATCTTTCAAGTTCTTTCATGTTGGGACAACAAATTGTAACTCCATTTTCAAGCTTACATAATTGTATGTAACATCTTTTTGACTAATAAAATAAGTTATTTTTACCTTCTCATTGCTGTTTTATTGTGCAAATTTTTTAGATAGTTGATAAGTGATCTTTTTTATTAATAAAATAAACTACCAAATGACGACAATTAAAAATGCACTAAATATACTACTAAATCAATGACTAAATGACTAAATATGACTAAATGACTAAATGAATGACTAAATATATGACTAAATTAATGATTAAATATATGACTAAATGTGACTAAAGTACTGACTAAATATATGACTAAATAAATGACTACCATGACTAAATAAATGACCAGTTAATAATAATCAATGACTAAATTAATGACTAAATAAATCACTACCATGATTAAATAAATGACTAAATCAATGACTAAATCAATGACCAAATCATGACCAAATCAATGACTAAATAAATGATTAAAATAGTTTAGTCATAAATTTAGTGGTGTTATAAATGACTAGCAATAAACTACTAATGGTCATGTGACCAAAATTAGTCATTTATATGCAATTTTTAGTAGTTTATTTAGTCATATATTGTTGTTTGTGTACTAGTGTTATAATCTTCAAGTAACAATTTCTACAAAAGACAAGGAAGATTTCTTATAAGATAGTTCATACAATTTTAAAATTATGAGATTGAGGCTCCAAGGTGTTCTGCTCCCAAAATCTCACCCTCAGAATTCATTTGGTATGCCATAATAGAACATGCTATATGCATCAAATTCAAACCATACGATTTGAAACCCTTTAATTTTAAACCCTAACAAAATCAAACATAATTGTTTTAAGGTCGCCTACAGATTCCAAAAAGTTAAAATTTACTGAAACTATGGCAGGTCATTTACCTCAAGATTGTGCACAAGTTGGGTCATGGTGTCAACGATGCCGATGAGAAAAATGGCCAAAGTTTGGAGGAAATTTTTTTGAAACCCTACCAGGATTTATGTGGAGATTACCAGCCTTGATTTTTGCATTGTTACGACAACAACACACTGCTAGCGCTGTTAAGATAAGGATTACCAGCCTTTATTTTCACATCTTATCCTTCGAAATATTAACGGTGAATAGTGATTTGTATTCGTGATTTTTCAACCCGCTAATTTTGCAAATTTGTATCTGCGATTTTTTAGCTGCCTAATTTTGCAAATTTTCGGTGGAATTTCTCAGGAGTGAGACAATTCTGGTGGAAAAAACCCACAATAGGGGAGAGGGCCCAGTAGTCGTGTGGGGTCCAATAGTCACGCACTCAATCGTGATTATAATACCCAATAGTTGTTTATATAATGTCCAATAGTTGTGATCTGACTACCCATAATTAAACAAAATGTGTGCTTTTGATCTAGAAAGCAACCAATCATGTGATACCACATCAGCGCTCAACTACTCATGATGTAATGCACGAGTATTGGTCTCACTATTTTTTGGGGCCTTTTTGGACACCTTGACAAAAAGCATGCTGATGTGACGTCATATTTGATGATGTGGCCCTGAAACCTTAGTTATAAGCAGAGAACTTGCCAAGTAAGCTACTATGAAAAATTGGGAGTGATTTGAAATTTTGACATAGGAAATTATAAGCGCAAAGATAGGGTGCACGACTACTGGGCCCTCTCCCCTAAATAGCCTATCGGCTAGTAAAATATTTTATTATTTGTGGTGTACTTAGATGATTTAAAGATGCACACATCACATGGAGTAACATTCTTGGGACTGCTTTATGTGTTGTCTTAACATTGTGATAGATATTTAATGTGGGGTTGTGTATCGAGAAAATATTTAATATTGAAAAAACTTAGTATCGAAAAGTAAATGTGAGAGTTAATGGTTTTGTAAGCTCGTAGTATTAATAGCATGGTTTTGTGTAATATCACTTGATGGTTTTGTGTGAGTTTATGTTTATGTAGTGTCGAAAAATGTACACCTTTATATTTTCACACTATGCTTGCATTCCCTTAATTAATTGGACTTAATTAAGCCATTAATTGGCCCAATTATGCATTCATAAGCCTAATTAATTTCATTTTTCCGAAAGGGAAACACACACCTATTCAGTGCCTACACTTAATTACACATCTTAGAAAATGTGTGTCCTAAATTTAGGGCGAATGGATCCTCCTTAAGTCTCATAACCCATTTTTTAATATGTTTTTGGCAACATTTTAATGATCTAAATTCAAATTGCAAAGGTCGACTTGTGGTGTTTAATTGTTAGGTAATTAAGCAAACACTTATAAGTACAAGGTCTTTTTTATCAATTCAAATCTAAGCATTAGAACACACTTTATGCAAGCATTATAGGAGCCAAGATTATTGTCAAGAGCATTGGAGAGCACATGACACCAAATTTCACAAAATGTTTGTTTAGTTGACTTGGGGTGGGAAGATGAATTAGACCAATTGACAAAAAGATAATTTCAAATTAAATTGAAAAGCAATGAGAACATTTTGTGACTATGGGGTTGTCTCCATGACCATTAAAATCTCTTAAGGTGGAAAAAAAATTAGATCTAGGTTGTTAATAGATAAATGAAGGTAGGTGCATAGTTGAATGTGATAATTGCACAAATATGGTGAATGTATAGGTATGTGTGCATCATATAAAGAGTATAAGAGGGATAAAATACTAAAAAGACAAGTTCAACTTTACACAAATTATACTATTTTTCACTACAAACATATATTAAGACAGTTCCTCAAAATAACATGTTTATACAAATTTTACCATTACATCAATATATACTAAAATTTCTTATAAAACATAAAGAAAATTTTTAATTTTTTTAATTTTTAATTTTCTTAAAATACTTTGAAAAATGATTTCTTACAAATTTGTGAGTTCTCCATTTTTCCCATTTCTAGCCCATTTTTGTTTTTTTTCAATTTTAAGGTAACACGCTTGACACTCCCAAAATACATGAACGCATTTTGGAGATAAAATAAAATTCCATGTCTCTTTTGGGAGCCATCGCAACGAACTTATTACCTCCGTAACATACTAGATATATCCAGAACATTTCAGACCAGTCTGCCTACTAAACATTTGTCCGACTTCTTTTTTTCTGTAATTTAGAAGTATCCCGAACATTTCAGACCAGTCTGCCCTCCAAACCTTCGTCCCAAATCTCGATCTCTCTGGAATCCTCGCCTCTTATTTATAAAATGAAACCAATACTTCTCATGGATCATCATCAAGAAAATCAGCAACATTCTGTTCATCTACAAGCTCAGAAATTTTCAACTTCTTTGAATCTTTAATTGCAAAAAGTATGGCTTTGACTCCATTTTTCGGAAGGGGGATGAGCGCAGGGGATCCATGGGAAAATAGCCTGTTCGATCCGTGGCGTCCCATTTCTCGAGTGTGGGATGCGATGGAGCTCAGCGTGCCCACACCGGCCTCTTCATTCTCAAGGGACGCCGTGGCCGTGGCCAACACAAGGGTTGACTGGAAGGAAACCCCTGAAGCTCATGTCTTTACCGCCGATTTTCCTGGTAATTAATAATGTCATTGCCCTTCTCTTTATATGTTTTATTCTTCCCATTGTGGCGGGGCGTCTGAAGATTTTAATTGTGTTTGTGATTGCAGGACTGAGGAAAGAGGACTTGAAAATCGATTTGGTGGACAAGAGTACACTGAGAATAAGCGGGGAGAGGCACAAAGAACAAGAGGAAAAGACAGACCAGTGGCACCGTGTTGAGCGGTCCAGTGGAAGATTTATGAGGCAATTCCGGCTACCTGAAAATGTGAATGTGGAGGGCATTTCTGCGAAGCTGGAGAATGGGGTTTTGACGGTGAACGCCCCCAAGACCCGTCCTGATGCCGCCAACGGTGGGGATGTTAAAAGCATTGACATTGGCAGTGCTTAGAATATGATAATCGACCTGCTTGAGAGTATTTTAAGTACCTAATATGTATCAGATGACCAGTATTGTTATAAGAGTCATGGCATTTGTGTTATATTTGTACACTTTCTTTGATTATTAAATATATAACTCGATTTTGTTTTGTTGTTAATAATTGAGGAGTCTTTATTTCATTGCATGGCAAATGGCAATTGTAATTCAACCAATTTATTAGATAGTGGAGTTGTCTTAAGTGCTGTGAATAGAGCATATGACAAAAGTATAATACAATTTGAGCATTAATAATTTTACCTTGGTTCAAATTTTTCATTCCACACCATTGAAGGCTTGGCAAAAGATGGCATAGCTTCTAACTTGGCATGCCCACTCTCTATAACATGGGCTCACTTTTGCTTCTTCTATTGGGTAGAATGGATTACTTAAATCGAATGTCTTTATTCAAGTCTAAACATTAGATTAAAGAATAAATTCTATGGTGTAGAACATTTTAAAGTTTTGAATATGAGGTTTTTGTAATTTTTTTTTTTTTTAAATTAATTTAAAATGGTTATTGAAATTTAAAAGAGGGTTTTTTTTAATATAATTTCTTTGAGGCTTGTTGCAGTCTTCTAGTCATAACATTTTGTTATTTTTGTTGAAGAAAGAGGATTTGTAATGTATAAATTCAATATCAAATGAAAATACACTTCTTTTTATGGGCATACATTTTTCTTATTACAAAATAAAAATGTACTCTTATGTATAGAATAATAGAATCATAACTTTTTTTATCTTTCAAAATTCTAAATTGAAGGGAATAGTACAACACATTGCTTAAATTGTTACATTTTAAATGATCCTTTGGACAATACCTCAAGTTCTTTTAACTCCCCTATGATATTGATGACGTGAAGCTAGTCTATAGAGGTGATTGGGGAGTGTTTGGTTAAGCCAAATTGTCATTATGAAAGGCACTTGCTACTAACTAAATGGTGAATTGTGAAAACAATGTAAGAAATTACTTTATGTTCAAAAGTGTGTGGGTGATGGAAGGCCCCCATGCAAAGAGAACAAAGAGTGGGCTTAAGAATACAAATTTAGGTACCATGGGAAATGTGAATGAGCAAAGCATAAACATAAGTGATAGAATAAGATGAGGTATTAACCTTACGATCCTATGTATTTTGTATGCCTCTAACACTCTTTGAATAGGTACTTGCATGCCCATGAGGTATTGAGAGATTATTTTATTATCATTCTCTTGAGAATCTTGAATATTGTTGTAATGTCATTTACAAGGAAGTTATAGTTGGTAGGAGTTAAATTTTTCATCATACGAGTTATTCAACATCTTTCACTCATGTAGTACTAGGGAGTTGCATTGAGAGCAGTGGAGCATCTTGTTATGATGAGTGAGGTCCATACATGAGTTGGAAACTCAATTATGGAGCACAAAACTTGGCAATTGGTACCTACTTTCTTTATCTAGATCAAATATGTTGTTAGTCTTTATAATGTCTATGTTGAGTGCATTAATCAACTTGGTCATGGGCACATTGAAATTTTTTAATATCGTGCTTTTTTTAATTATTAGCTCTAGGAAATTACTTGTGGTTTCCTTTATTTTTATGAATTAGATGGGGGTTTTATGGTTCCTTGTCCAATTGAAGTATTGTTATGTCAAACTAACAAGTTGGGTAGATTGTATTTTGTAATAGTGTTTATCTAATTTTTTTATATTGAACGAAGCAATTTAAAATAATGTTTATCTAATTTTTTTGCAATAGTGTTTATCTAATTACTACAATTTTAAGTTTTTGGTGGTGGAGTTTTTTTGGAAGGGTTTCTCCACATAAAATTTGGTGTAATGTGTTTTTATATGTGAAATTGCTAACTTTAATTTGTTGATATAATTATCTATATGAATTATATTTATTCTTTATTCATTTATAATTTCACTATAATAGTTTACCTTGTTTCTTAACTTTTGGTATGAGAGCTACAATTTTGATTAGTGGGGGATTCCTTTCTTCAAAGTGTTATAGGCTTGTTGTGCTATAATGAGAATATTTAAGTTAGTGGCTTTTTAGATCTATGAGGTTGAATCTATATAAAAATCTTTCCATATGATAATTAAGGAATTTAATGGTTCTAGATACAAGTTATGGAAGTTGGAGATGGAAGATTTCCTTAAAGAAAGGAATCAATGGAAAGTTGTTGTGAAATAATGACCCTTGAAGGTATGCTTGATCAAGATTGGAGAATGTTGAAAAAAAGGAATGGAAGACCATATGGTTGTGTCTTGTGGATTCTATTCTCTTAAATGTCTTAGATGATACTACTACATTTAGTATATTGAACATAATATGTGACATTTACCAAACATAGAGTCTTGCTAACAAATTATATTTACAAAGAAAAATACACTCCTTGAAAATGAAGAAATGAGACTCACTTGTAAAGAATCTTAATATTTTTAATTAATTTTGAGTCAATTCGGTTCTATTGATGTGAAGCTAAAAGAGGAAGAAAAATGTATTTCATTAATTTTTTCTTTACTTGAATCATCGAAGAATGTACTCATTGCATTGAGTGGTTTCTATGATAGATTTAAAATTGGATGAATTATTGCTATTTTTCTTAACAAAGAGATGAGAAGATAATTTTTTGATAAGGTATTGGAAGATGCATTAAACATGTTTTGAGAAGAAATAAAAAAATATGGTTAAAAAAGGAATGGAGTAGATATAAGAAAATAAATAAATAAAAGAGTATTGAACACCAAGAATACTGAAAGGGGGCCCAGGTGAATCAATATTCTCTTAAACCATTCAAACATCAAGCATCCAATTACCAAAGCATATTCAACTATAGTAAAAAAAGAAAGCATGAAACATCAACAACACCACAAAACACATGAACACCAAGATTTTTACGTGGAAAACCCAAAATGGGAAAAACCTCAGTGATGATTAGCTCACAATTATTATAACTAATTATAGTATATTTATAGAAGTGTTCACTGTAGGTGGACTCACTGTCCAAGTGGAATCACTACCCACAGAGAAAAAGATAGAAGAGAGATGGTGGCTCATAGCCTATTTTGAACTGTTACAATTGCATCTATCATATGCATGAAATACAATTCTATTGAAGCTCAATAAACTGACTTTACACACTTCATCTGATTCAAATTTAACACTTTTCTTTCCTCTACATTCAAATCACTTCAATCTTCTAGTCAACATTCAAAACTTAAATTTGTACTACTATGATAATATTCGCATGTAGGATCTTTGCATTACATATACTCATATCCAAATCACTGAAAAGATATAACATATATATCCGCTTCAAGCATAACATCAATTAGGTTGACAGGTAGTTAGATGTAACACTCAAAGCGTAACTTGTTGGTTCCAAAACTTTCATACATATTTCATGCCAAGATTCAATCCTCAAAGAAACTTAAAATAGGCTAGCATGGACCTATGTTAGATCCCACATAAGATTGTAACACTTATTTAACCTTTGCATATCTTTAAACTTGTTAGGTCGGCATGTCATAATACCTAATAACAAAATCATTCAACTGTGTATCCACATTTGGACACATGGACCTCAAAATTCAATACCAACTAGAATTCACACACTACTTCCATTTGTCAACACTTCCTCAAATTTGCAAAGCCAAAAACTTATTTGTGGAGAAGTGCAAACTCTCCCACACAAATGCAATGTACAGAGAATAACTATAATTTTCCAGACCAACTTCTGTTACTCATATCTTTTGATCCAATAGCCAAAACATGATGAAAACTTGGAATCAGATACATCTAACATCCAAAAATATAATGTTAGAAGAATGGAGTGAAACCTTCATTTGCGGAGTGGTGTAGACCCAAAAACCGAAGCACTATTACACGAAAATAACAAATTTGACACTTCATTGATTTCCCATTACAACTAACTTTTATCAGACCAACCACTTTGCAAAAATATATTCCACAAACACTCCAAATCCTATTAGAACCCAACTGAATTTTTTGGATACAATGTTGACATCAATGACAACACTGTAACACATCGTTATATACCTTTGCTTGTCCTTCATGCTCATGTTCCAACAATAGCATCAATGAAATTCTTCCAACAATCTCCCCTTTTTTATTGATGGCAACATGCCAAAAATATCTCCAAAATTCTCAAGATTCTCCCCTTTGACATTAAGGGTAAAGGGCACACATACCAACTACTTTGACATTCACTGAAACTCCCCCTAAGAAAGGTAAGCATATATACAAATTGAAAAGATTGGATTGAATCCCTCTGAGTCATGTACTAGAGCAAAAACCCAAAATTGTACTGGAAAACCGCTCTACATAGTCCATATATATATAAAGAATCTGAATGAAAATATTGAAATGCATGAAAAAGTGAGAAATGTGTCAACTAGAGGAGGTTGACACCTACAACTTATGTACATTGGATTTCCATGCTTTCCTGCCTTCTTACCAATCTTTCTTTTCTCCCTCAAGCAATCTGCACTGTGTTTCAAATTCTAGTAATAGCTCTTCTCCTTCTTCCAGAGTGTTGGATATCATATTCATCTGCTTAGCTTTGTCGAAACTCAAAAGGGATTTTAAAAAAAGCATGAGTTTGGGATTGACCAAGTCTCTTATTTCTCCAAACTGTAGAATGATGTGCTCTTTCTGGGCTTGCAGTTAAAAGAATTTCTTATGAAGATCTTCTATTGCATTCCTTGTATCTCTAGTTAGGTTGAGTGTTGGATCATAGGTACTTGAGGCAGTGTTGATTTGAGATAATGGAGTCCATCTCCTTCCTAATTCTCTATGTGGCTCTATGCCACTTCATGCCATATTAATAAAGAGCCTTTGCCTCATCAACAAATCCTTATGCATCCTTCATCAATTCTGAAAACTTTTTATGTGCAAGAGCACATTTCTCAGTAATTTCCAACATTTTCTTGTCATTAATTTTCTTCTCAATCTCTTTCTTTGCTTCATCTTTAAGTTTGGAGGCATGCACCTTACAAGAATCAATTAGCAATTTTAGATTTTCTATATCGGATAGTCATGTATCTATGTTTTCACCAAGTATGGTATCTTGTAATGCTTTCACTGCTTCCTCCATCAGTTCTCCACTTTTATGATGTGTCTCAATGATTTCTTTTCTCGTGGATGCATGAAATACATCTCCTAGTTGTATCTTGTGGAGGGGAGAGATCTTATCCAAATCTACATTACCTTGTTGCATTGGCAATTGCAATAGTTGTGATGACACAATAGGTTGGAACTTGGGCTACATACTTAATAGATTCTTCAAGGAATCTCCAAAGGAACTGAAGGATTCACTAGAAGGATTTTATATTTCCACAACCTTTCCCCTTTGAGTCCTTTTCTTCAACATTTCCAGAGTCTATTGGTTTTTCTCTTTCTATTTGTGCATCTCCAAATGCATCCTTATCTTCATCTTTCATTTCTTTCTCTTCTTCCTTCTTTGCATCAACATTTTCATTGTCATCATCCTTATTTTCTTCCTCTACAAGGTTTTTTGTGTTAATCGGAGGAGTAGTATTTTCCTTTGCAATGTCTTCTCTGATCACTGCTTCCTCAAAATATTGTTTTATCTTGTCCTCTAATTCTGGAGGTGTGTTGTCTTGTGCAACTTCTTCATTTGCATCATGCTCATGTTGAACTTTATCTGTCTGCACATCTTCTTCAATATTCAATTTTGGAGCAGGGGTTTCCACATTCACTTCTTCATTTACTAGTGTCATTCCCAGTTGTTGTGCTATTTTCTCTACTTTTTCAATACTCTCCTTTCTAAGTCTTTCAATATGATTTTGATCTTTACCCATAAGGGTTGTAACCCTATGCTTAGTTCTTAGTTCCTTGTTGAATACTATAGCCAAGGTGGCTTTTTCTTCCTCAAAGAGACGAGCACTTATCCTCTCCAAAGAATCTTCTCTTAGCCTTGCTTCTTCTTCTACAACTTCTTTCCTTCTTTTTAACAAAATATTCCACAAATCTCCAGGCATTTGTTTCTTGATATTTCACATGTCAACCTCAATAACAACACTATATTTGATGATATCTTTAATAATGGTGGCCTTATCCACCTCATATGCCTCTTTGTATAGGGCTACACAGTCTACCCTAACATCTCATTCTGCAAGATACTATTGAATAATGCTTCCAATTTCATAGGAGAATGAGGTCTTACTAGTTTTGATTGTCCTTTAAATTCTCCACTCTCATTCAGAGTCTTCTTTTGACTTGTTTCTTTTTCTTCCTTCTTCTTTGGAAACACCATATTGGTGGCCTCTTTCTTCTTTTCCCTCACATGAATAACAAATTTCTTCTTTTCTTCTTCTATCTCCTCTTCACTGTCAATATCAATTTAATATCAAATATTCTTCTTTTAGTGCTTGCTTCACCTTGTGAAGCATCACTTCTTCTTTTGTAGACCAACTATGGTCCTTCTTCTTCTTCTTCTACTACATTGATACTTGTAATATTTTCTCTTATTGCCTTTTTCTTTTGTCTTTTCTTTGTAGGGGTGATAGGTGGTGCTACCAAAGTAGCCTTTTTTTTTTTTCTATCCTTGTCATACATTCTTTTCTAAAAAATTGCAAAGAAGGAAACAAGTGTCTCATCTTGTGCATTTTCATCACCAAGATTGCTCATGAAGTCTCTAATCTGATGAGCAATGGGTCTTCCTTGTAACCATTTCACTTCTTTGGTTCCAGGGAGTTATTTTAGAAAGTAGAATAGTAAACACATAATCAAAGTACCATATTTGAAAGCATACTTCTTCTCCTTTGTTTGATTCAGATTTTCCATCAATTGTTTCCTTAGCAACTCACAAAGATCATAGTCCATTTCCTTTTCCACCATCTCATATGCCACATTAATTGCGGTGGTAGAAATAAAATTGTCTTTGTTATTGAAATAGATTTTTTATCCAATCACCATTGCTGCATACCTCATAGCTAGATTTTTGATGGGATTTACTGCTAAAGCCCTCATGTTGTATGTTGCACTTGTGATTCCATTATCACTTCATTTTTGATAGATTTCAACATAGGGACTAGTTCGATGGAGCATAGACCAATAACATATGTAATCACTTTTTTAGTTATCATGTTAGGCATGTCGATCCAAACAAATTTGTCATGAAATTTTCTCAATGCCATTCTAACCCACTTGCTATCAAAATAGAAATTTGGGAGGGTATGTGCAAGATCATGATGGGCCAAAAAGTGGTGATATGATGGGTATGTGTAGGGTATGTGGCTGACAAATTTTTTTTACCCAAAATTGATGAAATGAAAAGGGTTTTAAAGGAGATTCTCAACTTTCCACCAATATAATATGCTTTACTTTGAATTTAATAAATAATTATTATTCATTTTCTATTTGAATTACGACTAAAGTCCTCATTGATAAGGTTGAAAAATATCTATAGCTTTCAAATGGTATCACATTTTTTGAATCTAAAATATGTGTCACATTCTATGCTTCATATACTATAGGATTAAAAAAAAAAATTTCATGAAGTTTGAAAGGTGGTTAGACATACAAGTTTTATATTTTTAAAAGTTGTAATAAAAAATCATAATTAATTATTTACTTGGAAAAAATTACAAAAATATGCATCACATTGGGACATGAGTCCTCTACTTATATCTAAAATTTTATAAAAATTATTATAATTTTATTGTGGTTAGGGTGGTCGGACAGGACACCTACTTCTTATTTTTCCCGAAATTTAAGTATTGCATTGAAATTTCAAATTTTCACCAAATAGATTTAAAAAAAAATAAACCTAGTAGTTTAGAAACTATATTCAATTTTCTACAGATTCTATTCTTACATATTTTTGAAATAATATAGATAATTTATTCAAATTTTTATGTCAAGTTGCCTGACTCTAATTTTTCTGAGTTTTCATGGCCACTTAAGGGCCTGTTTTTTCCATGATGATCCTGTACATACGTGGGAACCATTGCCATATATCCAATTTATTTGCGACTAGGTTTTGATACTTAGGTTCTAGGGAAAAAATGTCTTTTGTTAATTCTTGTTGTCACCTAGAAATTGCACCCTATGCATAGAGATTGAAACTGAGCTTTCTAGAGCAACATGGGATCATTTCAAGGCTGTGGGTCACCTATAGTTGAAATGAACCTCCAGAGAAGGCCGACTTCCTTTGGGTATCACTCTTGACATGTTTGATCTACATACATATCTTAAGACGGAAGGAACAAACTTCACAGCTTTGGGTATGAATGTAGATTAAAAGAAACACTGTTAAAGAAAACTTGCACAAGCTAACATATAAAAATGAGAGTAGTATAAGAATTAACACTTGCTTTCCTAGTGAACTCTGTTTTGCATTCCAGATTTCAGTTGAGTTACAAAATATACATTTGTTGAGAAAGGATTCACAGAAATCACTAACTCTTTAGAGTGTATTATCCGAACTATTTACAAAAAGGCAAAAAATGCCTTATATATCAAACTGTGCCGGCCCCTTAGGGCTTACAAAATATTAGTCCCAGAAAGATCTCCCACAGATCTTTTGGACATGAATTAAATGCAGAACCCTGCGTGTCCATGACAGTGAAGAGTCATCCCTGGAGAAGCCCTGTGATCTTTCTGCAACCACTGCATTCATTCTTCTGTCTTCGTGTCATATCAAACTTCCTTGGCCAAACGCCTTGAATGCTCTTGAGTCTAGAATAGATACACGTTGATTCTCCTTCTGTTGATTCTCTTAGCACTGGTCAAGCTACCAACGATTCATCCGTATCTCTCCTTGATTGGCTGGGCACCTACACGCAAACTCCCCTTTGGTCAAAATCTCATTTAGTTGAAATCACATCTTGACGAGACACTGGAAGTGTCTCACCGATGCGATTATGTCCCTCTGCAACTATCGACACGACGTGGAAACATCGATGGGAGTCTTTATCGAGCTTCAAAATCATACCGATGTTGCCTCTATGGTCGCCAAGACAGCCAATTTTTAGTGAGACAATTTACTGAAGGCAAAATGTTACCCTGAGAACCCTCTCATCATTTCGGCAAGAGCTTATTGATATCACCCTGAATGCATTCCACTCCACCAGCTCCAGATTTCTTTCGGTGAGACATTATCAAGTCGGGAAGACTTCATAGCGAGGCTCATTGTCTTGCCGATGTTCCTCCTTTCGCTGGGACTACACCGTGTCGATAAGACATTACTACGACAGCTGGGAGTTTCGTCGATGTCATTTATGTCAGGGAGACCTCTTGCCGATCTCTTGCTTTTCAAATACTGTTGGTGTGACCCCTTGTTGTCGACGAGATCATATGCCGAAGGCCCATCTTATGCCGATCCTTTTGCTTCGGTATGACTCACTCCTTCGGCCAAACCACCTGTTTGTCACTGGGACCCACATCGAACTCCTCATTCTGCCCGAGCCCCCTTTTGTTTCGCTGAGACTTTGGCCTGTCGACCAGACTTCATACCGAGCGTCGGGCGCTACACCGACGTCAAACGTCAGGGAGACCTCTTGTGTTCGACAAGACCTTACACCGTGGTATTTTCATCCCATCGAGCTCTTTATTTCCTTCGGCAAGACTGTGGTAAGTCGGGAAAACATCATGGCGCAGTCCATCAGTTATACCGATTTTCGTTCCGTCGCTGAGACCACCTTGATTTTCTGAGACATCTTGTAGACTTCCCTTTGCCTCTCGTGTTACACCGAAGATCCTTCCACGTTCGCCAAGAATCCACTCCATCGGCCAAACCTCACATCAATATGACTTCATTGGCGGGACCGCCGGCTTTCGGTGAGACTCTAATCGTCGTCGAGACTTCATGGTGAAGGCATTTCCTCTTGGCGATCTCTTTGTTGTCGGTGAGACATCGGAGTCGGGGAGGCCTTTCTCCGGCTTGAATGCTACACTAAAGGCTCCCTATTGTCAGTGAGACACCACCGGTTCGCTGAGACCATATGCCGAAATACATCTCACGCCAAAACCTTATTGTTGTCAGGGAGACCTCATTGGTCGCTGAGACTCTCTCTGAATGCTCTGTTACGTTGAAGGCTTTTTTAAGTCGGAGAGACTCCGACTGTTTGTTGGGACCCTTCACCGAGCGTCATAAGTTATCCCGAAGCCTGTTGTTGCCATGAGTTTCCCTTACTGACAATTGAATGGCCTATCGGCCAAAGGTCCTGATGCGATAAGAGGTCATACCGAACCCTTCTTGTCACAGTGATAGGCTCTACAGCTTCATTCGACAGGATAGAAGCTAGGTCACAGCGACCTGTTCAAAATGGAAAGTAACCAAGCAGCCAGTCAGCCAGATAGTGAAGATGTCATGCCGACCTGGCTCTAATGGAGGCTGAGCCTGTAACTACTGAGGCATATTTCCAATAAAGCATGCCTCCTAACTGAACTCCTTGTGAAATGTCATCAGATACATGAAATAACCCTCAATGGAGATATCCCATTTGGCCCTTATGAGCATCTGCAACATAGATGCCTTGCCTGATTGAGCCTGAGGGTGAAAATTAGGTAACATTTCTGGCAACATTTGCTGGATGTTTTCCTGCTAAACATGAAGACCAGTAGCCTAGGCCTATCCATTGGGCATGGAGTCATTAGAAAACCCAGAAACAAATAGAACATTAGTTTTGCACATGGTTGCAATTCGCATGGGATCCATAGGACACAACAGGTTGCCAAAATGGCAAGACAGGGGAAACTAAAAAGAAAAATATTTACTATGCTGAAACAACACTTATGGAAAACATAAAGCCTAAACTAATATGTATAGTAGATGAACCTATCAAAATTGAAGCAGGGCTTGAGGTGTATCCCATTAACTGGGATAGGAATCACTTCACCTTCTGTTGTGGCCAGTCGATATGCATTGTGCTCTTTACAACCTATGATAATAAATGGACTAGTCCACATATTGTCGAACTTGGTGTGATGGCCTGGCCTGCTTTTCAAAACATCCCATTTGAGCATGAGGTCTCCCGCATTAAAATATTTTGCTGTAGCCCCTTTGTCGAATGTTCTTTTCGTTTGGAGCTGATGATACTCCAAAGCTTTCATTGCTCTGTCCCTTGACTCTTCGAGCTCCATGAGCTCCGCATACTTTACAAACATTGGGTCATGTCGCTCAAGCATTTCCAACTGGTGAACAATGTCTAGAGCTGGAAGCTCCACAGATAGGGGCAATCTTGCCTCTTTGCCATAGACCAACATATATGGTGAATTGCCAATAGACCTCTTAGGGGTCACTCTGTCTGCCCAAAGTGCATTCTTTAAACTGGTGTGCTAGGTCCTTTGATTATCCTCTATGGTTCTTCTAATGATCCTGATGAGATTCTTATTTGTGCTTTCAGCTAAACCATTACCCTGAGGGTAATAATTTGAGGATGTATTCAAATGAATGCCATGTTTAACGGCCCAATTAGTTACTCTTAGACCTGTGAATGCAAAAGCATTATCAGATATGATGGAGTCAGGAACTCCAAATCTGGTGACTATATCCTCATAGAAGCTCAAAACTGAAGACTCTTTTGCTTCTTTCAAAGCTATTGCTTTTGTCCACCTTGTGAAATAGTTTGTAGCTGTGAGCACCCACTTGTGACTAGTACTAGAAGGTGGATTTATTGGTCCAATGAAATCAATGCCCCATCTCATGAAGGGTTGCTCCACTTGAATTGGATGTAGAGGCATAGTAGGTAGTTTTTCCTTTTATGAAAATAGAGCGCATTTGATACACTTTCTTGACCAGGAATATGCATCTTTGAACAAGCTGGGTCAGTAGTAACCAGCTCTCATAATTTTCCAGGCAGTAGTTCTGGGAGCAAAGTGACCTCCTACAGCTCCGTCGTGAAACTCATGAAGTACTTTTTCAATTTGATCTCTGTGAATGCATCTTAATAGGACACCATTCAGATCCTTTTTGAAAAGAAAATTGTCTACCAGTACATACGGTATGGACTGCAGTCTGAAGTATCTCCTTTTGGCTTTGTTCAAACCTGGTGGACACTTGCCAGTTTGTAAAAATTGGGTCATATCTTGAACCCAATTAGTTATCCCCATAGGCACATTGTCTCGAGCATCCTGAAACTCATTTGTACTAGCAAGGATAACATCATTTTCTAGTTCACTTTCACTGCTTGACCCAGTAGCAAGCTGTTCACAGAGACCTTTGCCTCTAACTAATTTGGTGATCTTAATATCTACATCGTACTCCATGACCTTAGTGATCCACCCTGCTCTTTTTTCATTCAGATCTTTATTAAAAAAAATTCCTTCACACTTGAGTGTTCCACTATGACATGAATTTTATTATGAGAGATCAAAGGCTTGAATTTCTTCAGGCTTCTGTTAAGAGCAAGAACATGCCTGTCTACAAAGGAGTATTTCTGTTCATAATCAACCAAACCTTGACTGAAAAAGGCTATTGGTTGTTCTAAATTCTCTTCATTTTTTTGAACCAATATTGCAAAAATTTTACTTGTGCTACCATAAGCATACATATAAAAATCTTTAGAAAAATTGGGATTTACCAGCGTAGGAGCTGCTGCTAAGGCCTCCTTGACCTTTTCAAAACTATTCTTGGAATCTTTTGTCCAACTGAAAACTACATTTTTCTTTAACATAGCTGTTAAAGGTTGTAACAGGTTTGCAACATTAGGGATGAATCTCCTTAGAAAGTTGATCTGGCCCAGAAAGCTCTGTAGAACCTTCTTATGATTAGGTAGCGGCAACTCAAGTATGGCTTTGACTCTCTCAGGATCAATAGTAATTCCTTGCTTTGACACTATGTGTCCTAATAACTTCCCTTTATGAACAGCGAAGATACTCTTTTTTGGATTGAGAGAGATACCAAACTCTCTGCATTTTTCAAAAACTTGCCTAAGACGTAACAAATGTTCAACATTCTTAGAATATACTGTAATGTCATCCAAATAAATTAGCATAATCTTACTGATCAAACTTTGAAACGCCATGTCCATGGCCCTTTGAAATGTGGCACCAGCATTGGATAAACCAAAAGGCATCCTTTTGTATGCCATTGTGCCCCATTTAGTTGTAAAAGCAATTTTAAACTGATCTTCTTCTTTAACTAGCACCTGATTATACCCTGAAAAACCATCTAATAAGAAGAATCTCTCAGAACCAACAACTTCTTGTAAGATTTGTTCCATGGAGGGCAGTGGGTAGTGGTCTTTCAAAGGTGCTTAGTTAAGATCCCTAAAGTCTACACAAAGTCTTATTTCGCTAATTTTCTTCCTAACTGGTACAAGGTTAGAAACCCATGAAGTGTGTTTGATAGGAAAGACAATAGCCCCCTCAACTAGTTTAGTTAGCTCTTTAATCATTAGGGGCTCAAGTTTAGGATTCATGGGCCTTTGTTTCTGTCTTACTGGCTTAGCATCAGGCTCTAACTCAATTGTGTGTTGAGCAATATGGGGATCAAACCTTTTTAAATATGAATATTCCCAAGCAAAGACATCATAGAATTCTTGACATAAAGCAACAAAATCTTGTTTATCTTCATGTGAACAAATTTTTCCTATCTTAAGAAGTTTACCTTTGAAAATCTCCAGTTCTTCATAATGTTCTTTGATTTGCAAGCCAGCTTTACCCTTTTTAAGCTGATCATTAGTACTGAAAATTGACTCTAAGGTAACAAGGCCTTTGGGTAATTTATTTGTCTTTAGCTGTATGACTTGATCACCATACTGTTGCTTGAGTTTTGCTTGATTTACCACAGAGAATTGATCTTCTTCGAGCAAGAAAGAAAGGATCTGCTCATCACTGTCGAAAACTTTCCAGTGAATGTTGTTATTAGGAATTGATGGTCTGACCACAACCTTCACATACTACTGTACTTTCTCTTTTCTAATGTCATTTAGAATATCAAATTGTGCCCCAATGGCTGCAAGCCTGTCAGCATGCTTGTTCTGATTCCTTGGAATAGACACTAAGTTAAAGGCATCAAAATCTTCGAACATGTCCCACACTCTATTTCTATAAGACTTTAATGTGTCATTTTTAGCAACATTTAGGGCCCTTACTTGATTAACAATTAATTCACTGTCCCCATAGACTTTCAAGCTGGTTATTCCTCTCTTCCCTTCCCACTCTAGACCTTGAACAAGGCCCTCATATTCAGTAGTGTTATTGGAGCATGCAAAAGCAAAGCGAAGTGCATAGTAGTACCTATCACCTTGTGGAGAAATCAACATCGCACCTCCTCCTGCTCCATTCTTACTTCTGGAACCATCGAAGAACATCTCCCAAAGTCCACTTAGTGGTTGCAACAACTGATCTGCATCTTTCTCCAGGTTTGGAATCTCCGTGTCGGGCTCAAGAATAACATAGTTGCCCATACCGACATCTTGAATGAGGTCCTCAGGACTGTCCAATAAATTTTCAACTACCCATTCATGCAGCAGCACATCGGAAACAACTTCTAATTGGAGTTCTTGAGCAGCAGCTAGTTCATTGTCAGAAAGAACGACAAAATTTGTGTCTGCAGCAGTAGGAATAGCATTAAAGGGACTTGGGTTATACGGCTCAATGTGATCCTTAGCCAATATTTCAGATTTAATGGTAACCTTGGTTCCATATTTTGTTCTAAATAACATATGTGACCAATCATCTGATACATAACCACCTATCTTGGCTGTAAAGTCTCTAGATAAACACAAGGAAAAGAAAGGTGGAAGGTCTATGACACATGTCTTGAGGAACTAAAAAATTTGGACAAGCATGGAGGGTGAGATTTAAATCCTTGATAATACCCAAAGTATTAACCGAAGTACCATCCAATTGGATTACTCCCTTCTCTAAAGGCTGGTATTTTAGTCCAAGTTTGTCAGCAATCTGTTTTGGCATCACAGAGCTGCTAGCTCCACTATCTACCATACAGTTATGAACTAACTTATCACCAATAATCACTGACACGTAGAAAGGAGGTGGTTTAACTCCTTTCTCAGTTTCCATGCAAGGTTGCTGATCATTTCCATGAGAATTATTTGTTAACACAGCTCTAACCTGACCTATTGGGAGCTCAGATTCATCAGACATTTTCAAACTTGACAGGGCTGACTGTAACATATCCTTTTGACTTGGGATGGATAATGAGTCCCACATGGAAATTGTAACATTCATTTTTTTCATGCTATCAAGAATAGTATAAGGTACAATTGGATTTAATTTAGGAAGTACCTTTATACTAGTATGATCAGCTTGTAGGTGTAACTGCTCCTTGTCTGGGAGTTGCTGATTTCTTTGCCAAACAGGAGCCACTCGAGATATAGATGGTTCTGTAGTCGCTGCCTTTCCTTTGTCAGCTGCTTGACTAAGCTTAAAAGCTCTCTTCTTTGCCCTGGTGTTAGCTGCAACTGGAGAACTATCTTCATTCAACCCACAAAATTCTTGACCTTACCAGTTAAGCAGTGTTGTATCATTGCTAAATTGGTCCTGGTGTCATGAAGATGGATCATTGCATGCACTCTACTGTGAACTTGAAACATTCTATACCATAAGTGCCTGATTGATTAGTCCATTTGAGCAAGTGGCTTGATTATGAGGTTGGTTACAAGTGTAACACCACTCATAGTCTACTGCTAAGTTGTTTTGGATAGGAACCAACTCCTTGGTTGCACTAACAGGGGCTAGAGCATAGGCCTAAAAAAGGCCTTGTGTTCACACTCTGTCTTGGGCCCTGATAACTACCCTGATACTGCTATCTATTTCCTTGGAATTTCTGCTGCTAACCTTGGGAGGGCTGACTTGAGGCCTGATTCTACTGCTAATAAGGCCTAGAATAGGACTATTGTTTTTCCAAGTTCACCAACTTGTTACCAAAAGTTTGTAAAAGAATTTTGATATCTTGTAACTCCTATGATGAGCTTGAAGCAAAAATTTCTTGTTTATCAATGGTTGGAACAGCAGCTGGCAGCATTGGTACAGCTGATAGAGGTGTGAAAGGAGGTATTTGCAAAGGGATGTTTACATGAATTTCTGGAAATATAGGCATTGGGGGCCTAGGGGTGAGTTTGCCAGCCTGTATTAAGATGTTCTTAGCTCTAATTGTTATTTCGAATGCGTCTGGCAAGGACACTCCTCCCATTGACTGTATCATAATGGCTATGTCGCTGTTAAGAGCCCTCAAGAAGTACAAAAATGCATATTTTGGAGGTGGCCTCCACGTCGCAGGGATTCTATCCCAAGTTCTTTGGAATCTGAAGTTGAAGTCATTCATCTGCTCTTGTGGAGCCCTCTTAATTATAGTCAATTGTTCCAATAGAGATAAATTATCAGACCTGTCTTGAAATTGGTTATGCAACTTGTCTCCAAATTCATCCCATGTTGCAATTGAACTGACTGGTAGGCTCCTATACCATTGCACAACTCTTCCTTTTAGTGAAGCAACTAGTAATTTCACTGCAACATCCTCTTGGGTTATGTGATGGACTCCACATAACGAAGCCACATCTCTCATATGTTCAATGGGAGTAGTCTGGTCTTCCCCTGTAAAAATTAGTAGACTCTTCAAGGCTGCCATTGGGATGTCGTTGTGCTATGCCAAATTTAAGGGGCTGCCTCTATTGAAAGCGACAAAGGGTTGATTCCTTGGAGCGGCCATTGGAGGTAGCTGAATTGGATTTACTTGTATAGCAAAATGAGATCCCATTGATGGAGGAGTAGACTGAGTTCTTCTAGAATAGATAATTGTTGTTCCTTTCCTTTATTCAACTCTGCCTTGTCTTCTTGGAGGTGACAACTGCAAGTATTCAAAAGGGCCTGAGCTGCTTCTTGTTCGAACTCTTTTCATAAACTGTAGAAGGCTTTGGTTTCTAGAGTTCTTTCTCTTTGTGGAGTCACCAAGTATGCCAAAGGACTTCTACAAAGTTTGGAATTCATTGGTTGCATACTAAACCAACAATTCAATCTAATTTCTATCCCACCAGGCATGCCAGAAACTATTGTCACCTAGAAATTGCACCCTATGCACAGAGATTGAAACTAAGCTTTCTAGAGCAACATAGGATCATTTAAAGGATGTGGGTCACCTATAGTTGAAATGAACCTCCAGAGAAGGCCGAATTCCTTTGGGTATCACCTAAGCTAACAATCTTGTAAAGGTAAAGGGAGAAGGATGCTTACAAAAGATGAAACTAAACTAAACTATTCCTATTGTGATACACCGAATTCGATGAGAAATCATGAAATGAAAACAAGATACAAACACACTGAGGAAACTAGACTGTGGCCGTTTTACTTACTCAACATAACCCTATTAGACTTATGCATCACTCTTGACAGGTTTGATCTACATACATATCTTAAGAAGGAAGGAACAAACTTCACAGCTTTGGGGTATGAATACAGATTAAAAGAAACACTATTAAAGAAAACTTGTACAAGCTAACATACTAAAATGAGAGTAGTATAAGAATTAACACTTGCTTTCCTGGTGAACTCTATTTTGCATTCCAGATTTCAGTTGAGTTACAAAATATACATTTGTTGAGAAAGGATTCACATAAATCACTAACTCTTCAGAGTGTATTATCCGAACTATTTACAAAAAGGAAAAAATTGCCTTATATATCAAACTGTGCCGGCCCCTTAGGGCTTACAAAATATCAGTCCCGGAAAGATCTCCCCGCAGATCTTTCAGATGAATTAAATGCAGAACCCTGCGTGTCCATGATGGTGAAGAGTCATCCCCGGAGAAGCCCTCTGATCTTTCTACAACCACCGCATTCATTCTTTTGTCTTCATGTCCTCTCAAACTTCCTCAGCCGAACGCCTTGAATGCTCTTGAGTCTAGAATAGATACATGTTGATTCTCCTTCTATTGATTCTCTTGGCACTAGTCAAGCTGCCAACGATTCACCCATAGCTCTCCTTGATTGGATGGGCACCTACACGCAGACTCCCCTCTGGTCAAAAACTCGTTCAGTTGAAATCACATCTCGGTGAGACACTGGAAGTGTCTCACCGATGCGATTATGTCCCTCTGTAGCTATCAGCACAACGTGGAAACATCGATGGGAGTCTTTATCGAGCTTCAAAATCATACCAATGTTGCCTCTATGGTCGCCAAGATAGCCAATTGTCGGTGAGATGATTTACCGAAGGAAAAACGTTACCTCGAGAACCCTCTCATCGTTTTGGCAAGAGCTTATTGATATCACCACGAATGTATTCCACTCCACTGGCTCCAAATTTCTTTCAGCTAGACATTATCAAGTCAGGAAGACTTCATAGCGAGGCTCATTGTCTTGCTGATGTTCCTCTTTTTGCTGGGACTACACTGTGTCGATAAGACATTACCACGACGGCTGGGAGCTCCGCCGATGTCATTTATGTCGGGGAGACCTCTTGCTGATCTCTTTCTTTTAAAATACTGTCGGCGTGACCCCTTGTTGTCGACGCGATCATATGCCGAAGGCCCATCTTATGCCGATCCTTTTTCTTCGGTATGACTCACTCCTTTGGCCAAACCACCTATTTATCGCTGGGACCCACACCGAACTCCTCATTCTGCCCGAGCCCCCTTTTGTTTCACTGAGACTTTGGCTTGTCGGCCAGACTTCATGCCGAGAGTCAGGTGCTACACCGACGTCAAACATCAGGGAGACCTCCTGCATTTGGCAAGACCTTACATCGTGGTCTTTTCATCCCACCGAGCTCTTTATTTCCTTTGGCAAGACCATGGTAAGTCAGGAAGACATCATTATGCAGTCCATCAGTCATGCCGATTCTCGTTTTGTCGCTGAGACCACCTTGATTCGTCGAGACATCTTGTAGACTTCCCTTTTCCTCTCGTGTTACATCGAAGATACTTCCCCATTCACCAAGACTCCACTCCATTGGCTAGACCTTGCATCGATATGACTTCATTGGCGGGACCGCTGGCTTTCGGTGAGACTCTAATCGTTGTCGGGGCTTAATGGCAAAGGCATTTCCTCTTGGCGATCTCTTTGTTGTTGGTGAGACATCGGAGTCAGGGAGACCTTTCTCCGACTTGAATGCTACACCGAAGGCTCCATGTTGTCGGTGAGACACCACCGGTTCGCTGAGACCATATGCTGAAATACATCTCACGCCGAAACCTTATTGTTGTCGGGGAGACCTCATTGGTCGTTGAGACTCTCTCCGAATGCTCCGTTACGCCAAAGGATTTTTTAAGTCAGAGAGACTCCGACTGTTCGCTAGGACCCTTCACCGAGAGTCATAAGTTATCCCAAAGCCCGTTGTCGCCATGAGTTTCCCCAACTGAGGATTGAATGGCCTATCGGCCAAAGGTCTTGACGCAATAAGAGGTCATACCGAACCCTTCTTGTCACAGTGATAGGCTCTGTAGCTTCGTTCGACATGACAGAAGCTAGGTCACAGTGACCTATTCAAAATGGAAAATAACCAAGTAGCCAGTCGGCCAAATAGTGAAGATGTCATGCCGACCTAGCTCTAATGGAGGCTGAGCCTGTAACTACTGAGGCATATTTCCAACAGAGCAGGCCTCCTAATTGAAGTCCTTGTGAAATGTCATCAGATGCATGAAATAACCCTCAATGGAGATATCCCATTTGGCCCTTATGAGCATCTACAACATAGATGCCTTGCCTGATTGAGCCTGAGGGTGAAAATTAGGTCACAATTCCTTCATACATAGATTTTTTAGCTGAGTGTGATCAAATTATTCCATTTTTCCATGACTATAGATCCTAATATCTTCAATTAGAAAAACCCCATATGGAACATGTGAGAACACACCCAGTGGGTTGTCCTCAACAGATTTTTTAGGGTACTTCTTGAATTTCAGTTGTGGTTTCTCTGTTACCTCAATAAGCCTTAGGGTAGCCATTGCAAATTATATTCAAATTTCTTTCAAACAAAGTTCTTTGAAAACTAGGGTAAACAAGATTCATAAATACATTTTCTTTGCTTGCCGAAGTAGGGTTTTGATGCACCAAACCTCAAATCACCTCAAAACACATTTTCGCTACTCTGATCCTTCTTGAATGAATTTGTGAATGAATTTTCCTTAGTGAAATCACTTATAATCCTTTGATCTGACCTAATTTTTTATTAAATTCTTCACATAATAAAGCTAACAAATTTTCATTTGTATGCAAAAACAACTTCTAAAGCTTTGCAAACTTCTACGTCATCATATTTTCTTCCATAATTTTCACCAATAGATCAAGCATGTTGATCTACATCACATATCTTCATGCTGTGGAATCAACACCTCTTCTTTGGAAAGGGAAATAAGATGTTCATTAAAGCTCCCCCTAAGCCATAAATCTTAACTTAATTTCTTGAGGAAACATTTGCACTAGATGAAGGTACAAATTCATCTTTGACTTCTGTTTCTTCCTTCTTTCTCTAAATATTTTCCATCTCCTTCTTTGTTTCTACCAAATCAACCTTTTTTACTCATTCATTCCTCTTTGACAGATTATCCTTCCTTATATTTCTACTTCTACAAAACTTAGCAATGTGTCTATGCCTATTGTAATTGTAACATGTGACATTCTTTTGACCAATATTCCTTCCATTCATTCTAGATCGGCATTGATTAGCTTAATGACCAAATCCAAAGTATGTATAATAGTAGCCTTTGAAAGATTGAATCATTCTACCATTGTTATAGCCATTCATCATTTGACTTCTAAATTCACTAGCTCTATGATAAAATTTCTTGCATGTAAAGCATTGACCGGTAAAGGATGAAATATTTTGATTCATTTTTCTTCTACATTCTATTGCCTTATGTCCAAATTTATTGTAGGAATAACAAAAACCATTAAAAGATTGGTACCTTTGTGCACTTGGTTGTCTAACCAGTAACCTTCTTTGATTCTAGATCTGCTTCCCAGTGTTCTTATCTTAAATCTTCTTTTCAGTATTTGATGTCCGATCTAACTTTGAACTTTCTCCTATCCCAAACCCTAATCCACCTTTGTCTTTTGAGCACTTCTAAATTGCATTCATCTCAACAAGCTTTGTAGTTATACTCATCTTGAATTTGTCTTCACGACTCCTTGCTTTCTCTAGATATGATCTTGATTCATAACTTCTTGTTCAAGCCATGTACATTCCTCTTATTTTCTTTTTACCATTACATTCAAATATTCCTCAATTCTTTTCTTTTTTTCAACTTGCACTTTCAAACTAGTGATGATTTCATTTGATTGCTTTAATTGCTCACTAACTTCCTTATGCCTTTCTCTGAACTTCTTGATTTTCTCCCTCAACTTTTTGATGCATTCATTTGCTTCTTTTACATTTTCTTTCAAATCTCTATTTTCACCTTCATTCCTTTCAAGATCTTCAAGAGAAACTTTGAGTTCTCCATCTTTTTCAAGCATACAATCTTCTTATATGATTCCAATAGTAGAAACCTCTTTTGAAGGAGTAGGAAGTTTTCTATCAGCCATGTGTTCAACTTCCAAGACCTTACGAAAGCGGTTAAGCTTCTTCCAAGGAACCAAACTCTAATACCAATTGTTGAACACCTAGAATATTGGGGTGGCTGAATTAGTATTCTCTTAAACCATTCAAACATAAACCATCCAATTACCAAATCATATTCAAATGCAGTAAAGAAAGAAATCATGAACATCAACAACACCACATAACACATGAACACTAGGATTTTTACGTGGAAAACCCAAAATGGGAAAAACCATGGTGAGGATTATCTCACAATATATTATAACTAGTTATAGTATATTTATAGAAGTGCTCATTGTAGGTGGACTCACTATCCAAGTAGACTCACTGATCACGAAGAAAAATATAGAAAAGAGATGGTGGCTCACAACCTATTTTGAACTACTACAATTGCATCTATCATATGCATGAAATATAGTTTCATTGAAGCTCAATAAAATGACTTTACACACTTCATCTGATTCAGATTTAACACTCTAATTTCCTTTGCATTCACATCATTTACATCTTCTACTCAACATTCACAACTTAAATTTGCATTGCTCTGATAATATTCACATGTAGGATCTTTGCATTACATATACTCATCCAAATCACTGAAAATATCTAACATATATATCTGCTTCAAGCATAACATTAATTAGGTTGGCTTAATTAGATTTAACACTCAAAATATAACTTATAGGCTCCAAAAATTTCATACATATCTCATGCAAAGATTAAATCCTTAAAAAAAATTAAAATAGGTCATCATGGACCTATGTTAGATCCTACATAAGATTACGACACTTATTTAAACTTTGCATACCTTTAAACTTGTTAGATTGACATGACATAAGACCTAATAACAAAATCCTTCAACTATGTATCTATAAGAGAGGGGGACCAACCACGTTCAAGGCCTTAGGTCATGGAGAGCCAAGAGCGGAAGGTTGCCCTAACTTACCTCAGCTTATCGGGGTGTTAAGAAATGCGGGATGAGAATGATGAGGACTATAAAGTCCTTCAATCACTCTATAGACCCAAAATATAGAATGGGGCTAGGCGAGCCAAATTTCAAGTTCAACACTACGCCTTAGGAAGTTGTCTGCTTGAGGATGAAAGCGCGGTCCCTAGACGACAACACGGTGCACTGATGTCTCTCAAGTGCCCTGGCGTCCGTATGACCAGACAACTAAAGAGACAAGGTCAAACTTAGGAAAACAAGCTAACAACTCAAATAACTACTACTAAAGGGCCAAAATAATGCTATGACATAAAAAAATATGCTCTAATATGATAAAGTAAAAATACAAGAGCTAGGGTGGCAAGAATGATCTCACAAAGGAATTCGTTCACCAACTAGCTCTTGGAAGCATACACACCTACACACAAAGAGGAGGACAAATGTTGGGTGGCTGTATAGGGTCCTACCTTAGTCAGACCCCCGTTTAGGTGTTTCCACCTCCACAAACAGCCAAGAAAGCGAGTATGATAAATAAAGTAATGCAATAAAGAACACTAAAACACTACAAGATAGTAAATGTGCTCACTCAACCAATTAATAGAGGAGAGGAGTGGGAAAATTACCACCTCCACCAAGAGCACTCAAGGATAATGGTGGAGAGAATGAGAGTACTCAAGCCTCTACTACAATGGTGTTGTCCACACTTGCTCTACTGAAGTGATGGAGTGAAGATGTTGCTGCTATGGAATGCAAAAGTGATGCTAGAATGCCAGAATGCTTGGAGAGTGATGGATTGAAAGCTTAGAGAATGAAAAAGAAGTTGTGAAGAAGATCAATTGAATGATTAGAAGATGAAATGAAAGAGTGAATAGTGAATTTGAAGGAGAGAGTGAAGAAAAGGGCCATATTCGGGTCGGTTGGCCGAAGGGGGTGTTACAAGTCAATTTACAATGAGAAGTGTAACGCCTCTATAGGTTCAACCTCAACAATTGACTAGGGACATAAGCGCATCATGTGGGTGTCCCTGACAAAAATTCCTTTTCCGACGCTCAAAACAAGTGCCAAGTGGAATGAAGGCAACAGGCTTATGTGTAACTAAGCCTCCGAAATTGGTTTTCGAAAGTGGAGAAAGGAAAAAGGGGAATTTATATAAGGGGTACAAATTCACTCCTATACATTTTCCCCCACTTTAGCGAGAATGAATACTGATGAGTGCTTCGGTAAAGTAGATCAAAGAATGAATAAGGTTAGAAATGTATACCTGAACCGTCAAGGAAGCAGACCACGATCTGAAAAACCTAAAAGTGCAGGACAAGTGAAGGAATTCATAGCTTCTTAGAATTATGAAGCTGAAGAAAAAAAAGTGTCTTACAGGCCCACGAACCTGCAAGGAGGTGACCCCCAAGATCTCTCACATGAAGGAAGCCCCGTGAAGTAAGCGTCTTACAGGCCTGCAGACCTACAAGGAAGGTGTCTCCCAAGAACTATCACATGGAGGATACCTGGGAAGCATCTCCCAAGATCTCTCACATGGAGGAGGTCAGGAAAGCATCCTACAGACCTATAGGGAAGGTTTCCTTCAAGATATCTCACATGAAGGAAACCAAAGGAAGCACCCTATAGACTCGTAGACCTATAGGGAAGGTATCCCCAAAGATCTCTCACATGAAGGAAACCTAAGAAAGTGCCTTACAGACTCATAGACCTGCAGGGGAGCCACCCCAAGATCTCTCACATGGGGAAGCTCAAAGGAAGCACCCAACAGGCTCTTATACCTGCAAGGAGGTATCCCCCAAGATCTCTCGCATGGAGGAAACCTAGGAAATCAGACTCAGCAGAGTCAGGAAGTGACCACATAGGAAAGTAAGTGGATAGTCACATAGACCGTCGATAATTTGGAAGACTTTCAAAGGGGTCCCTTGGGTACCCATCGTGAAGAAGGGGTCCACTCAAGGGATGCACAATTTGAAAGTAGATATTTTCTTTCTCAAATCGATCCATCATCAAGGGGTCCTTTTTGAAAGATGTTCACTTCATCAAGGAATTCGAAAGGAAGAATATGCCCCCACGTGAGGGGAAGGTTAAAGCTATTCTTGCTTCAGAGGAAGGTTTTCAAGTCCTTTCTTTACGAACCCATGATGAAGGAAACATGTTTTGTTAGGGTTCCAAGTTGAGAATGCGATTTTGAAGAAAGGTTTGTGTAGATTTTCGAGAAAAGATTCGTTGAAAACGAATGCATTTTTTTTAAAATTGAAATGTTGAAGAAAAGGAATTGTCACACATGAGAGGGACAACTCAAGCAAAGAAGAGAGAAAGATAAAGAGAAAGAAAAAGAGAAAAACACAAAAAAAGGGAACAGGGGTAGTCTGATATTTTATGGCCAGAACTACTCATAAATAAATATATATATATGTGTGTGTGTGTGTATAGTAATAGTATATAAATGAAAGTTGTCATCAAGCCCCTACTATATCAGACCATGTGAAGAATGCACAAGAAGACAAAGTAAAAATAAAAAATTGGGTCAACATGGAAGGGAAGCCTAAATGCCCCCAAAGCTTTTCATCGTCCCCAACTTATCGAAAATCAAACACAAACAGGGAAGAATGATGATACAAATAGAAGGTTTACAAAACAAAAACCATGATTTTATCCAAGCACCAATAGGGGTGAAAAGGGTCATCGAGGCACACATAGCACGATCATGGGGGAATACATCACAAAAAAACACACACACACAAAAGATCAAGAAGAGGCCTCCTCCTAACATTGATCAACAAAGAGGTCATTCGCTTCCCACTCTAGATCATCGTAGGGGGAAGGAGGATGAGCGTCTGACCCTCCCACAACAAGGGATAAGGAAGAAGGCCCTGCAAGGTCTTCTTCGCTGAGCTCTTGTGTAGCTAAGGTCAGTGATTCATGAAGATCACTGACAAGACCGAAACTTCATCCACATAGTTAAACATGCACCCCACAGGAGTGTCGTGTTTAACTTTAGTGGATGGGGTAGGCTGCACTTGAGATTCACTGCTAGGCTTGCTGAATGACTCGGGAGTGGCGACAAACTCAGGGGAAGCCAAGACTAGTTCTATCACTAGGACATAACAAGTCAGCATAGGACCACCTTGTGAAGAAGGTGGGCTCCTCTTACGTCCTTCACTACTAGAAGGACCACACTCCACCTTTTGCTTCTTCGGAGGAGAGGAAATCCCCACAGATGAGGCTATAGGTGTAGAGGAAGAGGAGGAAAAAACCGCAATGGATACAACTGAGGTATTAGTCATATCCACGAGCTACAAGAAAGGTGGGATATCTGAAATGGACATCAACAAAGGTGACTCCACTAAAGGAGTGATGAATGCCTATACCTGCTTGGGGTCAGGCACATTCGTACTTGCAACAAAAGCTAGAAGAAACACATAACTAGACTGAAGAGAAGCAGAGGGAAGGGGAGAGTAAGACAAAGCAGGAGGCTCTAAAGTAGGGGTGGTCATCTCTTATTCCTTCCTCTACGAGGTGACCTAGTTAGCTAGAAGAGTCTTACACCGACGCTTGTGTTTGTGTTCAAGGCGGTTTCTACGACTCTTTGGGTTGGAGGCTGGAAGCTACGAAGGAATAGAAAGCTCCCGCTCAACCATGGGAAATTCTACTATGGCTGTCTCTGGCGGAGGAATGAATTCTTGGATGGTAGCAGGAGGAGTAGGTTGAGGAGCAGTGGGGGGGTCGGCTCAAGTGCCTCGGCAGTGGGCCTCTTCCCATTCAATGCTTTTGGAGTAGGAGTGGTAGGAGGCCATAGATCGAATTCCCTTCGGGAACCTTTCTTTCTGCCATATAAGTAATACCATAGTCTGGGGTATTCATTAGGGAGATCCGAGATCCTAATCTTGGGCCTATGCCAAGGAGGTATCATCGGATTCAGTGGATAGCCACTGGGATGACTCATCCAATAATCTTCCAAGAAAGGGGAGAGGATGAGGCATTCTGGGTAAAGGCAACCTTCTCTTTGCCTTTACAGGAAGGAGAGGGAGCCGACATGGACTTCTCCTCTCCCTTTTGGGAAGAGAGAGCGGTTGGTGCAGGTTTCTCCTTCTCCTCTTGGGAAGAGGAGGTGACTGACTGCTGTATCACAAGAAGGGTCAGTTTAGGCTATCCCTTACCTCCAGTCTTACACTTTACATAATTATTGTAAAGTAGGTCCATTCTCAGAGGAAGCAGACTGACTGGGGTGGGTGAAAAGTGATCCAATGGATATCCCCCACAGGACACCAAGGGATGGTATCTAGTGTCATGCACTACATGCACAACACCTTCATTGGAAAATTTTAAACATTTGTGAACAACAGAGGCGATTCCATTCATGGAAGCTAGCCAGGGTATGGCTAGCTTCTGCTTGAATAAATATGACTCTAGAATAACATAAAAAACGTGTCAACAGCCCTAGGTCCAACTAGAACGGACAAAGTTATTGAGCCGTATGGTTTGAGACACATACCATCGTGTGTACAGATGGTAATTCTTCATATTCTTCCCTCTGTAATGAATTCAATACTAATGTTTCTTCCATGATGACATTCACATGGCTCGCGGGGTCCACCAAGACCCCTATCACAATGTTACCATTGAGGTGAGCAAGAATGTAGAGGGGAGAGGGATTGTTGTTTAATGGAAAATCTTGTGACGTGAATGTTATGTTCGGTGAACCAAGTGTAGGTTGAGTAGTAGAAGTCACCGTGGCCATGTTAACATAAGCCTCGGGTTGAGTAATAGAATCAGTTGGATTGATAATCATGTTAGCAGAATGTGATGAAAACAGGTCTGTGTATATCTTCAATTCACTACTAGCTTTTGCCACTGATTTGTTAGCATTTTTTTACTCCCATCGAGATGAATGGTACCATCCTCAATCCAGTCCTGTATCTCATGACGCAACTGCATACAACGTTCAGTATCATGTTCATTAACTCGATGGTACTGAAAATAAGTGCTCCCATCATACCAATTAGTGTAAGGATCCTTAAGAGGATTAGGAATCGATAAGGTTACGATCTTATCCTTCAACAACTTCTGTAAGATAGATGAATAAGATTTTGATAACTTTGTGAACTTTCAGTTATGTTTGAGGCCGTTGTCATCAACAATGAATACTACATTCACAACAACCTTATCTTTCCTAGAGATTGATACAATGGAATTTCCCTTAGAACAGGAGTGTGAGGAGGATCCCCTGAACTGAACAACCATCTATTGGTACACTTGTAGGGTTTCACACAAATGCGTGAAAGAAGGGTACTTCATAAGGGAGAATTTCTCTTGCCAAGGCCTTTATAAGTTCTCTATGAATACCTTCTATACGTTAGAATCGGGCAGCTGATATGAGATTTGCGAAAGGAACGCTTGATAGTGTGCTATGAAATTAGTGATTTTTTTGTTGTCTCCTTGTTTACATCGGATGAGATCCGAAAAGGTCATCTTCAACCTGATATTAGCTTGAAATTGTCTAAGGAATTAATTTACAAGTTGGTCAAATGAAAAAATGGAATTGTTAGGTAAGGAATAGTACCATTCTAGTGCTGTATCCTTGAGTGATCGAGGGAATGGTTTCACCATTAATGCATTGTGTGTAAGAAATCTATGCACAAGGCGTTAAAGGCGGCACATGTGTCTGTGGATCACCTTTATCGCCATATTTTTTCAAATTTAGGGATCTCCATTCCTTGCGGGAAGGGAGTGTTTAGAATTGCAACTGATAATAGGCTATGCTAGAAGAAGGGTTGAAAGATAAGCTGGGCAGAGGCTTGGGAGAGACTCACCAACTCGCTCTGCATTTTACCCATATTTTGAAGAAGGGTGTTCAAAATCTAGGGTCATTAGAAGATAGAGGGCCAGAGGAACCTCCTCCTGAACCACTGCCAAAGCCACCTCCACAATTGCCACTGGTGTGACCTCTGCCAAAACCACTACCAGGACCACCACCATTGGTAGGGCCTCCACTGGAACCACCTTCACTTTCGGAGCCACCATCATGACCTCTGCCGAGACCACTTCCACCAGCACGACCTTTGCTACCATATCCACTGGCACTACCAAAGCCTCCACCACTCATCTTTTCAAAACCTCCACCACTAGAGCTGACAGGAGGGGTGAAGCTAAAGCATAAGGGGACCTTGTTTACTTTGATAGGTTTGGGTTTTTAGGAGACATAAAGGATGCTGATAGAAGGGACCACATCGTCCATGTAGATAAACGTGGGAGGCATTGATACTCCTAATTGTCCTTCATAATCTTCAAAAGTGGCTCCTCGCATAACACTAGGAGTGTTCGAAGGAGCACACGCTTCTGTCAGACTAGTAAGACTAGCCAAGAGTTCTAACCCTTTTGATCTTTTCCAATCATGTACTTTAATTCACTAATGACCTTAGTGACCTTAGCCATCTTTAGGTTTCTTTCCAAGTAATTTTCCAAAGCACCCAACCCTTTGATAAGGGTAGAGACATATTTTGAAGGGATTTGAACAACCTCATACTCATCCACCGATGATGGTGTGGGGGATGCAGGATGATTGGGGACATGATCAGTCTCGTCAGAGAATCCTAATTCGCCTCTGGTCAACTGCTCCTACATGACCACACTGACGGTGGGACAAGAGAAAAGGACTGTAGAGAAACCAGTAGTGACCTTCATCCTTTCCATTGGAAGGTGTCGTACACTTCTCTTAACAATATACCCAAAAGTTGTGGACTGGGTTGTGATGCTCATAAACCTTCACAACACTTAGGAATACAACAATCATGAAGTACACGAGAGAGATATCAACACCAACGGATGAACATACGTTGGTTCAAGTCGAGTTCACCAAAAATGTAAGAGAGGGGGACTGACCACATTCAAGGTCCCAGGTCACAGAGAGCCAAGAGTGGAAGGCTACCCTAACTTACCCTAGCTTATCAGGGTGTTAAGAAATGCGGGACAAGAATGATGAGGACTATAAAGTCCTTCAATCACTCTACAGACCCGAAATACAGAATGGGGCTAGGCGAGCCAGTTTTTAGGTTCAACACTACACCTCAGGAAGCTCTCTACCCGAGGACGAAAGAGCGGTCCCGAGATGATAGCTTGGTATGCTGGCATCTCTTAAGTGCACTGGCGTCCATACGACTAGAGAACTATAGAGACAGGGTGAAACTTAGGAAAACAAGCTAATGACTCAGCTAACTACTACTAAAGGGCCAAAATAATGCTATGACATAAATAAAATATGCTCTAATATGATAAATTAAAAATACAAGAGTTAGGGTGGCAAGAATGATCTCATAAAGGAATTTGTTCGCCATCTAGCTCTTCGAAGCGCACACACCTACACACAAAGAGGACGAAAAATGTTGGGTGGCTGTATAGGGGCCTGCCTCAGTTAGACCCTCGTTTAGGTGTTTCCACCTCCACAAAAAGCCAAGAAAGTGAGTATGATAAAGAAAGTAATGCAATAAAGAACACTAAAACACTACAAGACAGTAAATGTGCTTACTCAACCAATTAATAGAGAGGAGTGGGAAAATTACCACCTCCACCAAGAGAACTCAAGGCTAATGGAGGAGAGGATGAGAGTACTCAAGCCTTTGCTGCAATGGTGTTGTCCCACACTTTCTCTATTGAATTGATGGAGTAAAGATGTTGCTGCTATGGAGTGCAAAAGTGCTGCTAGAATGCTGGAATGCTTGGAGAGTGATGGATTGAAAGCTTAGAGAATGAAAAAGAAGTTTTGAAGAAGCTCAACTGAATTCTTAGAAGATGAAATGAAAGAGTGAATAGTGAATTTGAAGGAGAGAGTGAAGAAAACAACCATATTTGGGTTGGTTGGCTGAAGGGGGCATTACAAGTCAATTGCCAATGAGAAGTGTAATTCCTCTGCAAGATTAGTCGCAGGAATTTGCCAGGGACGTAAGTGCACTACACAGATGTCTATGCATTGCGCGGGCGTCCTGAGCAGAAATTCCTCTACCGACGCTCAAAACAAGCACCAAGGGGAATGAAGGCACTGAGATTATGTGTAATTAAGCCTCCGAACTTGGCTTTCTAAAGTGGAGAAAGGAAAAAGGGGAATTTGCATAAGGGGTGAAAATTCATTCCTATACAATATCCACATTCGAACACGTGGACCTCAAAATTAAATACCATATAGAATTCACACACTACTACCATTGTTCAACATCTCCTCAAATCCGTAAAGCCAAAAAATTATCCACGGAGAAGTGTAGACACTCACACACAAATGCACTATATAGAGAAAAACTGTTATTTTCCAGACCAACTTATGTTACTCATATCTTTTGATCCAATAGCCTAAACATGATGAAAACTTGGAATCAGATACATCTAATATCCAACAAAATAATGTTAGAAGAAAAGAGTGAAACCTTCATTTTTGAAGTGGTGCAGACCCAAAATCTGTAGCATTGTTACATTGAAATAGCAAAATTGACTCTTAGTTGATTTCCCATTACAACCAACTTTTACTAGACTAACCAATTTGCAAAAAAATCTTCCACAAACACTCAAAATCCTATTAAAAACAAATTGACTTTTTCGGATACAATGTTGACATCAATGACAATGCTGCAACACATTATTATATACCTTTGCTTGTCCCTCATGCTCATGTTGCCAACAAATCATCAATGACATTCTTCCAACAAAGAGATGGTAAAAATTCCCTAAGAATCTAGTAGAGTGGATTATTATAATTATGGGAAGCAAGACTATGTGAAAAAGGAATGAAATAATTCAGAATCCAATGGTTCCTCTATAATAAAATCATCTAATGATGATGCTAATGATGCATTGCTTATTTTTTCTAACCTAGCTAGTGATGATCATTGGGTTATATGTGATTTATTATTTTAGTTTGTTGATATAATTATGTACATGAATTATTTTTATTCATTATTCATTTATAGTTTCACTAGATAATAGTTTACATTGTTTCTCAACTTTTGGTATGAGAGATACAATTTTAATTAGAGGGGGATGCCTTTCTTTGAAGTGTTATAGGTTTGTTGTTCTATGGTGAGAATATTTAAGTTAGTGGTTTCTTAGATCTATGAGGTTGAAGCCATATACAAATATTCCCATATGATGATTAGGGAATTCAATGGCTCTAGATATAATTTATGAAAGTTAGAGATGAAATATTTCCTAAAAGAAAGGAATCAATGGAAAGTTGTTGTAAATGAATGACCCTTGAAGGTATGTTTGGTGAAGATTAGATAAGGTTGGAAAAAAGGCATGGGAGATCATATGATTGTGTCTTGTGGGTTCTATTCTCTTAAATATTTGTGATTCTACTACTACATTTATTATATTAAAGGGAATATGTGACATAATTTTCCAAACATAGTCTTTTTTACAAATTATATTTATAAAATAAAAATACAATCCTTGAAAATGAAGAAATGAGACTCAATTGAAAATAATATTAATATTTTTAATTTAATTTTGAGTCAAATAGGTCCTATTGATGTGAAGCTAAAATGGGAAGAAAAATGTATTTTATTAATTTTTTCTTTACTTGAATTATGGGAGAATGTAATCATTACATTGAGTGACCTTCCTAGGATAAATTTAAAGTTGGCTAACTTATTTATTATTTTCTTAGCAAAGAGATGAGAAGATAACTTTTGGATAAGGGATTGAAAGACACATTACATCTTTTGAGAAGAAATAAAATTAAAAAGAGGAATGCAATAAATATAAGAATAAAACTAAATAAAAAAATGGTCAAATACCCCTAAGAAGAATAGATTGGAGTGTTATAATTATAAGAAGCAAGACCATGTGAAAAAGGAATGAAATAATTAGGAATTCAATGATTCCTCTATAAGAAAAACATCTAATGATGATTCTAATAATTTATTTCTTATTTTTGCTAACTTGGATTTTGAAGAACATTGGCTTATTAATTTACTCATGCTTCATACCACATGACTCCTCATAATGAGTATTCATCACATTATATAGCTTATAATGGTGGTTAGGTGTTCTTTGATGATAATAATTCACATTATATTGTTGGGAAATGGATGGAGAAACTATTTTTTGGTGATGAGAGAGTGAAAAATCTCATCAATATTTTTATAATCTAGTTCTTGCAATAAATTGACTATGTCTAAGATGTGTTAAAAATATAGTAAAAAAAATGTAGAATACCATAAAATTTGTATATATTTTAGTGAACATTTATTAAACAAAATCTATAAATGGAAATGGAAAGCACATAATATTAACAAAGTATAGAAATACACAACATTGATTTACATAGAGAAACCTTTCAGTAAAAATGCACTAGCATAGAGAGCACCAAGTATGTATTAATCTTCACAAATAAAAATACAATTTGAACACATTTCTCTCTTGGGTCTAGTACCTATGAACCTTAAACTTCTTATCAAGAAACTTCTACCCCAAGGGTCTAATTTATAACCAAAAATAAAATAAAAAATAATAGATGGTTTTTAGTTTATAATTGACTCAAACCATAAGCCAAGTAATTTACATGTAAAAGATACCTCATGAAATGATTATAGGATGTACATGTATCTTTCTAGAAGCTTCAATATTTTCTTATAAACTTGGGCTTTCAACTTTACTATAAGAAAAAATAATCCACTAGAAGACAAAATAATAACTCCTCAAGTCCAAAAATGGATACCAAATTTTTAGACATAATTAAAGATGTTTTACACTTCTTACAATGTTATAGATGCTTCTTGCATCTTTTACAAAACCATAAATAGTTAAATTTCCTTCCACTTTATGCCAAGTATCTAATGATATTGTCATAGGCCAAATTAAGCTTTCCACTTAATATTGAACCATGCAAATAATATTTTACGTGTCTAGGAAAATAATAGCTAATGATTTTTTTCCTCATGTAGAATTACCAAGTTCCTCTTCCATGATTCTTGGAGTCATATTAAATAATAAATGACGATTAAACTATTAAACTGAGTACACAATATTAAATATTGCAAGGATAATATAACTAATTCTAATATTCTCCTATTTATAATGCCTATTTCCTCTGTACACCATGATAATTTTCTCTTTCTTCATTAGTTTAGTAAGTGAATCCATACTATTCTCATGATTTTTACCTTCTACACCAAGAACTTACCATTCTTTACGATCTACTAAATAAAGTTATATTGCACATCAATATGTTTAATATGAGCATTGTACATGAGATTCTTGGTCAAACAAATATCACCATGTCATATGCAATTTTAACCACCTTGCAATTAAAACTATTATTAAAATATTATTTCTAACCACACTATCTCCTTAGAGTCATGCGTAGAAGCTATATACTCTACTTTGATGATAGATAAATTAACTATGGGTTACCTTCTACTCATCCAATTGATTACACCACCAAACAATGTAAATACATAGCCACTAGTGGACCTTTGACTATTCAAGAACCTATCTAATCAACACCTACAATGTACTATATGTCTAATATATCTTAACTTGATCATTAGTACTATGCTAAAATTAAATAAATTATAAGGCTCTTGTAAATATCTAAACACCATTTAACATAAGTCCACTACTCCTTAATAGGGTTACACATATACATAATTAGAACTCCCATCTCTTAGGCAATGGCAAGTCTAGTGTAGACTATTACATACATCAAGCTATACAAAAAAACAGCATAAGACACTTTATTCATATAATTTAAAAAGAATAATAAAATAAATAAATAAATAAAAGGAAAGTACTAATCCAAGAGCAATTGTTTGAAGGAGAAGATTACCATCCAAGACGAAAACCAAGAGCATCAAGAGCATGAAAACCAAATATCCAAGAGAAGATACAAGATTTTATAAGGGGAAAAAAGAAAATAAAAAACTCTCAATATTATGAAGATAAAAAAAAGCCTAAGAATATTACAATAAGAGAATGAGAGAGAGATCTTAAGCATAAAATTCTTCTTAGTGAAGGAGAGAAGCACCTTAATAAATAGAGGTGAGAAATGAATTGCATAAGTAAATCCCATGTCTATGCATGCCACCTTTCATCCTATGTTTGGACACTAGCATGTCCCACAGATGTCCACGCATCTTGCTAGCATCCCATGATATTTCAACATTCAAATGGTTATTTCTAAACATCTTTCCACTTGTCACCTACCTTGTCGGTGGAAACAACTCAGGAACCTTCTTTTGCCTCCTCTTCTCACTTTAAAATCTCTTTTTCATTCTATTGCTCGTGTTAGAGTAATAAAGTCATCACCTAATTAATTAATTAATCATTAATTGATTGGGTCACTTTATGCTTTATTACACTTAAGCTAAGCTTAAGAGTGCTTTTATTTCATTATTTTCTTTAATTAATTAGTTGCTTTTTGCATGATTAAAGCCTCTAATATTAGAACATGTTGTATCATTCATTCCTATGAGGACACTTGTCATGTTCTAATCTAACCCTAATCTAGGGTTAGCTTTCATCCTTTTCATAAGGATTGATTTATTGTAATTGTATTTTTCATTCTCTACGACAACATATTTAATGCGACAGTTGTTCACATAATGCAAATTTGATGTTTTATCAGATTTGAGTTGTTGAGCAATAATATCTTGCTTATTTATTCATAGTGTGATAAGTTTATCATTGTAGGTGATTCTTGGAGCTGTGGGAGTACATCCATCTACTCTAACATGGTATCAGAGCACCAGATCTATAGCCGCCTTGTCCACTTTTTTTGAAGAAACCAACTCATGCATTAGGATCCGTGAATCTTGGAGTAAATATGACATTATCATTAAGTCTAGAGCTATTGGAGTAGTTAGGTTTTCCTTCTGTTTCATCAGAAAAGGCCTCCGTTTGTCAGATCTATGAGGGTTTGAAGCTACAACAATTTTTTTGCTAGATTAGAGGGGTTTTCTGTCATTTTTTGAGAAATTTTGACCTTGATCTCTCAAACTATAAATGATGGTGCAAAATGGACCTCATGAGTGCACTCAGAAAGCCCAAAAACCCCTATTTTCATATAAAATATGATAGGGTTTACTGAAAATTGATTTTTTAGTGTTTTTAGGGATTTTCAAAAAACGCTGCCAGAAAAATCCATATAGCTGTACGGATCCATACAAATGCCTTGATTTCTATGCCTTTTTTTTTGTGTGTGTGTAGAAAATTTTTGAGCTGCCTCGATTATCATGCCATTTTCCTTGATTTTTGTGCTCTCTCGATTTTTGTGCTACCTTAGTTTTCGTGCCATGAAGGTACAGCTAAATATTTTATTAATTTTTTAATCTTTAACTTAATAAAATATTTGGTTTAAAGCCTAAATGAGCATTTTTAGTAAAATGGTCATATCTTGAGCATACATAGTCCCTGTTTTGCAAACAAGATACTGTTAGAAAGCTGGTTTCGAGCTTGATCTAGTGGTGCAGGTATTTTTTTCCCCCTTATTTTGCTGTTTTGACCGAGTTATAAGCCCTTGAAGTCAAATCATTCGTTTTCGCTTCTAGGGCATATCTTTTGACTTGAGTATCAGTTTTTTTCGATTCTTGTGGCATCAGAAAGCTAGTTTAGTGCTCTACATAGTGATTAGACTTATTTTCCCAGATTATGCCCTAGTTACATTTTATTCAGCTTTTGGTGTTTTCACAATTTGCTTAATTACTTGGAAATTTTGGCACTTGGGAATGCTCTATTTACTTCATTTGGCTCCATGATTTTCATGTAGTAAATTTAGTTTTCTCATATTTGTTCATTTGAAGAGTAATCATGGGTGTGTCAGGGTAAAAAAATTAGGGAAAATGCATAACAAATTATAATGAAACCCTAACAATGCACAATGAAGGACAAGATAACATGAAAATCAATATAATAAATTCAAATGCAAACTGATCTCCATGCTAAACTTGATTGATCTCCATTGCTCTTCTCAACCTTGCATGAGAATGCAAGATTTCAAAGGATTGTTGATGGAGGAATGTTGGTTGCTCACTGATGTAACAACATAATGTTGAGACGAAGATGATAGAGGAAAATAGATAAATGAAAGATGATGGATAAAAAATTGTAGAAATAATTCGACAGAATAAGGGTACTTGAAAGCTCATCCATGCAAATGGCTTGATTGTGGGTTAATCTATAGGTGAAGATGGGAGGATGAAGGGATAACACTTTCCTTTTTGTGAGTGGTAGTTGAATTAGAAAGTTGATTGTGCAACTTGGGAGAAGAAATGGAAGGTGGATCAAGTTAACTTAAGAGATGATTTGGAAAGTGATGAAGTCATCTTGAGAGATGATTTAGAAAGTTAATCAAGTCATTTAAGGAAATAATTTAAATAATTTAGAATTGTTTAAATTATAAGAGATGTGAGGATAAGGATTAATTTAAATAAATATTTAATTTATTTAAATTATTTGGGGAATGTGGATTAATTAATTAAATAAAATTTATTTAATTAATTGGTTAAAGGATAAATGGATTAATTAAATAAATATAATTTATTTAATTAATTGGCTAGAGATTAAATAATAGGGATGATGAAAGGGGTTGTGTGAGGTTTAGAATAAAATGTGTTGTAAGATGTCAAAAATGACGTCAAAAGTGAATGTCACAAGATATGGTCAATTTTAGGTGACTACAATGGGTTTTTCTACTCACCCTTTAGTTGTAATCCTAGAATGGGATAATTATGAGTCATGGGAAAAGGGTATACATACACATTGTAGGTGGCTTAATATTTTTCCTCATTTATATGACCTCATACCTGAACCAAACACACCAAGGAGAAAAATAGCTTGGGATATCACTAGAGATCATTTAGTAGGACTTATATGTTCTAGTGTCGATTTTGACACTGTGTGTTGTATCAGACACTGATTGTCCCAACACACTTTATACTCATCTTTGGGAGATCCATGGAGACCCCAATCTCTCTCCATACCCAGAGGATCCTACTTCAGATTGTCTCTTACCCATGGCTAGTACATATTATATACCCATTGATGATGCTACATTAGAGGACCTAAAGTATCTAGCAGGTCTTGCATGTTCTGATGGATCAGAGGCTTGTCTCCTAGTTCCTGCTCTTCAGACTAAGATTACACATGCATCATTTGTTGTTCCTGATGACACCAGTATCACCACATTGGACCCTATGGATTCGGTTCAACATCATGACCATCTTGGTCATTCATTTTTTGCTACATCATGGGATTCTTATCTTGCAGAAACATCATTTTTTTTTGAGTCTCACACTGCAGATCTTGAGGATTATATTGAGGACATACATCTCCTCTATCTTGACAATCGGATTTTCACTGTATGCCCACCATTATTAGTACATTCAGAGGTTGTATTTCAAGATTCTTCATATTAGTTTGAATTTGGCATCATTTGTTTCAGTTCAGACATAGAGATTCTTTAGCATCCTATCATGGCACACATCTTGAGACATATTGGTTCATCACTCTTCATAGGGTTTCTTCGACATCATCCTTTGGATCCGTTTCTTCCCAAGGGGAGGAATGCTATTTTCCATTTCAGGATCTCTTTCTGGATTCTACATCAGGCATCCACCATTGCGACGGGTGTTTCTTCATTGTAGGGGGGGCTTCTAGTCTCTTTCTATCTCTCCGATGGAGACCATTGTATATGTAATTATGTGATAGAAGTTGTCCTTGGGGGGTATCATGTAATCCACCTTCTATCCTTCTTCTATTAGTGCATTACATTCTTTTCTTTTCTCTCTTTTGGAGGGGAGTTTTATTCCTATGTGGTTTTCTCCCTTTGTCTAGTTATGAGAGTTTCATTTATGTACATGGGTGCCTCATCGACTGTTAGGGCGGGACCCATTCATGCATCCATTCATGTATTTCTTTATCATAGTTTAGTTTCTCCCTAGTTCATCTTAAGGAGGGGTGTTAAAGAGTAATAAAGTAATCACCTAATTAATTAATTAATCATTGATTAATTGGGTCACTTTATTCTTTATTACACTTAAGCTAAACTTAGGAGTTCTTTTATTTCATTATTTCTATAATTAATTAGTTGCTTTTTGCATGATTAAAACTTCTAATATTAGAACATGTTGCCTCATTCATTCCTATGATGACACTTTTCATGTTCTAATCTAACCCTAATCTAGTGTTAGCTTTCATCCTTTTCATAAGGATTGATTCATTGTAATTGTATTTTTCATTCTCTACGACAACATTTTCAATGCGATAGTTGTTCACATAATGCATATTTGATGTTTTATCAGATTTGAGTTGTTGAGCAATAATATCTTGCTTATTTCTTCATAGTGTGATAGGTTTATCATTGTAGGTGATTCTTGGAGTTGTGGGAGTACATCCATCTACTCTAACAACTCACTCTTAGTATTTATCTCTAAATCTCTCTTGGTCTTTTCTCTCTCTCTCTCTCTCTCTCTCATTCTCTCTTCTCCTCTTTCTCTCAAGCCTGCAAAAATCTCTTGCTTGCTACAATGATCTCAAGTTCTTACAACACTCTTTGCAACTCTCTTGGCTCTCACAACTCTCTATTTTTTTCTTTCTCTCTTTGGCTTCCTCAAGCCTTACAGGTAATATCTATTTCTTGTCTTATTTCTTTGAGCATCTTGGGATTTATCACATCCCTTCTCCATGCATTTTCTATCTTGAATCTATTTATCTATTTCGATGTCTATTATTTTTTCTATATGTCCATCTAGCTATTTGTGGAGGTGGAAACACCAAAACAAGGGGCAAGCTCCTAATCAACCCCAACATTTTCTCTCAATCTTATGTGTCTAAGTATTGAAGATTTTTTTTGCTGGAGGCTTCATTACTTCAATTTTTTTTAGCACTTTATTTCTCCTCCTTAGTTTTATCATCTACATTCCATTTAGTCTATATTTCATTTAATTTACATTATCTTAGTTCTATTATTTTATGTTATCTTCTTGTATTCCAAGAGTTCTTATCAATCAGATTGTTAGTAGTCACTTAAGTTGTTTATTGTGATAGTCTTGGTTTTTGATCCATACAAGACGTCAATGCACCATTGAGATGCCAATGCATCACATTGTTACCCTTGTGTTGAATTATCATCCTTGGTTGAAAGTTCACCAATTTGTCCAAAAAATCTCTGTGATCTACTCTTTCTAATTCTGAAACTCTCACCCTTTTATCCTATCACTTGAGCATTGTTTCTTAAGGTAGTTGAGGACCAATTTCTCCCTATAGAATCTTTATCCTAGAGACTCGGGAGTAGAAATTTTCCTCCTTTATAGATACTTTAGAGGAGCTTCAGTATATCATAGGTCTTGCATGTTTTAATGGTTTGGAGACTTGTCTGCATGTTCCCACTCTTCAAATTGAGTCTAAATCATCACCTTCTATTGTTCCTGATCAGTTTGACATCATCACATATTTGGCCCCTATTGGTTCAGTGCAGTAGGACATCCATCTTTTTCCAAACATAGGTACTTGGGATTCTTATCTTGCAGACATATCATACTTGTTTGTGGAGTCCTATATTGCAAATTTGGAGGATTATTTTAAGGAAATTCATCTCATCTTTGTTGATTGCCACACCACCACTATTAGCCCACCACAATCTTCATCATCTTTGGAGCATGCTCTACACCAGTCTTCACTGGTTTTTGGATTGACATCATCACTTTCCAACATGTGGATACATGAGCAATTGTTAGAGATACACATCATTTGGATTTGAATTCTTGATTCACCCATTGTTTTGGATTGGCTTCTCCAATCACTAGTGGATCTATTTCTTCCTAAGGGGATAATTTTTTTTTGTAAATAGTGCATCATATTCTATCTTCAATCATTTTTCATTGGCATAGGAGCTACTTCTTTATGGGGAGGATTCATATCCTTATTTACTCTCTCCTATTGGGGAGACATATAATGTACTTGTGTGTTAGAAGCAGTCCTTGGGGGGTCACATTGAGTCCTCCTTCTATCCTTCTCTCACTAGTGCATTTTTCTTTCTGTCTTTTGGGGAGGAGTTTTTCCCATGTGGTTTTCTCCTTTTCTCTAGTTATGAGAGATTCATTTATTTGTACATGGGTACCTCATCAGGACTTGTATTTGGTGTTGAAGTTGATGATTGAAATCCACAAAACCTAGAAATTACCAGTAAGCAATTATCCTATCATAAAAAAAGATCAAAGCAACTGATTTGCTATGCAACCAAGAGAGAAAATATTGAATCCAAAAGAGCAACTGATTTGCTATGTATTAAACTAAATAGTTCTAAATTAATGATTATAATGAATGTGCATGCTTATAAAAGAATGAATAAGAAAACCCTAGATGGGGATTGCATTATATTGTGAAAAGTGTCTTAATCTCATACAATGAGACCACTAGACCTATAATTAGCCCAATCTAATAATCGAAAAAAATCTTAAGTTTAGATTAAGTGAACTAAAGTTATAAAGGACTTAATAATCAATTATCAAGTGATTATCTTGATTACTCCAACACCCCCTCTTAAGATCAACTTAGGGAGAAGCTATAAAACCATAATTTAGAATGCAATGATGAATGCATTGATGGGTCCAAGGAATACAAGTCCTAATGAGGTACCCATGTACAAATAAATGAATCTCTCATAACTAGAGAAAAGGAGAAAACCACACGGGAAAAACTCCTTTCCAAAAGAGAGAAAAAGAAATGACTGCACTAGTGAAAGAAGGATAAAAGGAGGACTTAATGCAACCCCCAAGGACTGATTTTATCATGCAAGTACAATAGATGTCCCCTTGATAGGAGAGAGAACACATGTGAGGATATGAATTACCCCCATAAAGAAGTAGCTCCTGTTCTAATGATGTATGCACTTGAAAAAAGAATATGATCGACTACCTGTAAACAAAAATTATCCACTTAGGAAGAAATAGATCCACTAGTGATTGGAGAAGCCAATCCAAGAAAATGGGTGAATCTACAATCCAAATCCAAATCCAAATGATGTATGCCTCTGAAAAGTGCTCACATGTCCACATGTCAAAAAGTGATGATGTCAATCCAAGATATCATGAAGAATGATATAGAACAAGATGCAAAGGCAATGATGATGGTGGGCCTACAATAGTGATGTGGTTTTCAACAAAGATGAGATGAATTCCCTCAAAGTAATCCTCCAAATTTGTAATCTAAGACTCTACAAATAAGGATGATATGTCTACAAGATACAAATCCAAAGTAGCTATGTTTGGAAGATGTATGTCCTATTGCACTAAATCAATAGGGGCCAAAGATGTGGCAATGTCAAACTGATCAAGAACAATAGAAGATGATGATGTAGTATTGATTTGAAGAGTGGGAAAATGAAAACGAGTCTTTGAACCATCATAACATATAAGAACTGTGATATACTCAAGCTCCTCTAAAGTATCATCATCAATGGGCATGGAATCTACATCTACAAGAGGGATGAGATAATCTACAGTGAGATCCTCTAGGTATGGAGAGATATGAGGGTCTCCACGGATCACCCAAAGTCATGTCCAAAGTGTGTGGGGACATTCAAGTTCCAATACAATAGACATAGTGTCAAGATCAACACCACTAGAAAATACTCAAAATCAACTTTCTGACAATATCTAATTTGTCTGATTTTGACAACGTATGCCCAAGTTATGACGAAAAGAAAAAAAATTGCTCCTTTACATGAAAATTAGGGTTGGGAGGGGCTTGAGGGGCCATATCTCTCAAAATTCAAACAAGAGGCTACAAAATTGGTGCTCTGATACCATGTTGAAGTTGATTATTGAACTCCACAGCACCCAAAAATCACCTATAAGCAATTATCCTATCACAAAAGAAAGATTAAAGCAACTGATTTTCTATTCAACCAAGAGAGAAAAGATTGAATCTAGAAGAGTAACTAATTTGCTATGTATTGAATTGCATAGTTTTGAATTAATGATTAAAATTAATGTGCATGCTTATAAAAGCATGAATAAGTAAACCCTAGATGATGATTGCACTAGATTTTGACAAGTGTCTTAATATCATGCAATGAGACAACTAGACCTATAATTAGCCCAATCTAATAATATAAAAGCACTCCTAAGTTTAGCTTAAGTGAACTAAAGTAATAAGGGACTTAATAATTAATTAATGAATAATTAATTATCAAGTGATTATCTTGATTACTCCAACATTTGGGACCCATCCATGCATCCATCATTGCATTCTTCATCAGGGTTTTCAACGTCTCCCTAAGTTGATGTTAAGGGGGGGTGTTGGAGTAATTATGATAATCACATAATAATTAATGAATCATTAATTAATTATTAAGTCCCTTATTACTTTTTTCACTTGAGATAAACTTATAAGTTCTTTTTTTATTATTAGATTGGGCCAATTATAGGTCTAGTTGTCTCATTGCATGAGATTAAGACACTTGTCACAATTCAATGCAATCCTCATCTAGGGTTTTCTTTTATACTTTTATATGAATTCATTGTACATTGTAATAATTCATTGTACATTGTAATAATTCATTTAGAATAATTCAGATCAATTCATAACACATAATTAGTTCCTTTTCTAGATCAATCTATTTTCTCTCTTGGTAGCATAACAAATTAGTTGCTTTGATCTCTTGTACATGATAAGAATTTTGGTTGTAGAGGATCACTAGGAGCTATGGGGGTTCACTATCAACTTCATCAAAAAATACCGTTGCTTTCACTTGATGTAAAATTTCTTATTAACTATTTATCTAAAATTAAAAAA
>VDFB02000013.1:86945262-86988530 GCA_007258455.2 Sequoia sempervirens
AAAATATTTTGTCTACTAGCAGAATTCATAATATATTTACCTAAGCTAGTAGGCCTTTGGGTAGACCCTACACTAGCTCTAAGATGTTAATCTCTAATTAGAAAATTAAATTCTTGTGCTTGAGAGGTATCTAGGCTAGTAGGTCAATAGAATTTATTGGGATAAGCTATATTGTCAAACAAAGAAAAATAACAAGAAATAAAACCAAAGACAAAGAGAGCCACTTTAAACTATATGATGTAGTGTCGTAAATTATCACCCTTGAAAATTTAACACTATATTGACATCCCATTTTTCCTATAATATTAATTATTTTGGGGCTAGATTAGGAAAATATATTAAAATTACCGACATCTCAAGAAATTTGGGAAAAAATCACTTGGACAAGGGAAAGGGCACCCTTGTACTAATGTTTCCCTATTTTAATAATTATCATATTGGTGTTGGTCCTTGGAGATTTCAAAAGGATCCGAGGTTGGCCTATAATCAAAAATATCAATTGGGATGCATATATAAACAAGTTTTCCTCTCATTTGAACATTAGGCATTATTAAGAAACATTATGAATAAAGCATTATTATGATTAATCATGCTCTTGTTATGAAAATGTATATGAGCTATCCTTTACATGCTAGCTACAAAAATCTATTGTGTTTTATGGACTAGCCTCTTGCGGGTCTTCAAGTAATTCAAGCATCCATCGAAAAAGCTTTGGTGGCAACTTATGGTGTGAACATCACTTTGATAGAAATTTTATACCTAAGGTAAAATTATCCATTATCATTTGTTATTATAGTCAATTATTATTTATTTGGCTTTTTACCATCCTAGGGTAAGCCCTTTTTACCATCATAATTTTGAATTTGTGGAGGTGGAAACACAAAAATGGGTTTTGACTTAGGTATGCCCCTATACAACATAACCTTCCTCTTTTCATGTGTGTAGGTCATATCCGAAAGTTTCATCAACAAAAAGTTGGAAAAAAGTGTAGAGAAGACTTGTAACCTCAAGGTTAGACTTCAAGCATTCAAAAACCCTTAATTCTGGTCAAGGGTGGCCTCACCTTTGTCCCTCAAATTCAAGCTCAATTTTCATGTGTAGGTTCCTCTCTATCATCATTTTCAAGATATGTGTTTGTTTTGTTCATTTTGATTTTTGCTTGTGCGATAAATTATATTTTTGGATCTATCCCATTTATTTCAAATAGGCTTATTAAACTACACATCAAATTCCTCATCTTTACAACTCAAAAGAACCAAACTCTAGCAAACTAGCTCTCCTTTGAGGCAACTAGCCAATCATCTATATTTACCCTATCTGGTTTGTGTTTGAATGTAGTGGAAAGAAAAGAGTTGATCCTAGTTAATCTACTTGATCGACCTAGGATCCCTTTCTATACTATACATTTTGGTGAACCCAATTATTTTTACAATTGTAATTTTTTGGTTTACATACTATAAAGTCTGAAAAATGATAAAAAAACCTAGGTTATTTGAATATATTGTTATTTATTTGCATTTGTTTCATTTTCAAAATTAAGCATTTACACTCTTTGTTCATTAAACATTAACCACCTTGGTGAATTTAATTTAGGTCAAAATTGCAAAAAAATTGCTTTAATTGCATTATTTTAGATTTGATTTTCCTTGCTTAAGGTGGAAGATCTAATTTATTTCACATCAATTTTCAAATGTTATATGTTTATTTTGAAAAAATAGAGCATTTAAAACATTTTGTTCCTTTCAAAAACATAAAAATAAACACATATTCCACCATTTCATTGACATATTTTTTATTGACACCTTACCCTATCTTCTACCTCTTAGGGGCATCCATGTGTGAATCTGATTTCATATATCAACTCCTTTGAATTCTTAAATCCCTCATTCATGCCTTCATGTGCCTCTAGTCATCCAATTAGGGCACATTGATTTTTCTGAACTCTTTGAGTTCTCAAATTCGGGTTTTCACATAAAAAGACCTATAGATTGTTACACACCTGTACATGTTTTGAGTTTCTAGAAACCCTAATTTTTAGTCTAGGGAACCCATGCCCTTGAATAATTAGTTTAATTTCAATTTTCTATGTGAAACCCTACTTTGTGATCTTTGTTAAGATCCAATACCTATTTCTAAAATTTTATCCTAAAAATTTCAAATTTTGCTATACATTGCTACTTTGGCCCTAATTCACCTAATTTATTGCATTTTCCTAAAATTTATTGTTTCTCCCACCAAAAATGATCAAAATATTAGCCATTCTACTTGGTTCTCCCTTGGAGACAACAACCAAATAATGTTTCTTGAAATTTTTATCTTCTCAATATGTTTCCCTTTATCACTCCCAAAATATGTCCTCAACCAAAGCTTATCATCTATCCTCCTTCTCATGTTACTCAAACTCAAACTATGCCTTCTCTTATTATTGAACCTCCTTGAACCCAGTGTAAAACTATTGGTCATATTGTAAACTTTGCAAAATAACTAACTCAAAACAACTATATACAATAAAATGTGTCGTAGCAAGCACATTATCATGTAGTTCGTTACACATATAACACTCAAAATAATAAACAACAATAAAAATTCAAAAATCTATTCCATTTCCTTAACCATATCTTCCCCTCCACCTTTTCCTCCTCAACATATGGGCAAAGAGTATGATCTTGTTGAGCAACTTTGTAATACTCTAGCTAAGATCTATCTTTGGGACTTAATTCAAACTTCACCTACATACCATGGTATGCTCCAAGAGGGTTTCTGGAAGATTATGGTACCACCTTCCATTAAAACAAATGATGTAGTAGCCTTGTTAGATGGTATGAATACAAAAAACTTGGATATCATATTCCCTCAACATGAATTACCCCCTCTTGAAATCCAAAACCAATATGATGCTCTCATGATTGTTATCTGCATTAATGATCATGGAATTAGGCATACTCTAATTAATAATGGATCAAGACTTAATGTTTGTAGCATTGAAATTTTACATAGAATGGGTGTGGATACGTCCCTGATAAAATATGATAATATTTATATTCATAAATTTTATAATATTGGTAAGCAATTATTGGGTACAATCACACTACCCATTAAGGTAGGACCTGTGACTTTTACTACCCTTATCTATATGTCATTCCTAAACGTCTTTCATATGATCTTCTTGGAAGACAATGTATTCACATCATGAGGGGAGTCTCATCTACTTTTCACTGTACAATGAAGTATGAATATAAGAACAAGGTTTATATTGTAAAAATAGATAAATAAATTTATTTACAAACTAAATCTAACCATAACATTTCCAACTCTCTTAGCATTTTTATTTTCAAAAGTTAAAACATTACCTTCAAATGTTAATTGTAAGTGTGAAATAAATAAACTAAAAACAATTAAAAACACTTCTTAATGAAACATTATATCAAGATTTAACATTAATTAAACTAATTTAAAGCACATAAAACTTGAAAGCGTCTCATTGTCTCCTATCTCTGAAGATTTGTCAAATTATAGAGGGCTCTCAGATTCGGTAAGCACTGTAACTGTTGAAATGCCTATCTAGAGAATGGAATGATGCTAAATGCAATGATGTGATGATTGATAATGAAATTAAATGATATGATGCTACTGTAATCTATGCTGATATGAAACCTGATGGATAAAAGCTACAGTAAAACTATGATGCTGCCATGATGTGAATTCTACTGATGCTCATGATTCCTATGATGTTGAGATGCTATTGCTACAATTGCTATGATTGCTATGATTGCTATGAATGCTGCAGAGTAAGTTTGCACAAAGATTCAGGATCCATTTCCTGTGAAAAGAAGCTATATTTATAGATTGACAACAGTAGTTTTGTGACAGAGCAGCACAACAGAGGCATGGATTCAATCTTGATATTTGAAGGGTGAGAGATTGAGAAGTTTGAGCTGATTATGGGAATGGTTTCTCCCCATGAAAACATTAGGAAAGATGATAGGAAAGATCAGAGGAAGAAGATTTGACTAATTGATTCAAATTTGTCTCTAATTTGTCTCCACAGCTTCCTGTGAATGCCAGTTGAATTAAATTGGATTTTGGAATATCAAATTTGGTAGGTGAGTGAATAGAGGAGTTTGCTTTATGCCTTTATTTAAATATTTTTGATTTATTTAAATTAGCAAAAAGGGAATAAATAATTTAGTAAAATAAACTATAGAAGTTGTTTATTAAATTAAAATAGAATAAATATGATAATTAAACAATAAAGTATAAAACTTTGTTTATTTAATTAAGATTGAAATGTTGTAATAATTAAATAACATGAACTATAGAAGCTGTATATTTAATTAAAATTGAAGAATAGGAGAATTAGAATGTGAACTATAAATAAATATGTCTATTTATTTAATAATAGAAGAAATTAAGATAATTAATCAAATAAAGCGTATTTAATTAATTAGATTATCCAGACCATTTTTAGGTGTATACATTTTTCCCCTCTTTGAAGTGATGTGTTTACACATTGCTTCAAAGAAAAATTTGTGTTGCTGCAGCTGCTAGTATCGACAAAAAAATTCTTCAGTATGCCCGAGACATGATTTTCAGGTGATTGATGGTCATATGCCCCCTCGAGAGATAAATTGATGAATTTTTGATTTTTTTTTGAAATTTTTGGAAATTTTCAAATTTTTATGATTTTTTGATGATTTTGATGTAGATTCAATGAATATTCAGTGATGAAATAATTTATCTCCCAATAATTGATGTAGAAAGTGCCCCAGGATGATATTGAATTAATTTTGTCTAAAAAAATTAAATAATCCCACCAAAAATCCCACCTCCAATAACCTATAAAAGGTTAAAAGGGTCCTTTTCACACTCATTTGTGCATTCTGACTTTCGAAAACTTTGTGAGAGAGCTATTTGAGCCATGTGGAGCAAGATGTCGATTCCTTATCACACCCATCGGTTCGAGCGTGTACGACGTCACCAACGCCTGACTGCCTACGGACCTCTGGTATGTACCCTTTTATCCCCTCATTTTTTGTGTATTTCCTCATTTTTAGCTCATTTTTTGGATTTTAAATTTTTCATTCTTTTAGCGCTTTGAATTTCCGTTGTAGCGCTTTCATTAGCTATTTTAGCGCTTCAAAAACTTTAGCGCTTAGGACTTCTATTTTAGCGCTTAGGTGTAGTTTTTTAGCACTTTCAAAACTTTAGCGCTTAGGATAACTATTTTAGCGCTTAGCTAGGATAAATTAGCACTTTCAAAAATTTAGCGCTTAGGGTAGATTGTTTAGCGCTTAGACCTTCTGTTTTAGTGGTTTGATTAGTTTAGCACTTCGACCTGAAGTTTTAGCGCATTGACCTAATAGAATGGAACTTTTGTTATAATGGCACTTTTGACCGATGAAATGGTGCATGTCATGATTTAGTGCTTTGAATGCCTATTTTAGCGCATTCAAATCAAATTGATGAAGTTTTTGTCAAATTTGTCCTTGATTTTGTCAATTTTTTTGATTGTGTTAGCCATTGGTTTGATTCAATTGATAATCCTGATCAAGTAGATGATTCAACCTCATGATAGGCGAGGTCTCATGTTTGATTTGATGATAATTATCCTCATGATAGGTGAGAAATAATTATAGTTTGATTGATGTACCTCATGATAAGCAAGGTTGATTTGATGCATTGATGATTGACCTCATGATAGGTGAGGTTCAATGATACTTGATGATTTGACCTCATGATAGGTGAGGTTCAATGATGTTCACTCATGAGATTTGATCAAAAGTCTCCCCAAGAGCTGATTAGTTTTGATAGGATATTTTATGTTTAATGATTCGACAAAGAATTCTGACTTTAAATATTTCCTGATAATAGGAGTCATTGGAGAACCTTCAGGTTTGGGAGCGATTCCCATGGACATTTGATTTGATACCAAGTTAGCAGCTCCTGACACTACAGTCATTGTGCGATGTGGATTAGTTTCCCTTTTATTCATGCCCCAGATTAGGATTAATCAGGGTCTGTTGATAGTGCTAGCAAAGAGATGGCATAGCGAACATAACACCTTCCACCTTCCTACCGGTGGCATGACAGTCACTCTAGAGGATGTTTGGAGGATCCTGCAAATACAAGTTGTGGGTGACATTGTTGTATACAATTCATTAGAGCAGGGTGGTACTGATGCTCTTCGAAGGGTATTTGAGGATGAGTACATTGATAGAGAGTGGATTCCATGACGGGAGATGGTAGTTGATTACACCACTTTTCCTACAGTGTTGGCTGGGTTCATTGGAGGATTCCTTTGTCCTGATCACAGGTCAAAGGGATTCTCTGTTGGTTGGGGCCGAGTACTGGAGAGTATGGTCATTCATGGGACCAGATATGCTTGGGGCATGTGTATGCTCGCCCACCTATATCATGATTTACATTCAGTGGTTTATCTTGGAGGTTGGAGTTTGTCAGCTGGTGTCACTTTGCTTCAGGTGTGGGTGTGGGAGCACATAGCTGTCATGCGTCCAGTGCTAGTGAGACAAAGACCACCTATGAGACCATATGTGTTCAGATATGCAGGCTTCCTTACTCAGTCTAGACTAGGTAAGTTAGAGTACTGGAGGAGAGTGATCGATGATATAGAGTCTTTGACATGGCATCCCTACCTAGATTGTGACCATTGGTATGAGGATGATATTTAGGTGCCTTTTCTTTATCAGTCTATGATACTGATTGGTCAGATTCATTGAGTGTTAGAGAGATTCTTGATCAGATGAGTGCATAGATAGTATGGTTTGGTTCAGGGTATGCCCTAGGGTGTTGCTCATTACACCCATTGTTAGTCAGATTCTATTGAGTGGGGGCCTGGTCTATCATATGATGTTGCTATTTAGGAGTATCAGTCGTTGTAGTTGTTTGAGTGGGATATCCATCCAGACATTGTTGAGCCACCTATGATAGCAAATTATGCCGAGTATATGGATTTGCATCCTTTCCCACACATTACCATTCTTGATGAGCCTGCCCCATTACTTACAGAGGAGGATGTTGCTGTTGCACATGGTCGTAGGCGGAGGAGAGAGGAGGTTGAGGTTGAGGATGTGGAGGTTGAGGTTGGTGGTGATGAGGAGGATATCAGTGAGGAGGAGGATAGTGGAGAAGAGAGCAGTGGAGATGAGAGCAGCGGGGATGATTATAGATTTGACAGTGGAGAGGTTGCAGGTGGGTTGAGCCTTACCTTATATTTTTTGAAGGAGACAGTGCCTCGTAAGAGGTAGGCAATGAGAGATGTTTCAGATCAGTTGTAGATAGCGAGCCTTCAAGTGTAGTTAGAGACTGTTCAGGAGCAACTTCTTTAGGCTCAGGGTTTATTAGAGCAGACTCAGGCTCAAATGCAGGCACAAGCCCAATTACATGTAGAGGCTTTATCATCAATGTAGGCTCAGTTGGCTATGACACAGTCACAGATTGCAGCATTGACAGCCGAGAGGGATGCGGCTAGTTAGACTGTAGGGGCAGCCTAGGCTTAGATTACATCCCTGACAGTCGAGAGGGATGCCGCCAGGTTTATAACATAGGGTACTTAGGCCACAACTGAGAGATTATAGAGATTGGAAGATGGTACTTCCCTAGAAAATTATATGCGAGAGGTTTCCCATATTGGTGGGGGTGGAGTACTATAGAGGGAGATATTATGATGTGGTTCCCTCCAACTAGAGAGTCAGCTACGTGCAGTCTCGTTCAGGCAAGACTCACTCTAGGACTGTCAGTGCGGGTGTGACACAACCTCTTTGGAGAGATCCCAAAGATTCTGGTACATCTGGTGGTGGTGGAGGGACCAGTCTTGCTATGCTTGCACCATCTGGAGCCAACAATACTTAGATTCAGATGTGATTCTTCTTTTGTATTTGAGATGATGATGTACATTCTGATTACAGTCATTTTTTGATGATATCTCTCTCTTCATTTTAGATATCATTGTATACTTGACATTATTATTTTAATCTATATGATATTCAGTGGAATCTTTGATCTATGATGTGTTTTGTATATGATTTTATGATGGATGCATTTACTTTCATGTTCTATATGCTATGTGATGATATTTTTATTATGATGTTATGGTTGTAGTTTATATTATGATGATATGCAATGATATATGATATTCTATTATGATGATTTATAATGAATGTATGGATGACATGTATGGATGCATATAATTATGTATATGGTTATGGATATGATGTGTTTAAATGATATACGATATGCGATGTAAATGAGATGTGTGTAACTTTATTTTGGTGTAAATGCAAATAGATGATGTAATAAATGGATGGATTATGATGTATGATATATGATATAATAAATGGAAATGTAACTTATGTGATGTGATAAATGAATGTATTAATGAAATATGACAATGATATGAATGTATGATATGTGATATGATAGAGATTTATATGTAGATGAAGATGATGTAAATGTTAGATGAATTTTTGAAAATGTAATGATAGAGATTTATGTTTTTGAGATTTTCTTCATGCAATTTTTTATGTGATATATCGAAAATGTGATATGATAAATGCAAAATTATTTGATTCAAATGTATGAATGATGAAATGATGATTAAAATATTTATAATGTATGCAAATGAATATAATGATGCAACTATATGATTATGATGATGTTTTTGTTAACGTCAAGTATACTCAATCTATTTATGAGAAAAATATCAACATTAATTTGAATCCCTTATGAGATTTTGTAACAAACACTTTGCAGATGAGAAAACTATTATGAATGCATTCTATTTTAACCATGCAAATCTACATGCAAAAATTGGCATTTTAACAGTCTTTTTTATCATGCTTTGTATCATCATGGAGCTTTTAAAATGTTGAAAGTGAGTACAAGCACCAATGGTATAATGTAGACCAATGACGACATGAGTACTACTTTCATGATTTTTGATATTGCAAATGAACACAAGCATCGAGGTATAATTAAACCGAGATGACCTGAGCATTTCTTGCGTAAACAGACAAGAACAAATCATTTTCTTATGTGAATTGGAATGTCATCAGTGATACTTTGTATAGCACGTCTCACGAAAATTCACACAATAATAATGACTAATTCATAGACAATAGAAAAAGAAAATTATCATTCTTCTTCTTAGCTTCTCTAGCTCAATACATCATTGAGTTGCTCCAAAGAAATAATAATAATGATCAAAGTACAACATTATCCAATCTTTACTTAATGTATTTCCACCATTATTCAGATTAGATCATCCATCTTGATTTTATGATATTTTTATGATTTTCTAGGATTTTGGATCAAAACTAACCTAAAGACCTATCCTAGGGGCCTCGAGGGCTGATCGAAGATTTAGCCTTGCCTACGTTATACACATAGAGACCACACAGTTTGACTGGCATACAGTCTATTTTTGACCTTTTTGACTTTTTGACTTGTTTTTGGATTTTCTGATATGATATGGATGGTTTGATGTTTTTCTAATGGTCATTGTACTTCATGTTGGGTTGTGTTTTGATCATTGATTTTGCTATGTTTGACATGAGCTGTTGTTTGTCCATTTCGTTAAGCTTGATGTTTATTGCCCCTAGTGAGTTCAGGATTTTTCCCCCAAGCTATGGTGGGACTCGACCACTTGTAATGATATGATAATGGATGCAAAATGATGGTGGGAGTAATGACCATGACATGTGTCCAATAGATAGAAAATATGGTTTGAAATTCACAAGTAGCGCCTGTTTCTAGGTTTTCACTACATGTTTTTATTGTACTTTTTTAGTCTTTTTTTTTTTGTATTTTTGTATTTTTCTTTTTTTTTTGTATTTTTCTCTTACCAAGATGCCTGTTTTCCAGGGTTTCATCAAGGTAACTATTTTCAGAAACTAATCTGTGCACTAGGTAATTCAGGTGTAGAACTTTCTGAGATGGATACTATTGATAGGTTCATCAAATAGATCCCCTTCAGGTGTAGACAATTGATATGCTCTTGATCCATAAACAGATATGATGACAAAGGGACCTAGCCAGTTAGGTTCAAACTTCCCTTTCTTTTCTCTGTCTTGTTGATTTCTAGGGTTTTCCTTTAGGACCAAGTCTCCAACCTGAAAGACTCTAGGTTTTACCCTTTGATTGTAGCTCCTTGACATCCTCTGTTGATATGTCATCAAATGATTCACAACTTGTTGACGATGTTCATCTAATAGTTCTAGCTCTTGAAGTCTAGAAACCCTATAATCCTCATCTGGAATGATACCCCTCAGTGATACACAGAGTGATGGAATCTCCACCTCAATGGGCAGAATATCCTTTGATCCATATACCAAGGCATATGGTGTAGCTCCTGTAGGAATTTTGATGCTGGTTCTTTTTGATGTGTCTGATGGCACAACAACATGCAAACAAAATACTGCTATTTTGTTTCTCCTAAAAGAGAAAGACAACACATGGATGTCTTAGCTCCCAAGGTCTTTGTAGTTGGTTCTCAACTGTACTGATGTCACTCAGTGGTCAATGTAATAGTAATGTTCAAGGGGCCTGTTGGTGTAGAGCTTCTAGATTGTTCTAAGTTCAAACATGAATTTAAACCTACTCTAACTAGGGTTTTAAAGAAACATAAAAAGATAGATCAGAGCTTTGGAACAAAAAAGAACAATAATTCATCCAACTTAACCAGACTTGTTACCTTTCAAGGAATTCCTAACTAAAACTGCAGAACAAACTTAACTTGTGATTGACACACAACTTCATTCATTCATAGTGTTGATTTCAACAACAGATTGAAAATCACTATTTAGACAAAACATAAGATCAAAATCATTCCTTGAAAGCTTCTCAAATCAAAAGATTAACTCAAGACAAACATCATTCTGGAACACAACATGAAGTAGATTAAGATCTAGTTGCTTCTACTATTAGTGAAACAGATAAGCAACATTTACAAAGCTGGCACAATCACCAGTGTACAGAAAATATGTGACTCCAGGTTGTTTCCATCTACACTAAGAAAGCTAGAAAGATACATTGGTCTATTCTCCTCCTCCTAACTAACTGAATAACTAATTAACCCCTACTACTTCTTCTACTTTTGTTTTCTACTCTCTACCAGTTCTGTTTTTCTAACTACCAATTCTAACCTTTACAAAGAGGCAAGAATGCCATATATACAAAGTGTACCAAGAAGAATGTGTTGTCCCCCTATCTTAGGGTTTACAAAATATCTCCCCAAAAAGGTCGGCTCTCAGATCTTTTGAAGAGAGTTGGTTCTGCATTCAATGTGTATCCCTGTTGTCCATGTTGATGAAAGATTGTTTTGGGAATGATCTGTAGATTTTTTGATATTATAGCATTAACTCTTCTGTCTCCATGTCCATACTCGAACCCCCTTGCAATCCACCTTGAATGCTCCAGAGTATCACCATTAATAGCGATCTATCTCTGCTAGTGGTCACTACAGCTATCCCTATGAGTCATAGTTTCTTCGTTCTTCTGGCCTCCTTCATGTTCTATAATTCTTTGCCCATTGATCATCTTTTGGAAGCACAATCGGGCCTCCCTTTAGATCTTCGCACCACCCAAGCCGATCCATCACCTTTCGATCTCAGAATGAGTCCATCTCGCTTGCATCCTATTAATCTTCTCCATAGGGGTGGTCAATTGGTCAAACTATTGCCAGTCAGCCTTCTTAGCTCCTCCTGATTGGTTAGACATATGCCATGCAAGATTCTCAGGCGGTCAACGGTTATTCGAATGGAATCGCATGTCGGTGAGACACTAATCGTGTCTCCCTGATGCGATTATGTCTCTTCTAGCAGCTATTGGTGTAGCATAAGACAGTCGAAAAGACCTCCCATCGAGCTACACAAGTCATATCGACACCACAAAAACCCATCGGCAAGACAATCGATGTCGATCAGAAGTCACAGTGAGCTCCACTAGTCACACCGATATCCTTTTTCTATTGCTGAGACCTCACTTGTTGGCCGGACATCATAGTGAGGCTGAACCTTTGACCCTGAGCTCATTCTGTATCAGCAAGACCCTATCGGGTCGGTGAGGCTTCATGGTGATGTCTTCTTTTCTCCCCGAGCTCAAGCTTTTTGTTATGGAAAGACTTCTTCAAATCGGTGGGATGTCACGGCGAGGCTTAGAATCCTTTGGCAAGCTAATTTTTATGTCAAGGAGACCTCCATCAGTTGGAGGGACCTTATGCCAAAGGAATACCCCTTTCGCCGAGACCTTATTGTATTAGCAGGACCTTTCGCCAAATTCATTCATTCTCCCCGGGACACATGTCTAGTTGGCAAGACTCTGCTGAGTTGGTGAGACATTACGGCGAGCCCCTTATTCTCCTCGAGCCCACTTTGTTTCAAAAAAACCATTCCCCTTCGAGGAGACCTTTTTCCGAAGGAAATAGCTCTTGGCGAGATCCTTCCAAGCTCAAATTTCTTTTGGCGAGAGCCTGCTTGGTCGGTGAGACCTTTCACCAAGCATAAAATTTCCATCGAGACTCCCCCGTGTGGGACCACTATTCCTTGTTGGCGAGACCAGTTCCCTTTGGCCATACATTACATCAAAGGGAGAATCCTTCGGCAAAACCTTGTTGTATTGGAAAGACCTTTCATAGTCACCCATACCTCACAACAAAACCCAAAATCCTCGGGCGAGCTTTTGAACAACTGTCGGCAGGACATCATCCGGTCGCCGAGACATTACACCGAAGTCTCCTCTTTTACCGAGAGTTCATTTCACTTCTGGGAGACCTCCATCTCTTTGGACAAACATCATGGTGCATATATCTTTCTCCTCGAAGGGACAACCTGTCGGTGAGACACCACTTAGCCGCCGAGACCTTCTTCGCTTCGCCCAGACTTCCTTCGGTCAGTGAGACTGTATACCGACCGAAGCTTCCTTTTGCCAAGACTTCTTTCAATCGGTGAGACTTTTTGACGAATGCAAAACACTCTCCCTGAGCCCGCTCGTTACACTAAAGGGAGACCCTTCAGTGAGACCCATGCTAATCGCCCCGACCTCCTGCCGAAGGCAAAATTATCGCTGAGCTCAAACTTTCAGCGAAACCTCCTTCTGTCAGGAAGACTTCTCAGCGAAGCAATCCCCCTTTGGATCCAAACAGACAGAGCCAAGCCACCAGTCGGCAAGACATCTAGAAGGTCTTGCCGAATCTTGCCTTAGAGGATTTCTATGCCAAATTGGATTGGGGAATGCTTTCCAACTAAGCTCCCTTGACAAATATTATCATATGTGCGATTTAATCCTGCAAAATAGAGTCTCCATTAGTCCTTAGAAGCACATAAGGTACATCATAATAAAATAAAATATTGCTTATGATTATTTCATTCAATTTATAGCAAGAAGAAAACCAACTCAAGCTGAGATAGGACCAAAATTTAACAGAACTATCAGACAACTCAAGAAGAAAACAAAAGAATTCCCAAGAGCAAAGCAAATAATAGAGGCAAAGAAACCAAAAAGAGAAGGGGGACCCATTTTGTTCCAAATCAAAATGGGGTGGTTATGCAAGGCATAACAGTTCTGTATGCCCATAGTGCAGGATTTAATTGAACATGCCAATCACGTCCATCATCATTAACCGTTTTCTTTAGTATTTTTAGAATTGTCTTGTTCGAGGTCTCTGCTCGGCCATTTTCCTATGGATAGTACAGTGTCGAGAAACGATGTTAGATATGGAATTGTTTGCATAATTCCTAGACATCCTAGTTTTTAAAAGGCCTACCATTATCTGTAACAATGGATTGGGGTACCCCGTACCAACATATGAGGTAGTTGAGTATGAAAGATGAAATCTGCTTTCTAGTGACAGTTGTTAAAGGAACCGCTTCTATCCATTTTGTAGAATACTATGTTGCTATTATGATGAACTCGTGTCCATTGGATGAAGATAGATTTATTTTTCCTACCAGGTCCAGTCCCCACTGAAAAAAGGGCCATGTTGATGTGAAGGGTTGTAACTCTTGTGCTGGCGCATGTATTAGATTACGATGAATCTGGCATTTTTGACACTTTTTAACATATTGATAAGACTCCCTCTCCATGTTTGGCTAGTCATACCCTAAACGGAGGAGTTTCTTAGCTAAGGTTAGCCCACTTGAATGGGTCCCACAAATACCTTCATGGACCTCTCATAGGGATGTTTTAGATTTGTGATGTTCTAAACACCAAAGAAGAGTACCATCTAGACCTTGATGGTAGAGGATGTTAGCAATTAATGTATGTCTTGCAGATTGACAGATAAAGTTGCACTTTGGGTTTCTAGAGAGATCAGGGGAAAGGATATTATCCTTGAGGTAAGTATAGATCTCTCCATATTTTGAGATTTGAGTGTCAGTTATTTAGCATATGGTCCGCAAATCAGGATTGTTGTATGTAGGGTTAGATACTTGTTCTGCCATAAACTCATAACGACTATGCTTTTTTGGTAATTGCAAAAGGGAAGCAATTGTTGCCATGGCATTTGCAGCCTTGTTCTCTGCCCTTGGTATTTATTCGAACTTGATATCCATGAAGTAATTTTTAAGATCATCTATCATTTTCTTGTAAGGCATGAGCTTTTCATGCTTTGTCTAATACTCGTCATTTACCTGATAGATAACAAGCTGTGATTCTCCATACACTTGCATTTCTTTGATTTTCCATTCAATAGCTACCTTGATGCCTATAATAAATGCTTCATACTCAGCTACATTGTTGGTATAGGGAAACATTAGTCTATAGGATCTTGGGATGGTGTGCCCTTGAGGTGTGACAAATAGAATTCCCACACTAGACCCTCTTTGTGTGTATGATCCATCAAAATAGAGCCTCCATTGTTGTGTTGTAATATTTAGGATGTCTCCATTTGGAAATTCAATGTTCATTAGATGATGATCTTGTAACGGAGCTTCAGCTAGTTGATCTGCTATTACTTGTCCTTTGTTGGCCCTCTTGTCGACATATTGGATGTCAAACTCGCTCAAGATCATGACCCATTTTGCCAGTCTCCCTGTTAGAGCAGCTTTACTGAGTAGATATTTCAATAGGTCTATTTTTGCTATGAGCTTGACTGTATGAGTCAACATGTAGTGTCACAACTGCTAGGTTGCAAAAACCACTAGAAAAAAAATCCTTCTCTATGAATGTGTAGTTTATTTCATATCCGTTGAGTGTCCTGTTGATGTAGTAAATAGCTTGTTCTTTTCCTTCAGAATCCTCCCATGCCAATAGAGCTCCTAAAGATATGTCAGTTGTTGCTATATATAGTAACAACAGTCTCTCTGCTATAGGTGGCATGAGTATTAGAAGTGACATCAAGTATTGCTTTATTTGGTTAAAAGTTGTTTACAATCACGATCCCATTTGAATGAAACATTCTTATGAAGTAGATGATTAAATGGGCGACTCTTGTCCGCTAGCTGGGAGATAAATCTCCTGATGGATTGTAACCTGCCTTGTAGGGACCATAATTGACTAATATTTTTAAGTGGTGACATCTCCATTATTGCTTTAACCTTAGTTAGGTCCACTTCAATACCTTTTTTTGATACTATGTAGCCAAGGAGTTTTGCTGATTTTACCTCTAACACACATTTCTTTGGGTTCAACCTGACATTGAACTTTTCCAGCCTAGTAAAGATTTTATCTAGAATCTTCAGATGTCCTTCCCTTGTGTATGATTTTGCTAAGATGTCATCCACATAATCTTCCATGAAAGTATGCATCATGTCTTGGAAAATAGTGGTCATTTCCCGCTGATCTGTTGCAACTGCATTTTTCAACCCGAAGGGCATGAAATTCCAATAGAATGTACCCCAAGGACAGGTGAATGCCATCTTTTCTTGATCTTCAGGTGCTATTTTTATTTGATTATACCCTGAGAAGCCATCCATTAAAGATAACATGGCATGCCCCGCTGTTAGATCAACAATTATGTCAATGTGGGGTAAAGGAAAATAATCCTTTGGGCATGCCTTGTTTAAATCTCTGAAATCCATGCATATTCTGATGCTATTATCAGGTTTGAATACATGCACATTTTTTGAGATCCATTCTGCATAATCTATGGACCTGATAAATCCTGCATCCAATAATTTCTTTAACTCAGCTTTAACCATCAGGGCGATGTGGGGATGCATCTTTCTTAATTTTTTTTGACTGGTTTGATTCCCTTTGGTAGTGATAGATGATGCATTAGGAGATTTGGATCCAATCCTGGTATGTTAGAATAAGACCATGCAAAATTGATGTGTCGCTCCTCAAATAATTTGGTGAATATAGGCTTCTCTTGTTCTTTCATGGATGCTGCCAAATGTAGGATCTTTTCCTTTTCAGTTGTTCCTAGATTTATAGAATGTGTTGGTTCTACTAGTACTGATGATCTGTCATGGTAATGCTTTGGGAGGGTGTCAAATCTTCCATCCTTCAGTGCCTCAGAAAGGTTTTCACTATTGGATACGTTCTTTTTTCTTTTTCAAAATCTAATGCTGCCTCAGAAAGGATTTCACCATTAGATTTATTTTTCCTATTGTCATTTTTGCAATTGGAAGATTTGGCACCCTCCCGTTGTGAAGCGTCGTTATGAGTCTTATGGATTGAACTCGTACCAGGTTCGTTATTACAAAGATAGTTTATGATGGCATCATCATTTGAAAAGACTGGTAAATGAATAGGTTATGCGGGTTCCCAGTCAATAAGTTTAGGATGCCTCAAGGGTAATAAATCATCCGTTTGAGTAAGGCCGACATCTGTAAGTGTTCTAATAGATAGATGGTCAAAGTTGTTGGTAGGAAGGTTGAGGTCTATGATAGTACTCACCTCTAAGTCGTCTGTCTCACTCAATGTCTGATCATCCTCGCTTGAGTCATTGATATTTGTTGATCCCATTACAAATGGTCTATTTCCTGAACTTTGTCCCTCCTCTTGTAAGGGTGTATATGATTGAAGGACATCAATTTGTTTGTCAGTGTATGATGTAGCAGATAAATGATCCCATTCATACTTGTTGGAATCTATGTCAGAACCATCTCTCATTTATAGAATCCTTTCTACCACTTTTTGAGTTACTTCCTCTTTTGCTTTCCCTGTGTAGCCTAATCCTATTTTGTCTTTAGGTTGTAGTGTTAGAGGTTGAATAGGTTCAATAATACCATCCTTTCTCTTTCAAATTATTCCTTGGCCTTCATAGCCATTTTCTCTAATATAGCCTTCCCTTTTCCATACTGATATGTTTTGATGCTGATATTCGCTGATGTGGAGGCTTCCTCATCCTTGTATAGACAATTGAGAATGGCTTCATCTTTTGACTCATCTTCAAGGGTACCTGCATTTATAAACCTTTCATTCAGAGCTGTGATTGGTTGTGATGAACATGGTTTGTTTGATATGGGCTGCCCATATGTTTTTGGTGATGGTAGCAATTGTGACAGACACAAAGATTGATCAAGGGAATGTTCTCCTAAGCATTTTTCCTTCAACTAGACCTTGTTTGCATATTGTTGTGATAGATTATTCATAGGACCTTCAGTGTCTGATAAAGTTGTGTCTGCAACAGTTGTTTCCTTTAGCTGATCCTTCTTCTCAACCCATTTAGATATGAAATTGGGTTGTCTTTCACCACTGGATGAAGTGGAAGTCTTGACTTCTCTGTTGTGGGGTACTAGAGTGTCTTGATTTGCTTTTAATATGTTGCAAGATTGTGGATTATTGTTGTCAGCTGATATAGTAATCTCCTATCTGTTTACTGGAAATTTCAAACATTGATGGTATGTCAAAGGTACCGCTTGCATTTCATGGATCCAGGGATGACCCAAGAGTATGTTATATGTTAGATCCTTGTCTAACACTTGGAAAACAATGTTTTTGACAATTGGTCCCACTTGAATTGGAATTACTATCAGCCCTTTGGAAGACCTTTCCTCTTCATCATATGCCTTTATTGTTATCTTTCTTTTGGCATCAATGGCGTTGTTCTAATAGCCTAGTGCATGAATTAGTTTCAAAGTAAAAATATTTAACCCAACTCCATCTATTAAGACACATTTGATGTGGTGTTTATGGATTAGAACCTCTATATGCAAGGCCACATTGTGTGGGTGATTTAATGACACATCATCTTGTTCAGAGAATGACAGACAATGAGGTGTGGTCAGATGTCCCATCGTGGCTTGGAATTGACAAACATCCAATTTATTGGGCACTGTGGTAGCTACTAGAGCCTGTTCCAGAACTTCTTTGTGTGATGGTGAAATTTTGAGAAGTTCCAAAATGGATATTTGTGTGGGTATCTTTCGTAATTGGTCCATGATGCTATATTGATACGATGTGGGAGTAGTTTTTTTTTATGAAACTCCTTTTAATATCACTTTGGACTTCCCCCTTGTTGTTACATTGACTGGTTGATGTTCTTGTATTTCCTTGATCTTTAGGACGTTGATTTGGTTGTCACATGTGTTTACGCTTGGTATCATGTTTAGGGATTCGATGTAATTAATGTTTGTGTCATCTATTTGAATATCAATGCCATTTTTCTCAACCTCAGAAAGGCAAAGAATGGTGGTGTCATAGACATAGTTTATACTTTTTCCTTTACCATTTGAAGAAGACTCTCCTTTTTCGTAGTTGGGTAATGGATTTGTAAACGCACTATGATCATTGTTTGTTTGATGCCCTTCAAAAAAAACCTTCTTTTCTTCGATCAAGTCTTGTATCAAATGTTTTAATTGCATACAGTCATTTGTTTTATGTCCCTTATTCTTATGAAAATTGCAATAATCTACATCGTTCCACTAGGATGGTTTCACCTTCGGCTCCCAATTTTGTGCTTCTAGTAGGGTAATGAGTCTGTTTGCAATGAGTTCTCTCATTGTTGATTCCAAAGTTTGTCCTAATGGGGTAAATCTCCGTCGATTGGATTGTCTTTGATATGACGGTCGAGACTCTCCATTGTTGGTGTTATTGCTTTGACTAGTGCTCAGATTGTTATTCTAGTTTTCATTTTGATTTGTTTTGATAGTTGTTGCCATTAGATTGAATACTGGTTTTGTATTTTGCGTGTCAGTTGTAGCATTGTTGCTTCCAGTATTTCTATTTTTCTACCAAAATTTTGGTTTGTCATTGTTTGCATAGTGATTTGAGGAACTAAAATTGTTTGATGTGTCATTGTAATGTTTAATCACTCCTCTTTTGACTAAGGCTTCTTCAATTTTAAGCCCATTTTCAATCACCTTTTCAAATGTCGGGGACATTGTAGTTCTAGTCTATAACTCATTTCAGCATTTAGGTTGTCGATAAATAATTCAATCTTTTCCTCTTCAGGTATAGATCGAGGATATCTAGTGAATAAATTTTGCCAACGTTGTAAGAATGATAGGAATGTCTCTCCTTTCTTTTGTTTTAGATTTTACAGATCTTTTATGGTTACTTCATGTTGAATGTTGAAAGAGAATCATGTGATAAATCTGTTGACCAATTCTTCAAAGGATCAAATCCTTGGTTGTAATTTGGAGAACCATTCCATACAATGTGCTCCTAAACTCCTAGGAAATAATCTCATCAGGTAAGTATCCTCTTGTGCAAAATCTAGGCTCATTGTTTTGAATTCCCTCACATGGTCTATTGGATCTAATTTTCCGTTGTATTTGTCATATTTGGGAAATTCACAATGCCTTGGAAATGGTATCATGTCTACACACAAATGAAATGGGTAAGGAAAAATGTCGTGTAATGAGTATTTCTTTGTGGTTCCCTTTTACATATTCTGAATTTGTTGTTGCAGATTTTGCATTTGAGCTGTTAAAGGAACCACTTGATTTGTGTCCTAGGTGTGGTGTGGTTCTGTTTCATTTGTCCTATGTGTTTCCTTCAATCGATTGATATCAAAGTCTTTAGGAAGTTTGGCACCTAACTCTGCTATCATCAAGAGATATTTGTCCATGTCTTGTTCTAAGACCTTTTCTATAAATTTATGAAAATTTAGATCTTGTTGGGTGTTTGTATATCTTCTTGTGTTATTTTGTCAGTACCATGTTGTCAGAATCGGTAAAAGGGGTTTTCTTCAGTCATGTTTGAATTTTCAATTTCCTTCTCTCTGAGTTTTTGTTTTTGCAACCTTGTCAAGATTGGCATACAAGTTTTGGTTGTTTCCACTAAACTTGGATCTTTTGTGTCGGGATTAGTGTCAATTTGATTTTAATGAAGCCACATAGAATGATGTATTCTATTGATGAGGCTATGTTAAAAATCTGATTACTGAGTTTTTGTTTCATGATGGTAGGATGTCAAAATCCTGATGAGGAAACTTGACTCAATAATCTAGACTTGTTTTTGATAATGGACACTTTTTATTTTGTAAGATCTGGGTTTATGTTTGAAAACAATTTGACTTGTAAAAACCTACTTTGTTTCAGGTTTTTAGGACACTGTTTTAACTGTGAAATGTTTTTGACTGGTAAAAACCTATGTTTCTGATGTCAACAAATATGACAGATGTTTCTGAAGGCTCTCTATTTTTCTGTTATGTGGAAGTGCTAATACAGAAGGAAGAAGGGATAAAACAAAATGCAGAAGTGCTAAAAGGTCTGGTGAAAGCATTGTCAAACAGAGCAAAAGCATTGAAACATACCACTGATGCGCTAAAAGACTGGTGAATTTTGACACTGGTAATGTTTGAAACTAATAGAAGTGCTATAAATTTGATCAGAAGTATGGAAACAGATGGAAAAATCATTGTTTTTGACTGTGGAAGCGCTAAAAGATAGCGCATAAGCGCTAGAACAGTTTGTAGAAGTGCTATGACACTGATTTTCTCATAGTAACAGAGTTTGGTTTACTGTTGACAGAAGCGCTATAATATGTGTCAGAAGTGCTGAAACAGATGATAGAAGCACTATTTCAAATATGTAAGCACTAAAATAATATGCAAAAGCGCTATAACAGATGGTAGAAGTGCTATTTTTGGGACCACAATGTTGTTCAATTTTCCTTTCCGTGAAGAGATTGACTTTTTCTGGTGCAATTTTCTAGATTTTTAGTAATTTGGTAGAATACTTTTGCTGATAACTCCCTGATTTTAGATGAGAAACCTAATATTTCTAAGTCTTGTCTACTGTAAGAACTGATCAGGTCTGTTGGAGTATTCTATGGCAGGTTGTAGGATGGAATATTGATGAATAGGTTGACTACAGTTAGGTTCTTGTGAAAGAGCTCTTCTTTGAAAATAGGCTTGTGAATACAAGGGCTCTAAGGCATAATCATCTGTGTATCCCCTAGAAAAATCATTAAATCTATGGATGAAGGTTCTATGGTGAAGTAAGATTTTCCTGTTTTGATACAAAATTTTTCTTCTTTCCAATAGTTTCTTGTAACTAAGTTTCTTTTTTGGTTTTTTGACTCTTTTCACAAGGGATTTCTTGAAAAATTTTGTGGTTTTCCAATCCCTAATCATAAGTTTTCATGGGATGACTTGTCAACCTTTTCTGTTCTTTTTGGATGATCTTTATTTGATTTAATGTTTCAAAGACACAACAAGCAATTGTAGAACAAGTGTTTTTAAGAGCTATAATCTAAAAAAATAGTGTATGTTCAAAGATCAAATAGATCCTTCTTGATTTTCATAGGTTTATTGACAAAAAAAACACTTCAGAAATACTCACTCTTAAGGACAAGTAGGTCATCATTATACTCAATCAACCCACAACTTAAAATTGCGTCGACTCACACAGCCATGTCACCCCCTAGAGGGCGCCTGTGTTTTTGTCTTTTCCAGGCACATACTCAAGGTTAGATTTCTTGATCCCCTGAGCAAATGGTCCTTGGAAATTATATGGTGAGTGTCTTGGGGGTAGATTCTTCCCTTCCATGGCACTGTTGAGTATTACAATGTTCAGAAACTGAAAAGTTGGATACTACACTATGGTTCGTAGATAGGGTTTCTGTTCAGAGCGGCAATAAAAACTCCCTCAGGGGACCTTTTAATCTTTAGAACAAAGATTTTGGGGATGGTTATTTTGAAGACTTCCGATAAATGAGGATTTTTCCAGATTTACTTTTATTTTATAGTGGGTTGGAAAACCTGGCTTTGGTTGTTCCCACTCAGGTCATTCCTGTAGGGTGAGTAATTTTTCCCACTATGACATGCCTTCTAAAGGTTTTAACAAAGCTTGAAATTTGCATAAAATAAAGGGTGAGTTTGGCATTTTGATCACCCAGTTAAGGGGAGAGCATATTCCTATCACCACACAAACACAAAAATCAACTTGTTCAATTTTTAGAGCCCAAACAACAATTTTCTATCTATGTGAAGATGTTGCTTCATAGTGAAGATATTGCTTCACAAAAAAGATGGTGTTCATTTTTAATCCCCAATTCAAATGTTTGGTGACTACCCTAGATTGATATATTTTAAATTGAGTGACTATCCTAGGATTGATTCATTTTAATCCAATGTTTGGTGACTACCCTAGATTGATATATTTTAAATTGAGTTACTGGCCGTGGTCACGTCAGATCCAGTTAACGATTTATAGAAGCACTATAACAGATCAAAAGTGCTAGAGAAATGCCTAGATGCATTGTAGAAAGTCTTGTAAGTGATATAAAATCCTTCAGAAGCGCTATAGAAATCATCGGATGCACTGAAACAAAAGTAATATAGAAATCATCGTATGCGTTGAAACAACTTTGAAATTTGACAGTTAGATTCAGTAAGCACTGTAACTATTGAAATGCCTATCTAGAGAATGGAATGATGCTAAATGTGATGATGTGATGATTGATAATGAAACTAAATGATATGATGCTAATGTAATCTATGTTGATATGAAACGTGATGGATAAAAGCTTCATAAAACTATGATGCTATCATGATGTGAATTCTACTGATGCTCATGATTGCTATGATGTTGAGATGCTATTGCTATGATTGCTATGATTTCTATGATTGCTATGAATGCTGCAGAGTAAGTTTGCACAAAGATTCAGGATCCATTTCCTATGAAAAGAAGATGTATTTATAGATTTAAGGAAGCAATTTTGTGATGGGGCAACACAAAAAAGGCCTGGATTCAATCTTGAGATTTGAAGGGTGAGATATTGAGAAGCTTGAGCTGATTATAGGAATGGTTTCTCCCCATGAAAACATCAGGCAAGATGATTCTTTACTCACTTCAAACATGGGACCACATATTCATCACTTAGTGTCTCAAAAGATAGCACTTCCAATACTTATTCTTATTTGCTTAGGAACTACATTTAATCTCTTTACAACATATATAATATGTTCCTTCTTTCATGTGTGGTAAATAAGTATACATTTGAATTAGTCTTCACTTTCTTTATATATTACTTTAAACACAATAATATAAAAAATTCAGTGCTATACTTATGCACTATACTATATTCATTGTATTTAAACATGCTAAATAACAATGTTTAATTTATGCACTTTCCTTAATGTAAATGCGGTGCTTTATAATATGCGCTATTGAAATATATAACTAATACATATTATATATGTATTATATACTATATATAATCACATTTACTTGATTATTAACTATATCTATTTCCAATCTTGGTGGTTTCGGGTCCCTGTAAAACCCATTTTTTCCTTTATCAAAAACTATATCTATTTCCAATAGATATAAACATATATTAAATAATCATATATATATACATACATATTAATATATATACATATATATACACACATACATACATACATATTAATATATATGTATATATATCATTATTTTGATTATCAAATTTAAACACATATATGCATGTAATCTTTGATTGATGTGTATACATGGAGTGTGTATAGATATATAATATATGCTGCTTTATCTAGTCAATACTCCCATACATATGCACTACCTATTCATGAGCATATATAGGTACATCTACCTACTATACTCATGCACACATATACTCACATGTATAGTTATCATGGACATGCACATATATATGTATATAAATTATATGTATATACTTCATCAATCAACATATACACCAATAAGAACACACAAATAAGAACTCTCACCCTATATAAGGACTCAGTCATATTCCTCAATCACATCATTCATAGAACAAGATCATAAAACAATACAAATAATTCACAAATAAGACAAAAGGTTACTTACTAATTACCCAAACTAACTTGAATCAACTTAGACCAACTAGGGTGTGAATGTGTGCATACTCAACTAGGTTCATCAGGGTTACTAGACCGAGTTCTTCTCCTAAGTGATACTCCCCCTCTCTTCCAAAGCTTTGAGCATGTTCCTACATCCAACTTAGTATATTGAATAATAGTACCTAGCTGATAACAATAAAACCATATGCATCATATATACTAGATTGTTAGAACCATTATATAATATCAACTTAAATTAAATATTCATTCAACATATCCCACCAAGATTCTGTTAGAAACCAAGATCACCTGCATGCAATCACTTATCACATGCAAAAGACATGCAGAACCAAAGAAGATGTTCTGTAAACCTCAAAGTAAAAATGCATTAAAGATAATCAATTATTACAAAGAGATCAATCCTTATGAAGGAGATCAAGAAACCCTAAAAGAGAAACCTTAAATGAAACCCTAGTGTGCACACTTAATAATTAATCAATTATTAATGTGCCTAAGTTTAGCTTAAGCAACTAAAGGAATAAGTGACTTAATTAATTAATTAGTATGATATAATTAATTAAGCATAATAACTTATTACTCTAACACCCCCCCTTAAGATGAACTTAGGAAGAAGCTAAAACACTAGAATAAGATGCATGAAAACAAAGATGGGTCTCGACAACTAGGCCTGATCAGGTACCCATTTACAAATGCAAGAATGAGGTAGAGAAGGAAAAACCCAGTGGGACAAAACCCCCCTACAATGAGATGACATGCTGCAAAGAAGCACTGGAAGAACTCTGTAGAGTAACATTGGAACCACAATCTGGCAAGCAAGGAAAGATACTTCTGTCTACAAGAAACCATATCGAAATCATAATAATGCAACATCAGACCCAATGCCACAGAACTCTCGAAAACTCCAAACGGGAACAACCCTAGAATCTATGAAGTAGCAAGCAATTATTGAATGATGTATTACTGAAAATGAAGTGCAAAGATGCAAGATGCACCCTCCCAACTGCCAAAATATCCAAGTAATCTCCAAACAACCCATCGAGCCAAATCTGGACTAAGCGATCAACTTGGAATAGATACAAAAAAAGTGCATGGAAAACAACATAGAGCTCCTTAATACCTTTCCAACGCTGCAAAGATAGCGAAAATCGAACATCGTGGCAAAAATTTATGAGCTCGGAAGCATAAAATAAACATCTGACTTCAAATAGCAATAAATTTAGATAAATAGTAAAATAATGAAAAATAAACAGCACCATAGGAAAGTGCTCGGAACTAGCTTTCTGGCAATATCTTGTTTGCTCGATTTTGATACCGTATTCCCAAGTTATGACCAAAAGAAAAAAACTGCTCCTTTAGAAAAAATTAGGGCTAGGAGGGGGCAAAGTGGGCCGGTTGTACGGACGACACCATCATGATGTCAGCAAAAAGCGAGCTTAAATTTGATGGCCATCTGGCCGTCGGGGCAAAAAAAAACCCCCTTGTCAGAAAAAAATTGATGGGCCCAAAATATCTGTCGGAATATTCTGAGGTACAAGAATCTATAGAGGGAATATTCCCTCGGTACTGGCGCCGCCATGTTGCATGTGGGCCGGTTTTGAAAGCTGCTGGTGAATTTTGAGGTAGCAGAATATTCCGCTAAGATGTCGCCAATTTTTTTGAAAGACTGACGGTTTTGAAAGGCCGGCGGTTGAAGGCCGGCGGCTGAGGGCCATGCTGCCCTGCTGTTGGTAGGCCTACGGCCCTGCCCCAGTAGGGTATGACGTACCCTGCAGCCGTAGGCTTTTAAAGCCTTAAAAAAATTTCTGTTCATTTTTTTTTTAAAATTCAAAAAGCTTTTAAATTTTTTGCTTTTTGATACATATATATATTTTAAAAAATTTTTTGGAAAGAAAATAAAACCAGAATAAAAAATGAGAACCCTATACCTTTCACCTGGCACAAAAAATGAGACAGAAAGGGCCCAGATCTGTATGGATCTGCGTGCCCTTAAAAGAAATTTTCCTCTCGTTGCAATTGCTTAGATTTGAGCAAAATGACAGTCGATCTTAGGGTTTTGGAGCATTGTGAACGCGATGGTGGTATCCGTTTGAGCCCAAAGTATCCAAAAAATTTGGCTACCCCCAGATCTTGCAAAAAAGATGCTTGTGGAAACCCTTGCATTAGAAACTCACTGAAAGGCCATATCTTCAGATCACGAACAGGAGCTGCAGGTTTGGAGCTCTGATACCATGTTAGAAACCAAGATCACCTGCATGCAATCACCTATCACATGCAAAAGACATGCAGAACCAAAGAAGATGTTTGTAAACCTCAAAGTAAAAATGCATTAAAGAGAATCAATTATTACAAAGAGATCAATCCTTATGAAGGAGATCAAGAAACCCTAAAAGGGAAACCCTAAATGAAACCCTAGTGTGCACACTTAATAATTAATCAATTATTATAGTGCCTAAGTTTAGCTTAAGCAACTAAAGGAATAAGTGACTTAATTAATTAACCAGTATGATATAATTAATTAAGCATAATAACTTATTACTCTAACACCCCAAAAACTTTTGAGGATCATCCGAAATGGCAAATGCATGACTCAAAATTTTTTGGGGTGTTAGAGTAATAAGTTATTATGCTTAATTAATTATATCATACTGGTTAATTAATTAAGTCACTTATTCCTTTAGTTGATTAAGCTAGACTTCTAGGCACATTAATAATTGATTAATTATTAAGTGTGCACACTAGGGTTTCATTTAGAGTTTCCCTTTTAGGGTTTCTTGATCTCCTTCATAAGGATTGATCTCTTTGTAATAATTGATTCTCTTTAATGCATTTTTACTTTGAGGTTTACATAACATCTTCTTTGGTTCTGCATGTCTTTTGCATGTGACAGGTGATTGCATGCAGGTGATCTTGGTTTCTAACAGATTCATATGCAAAACACAATCATAAATCTATATTAAATCATTTTTAACCCATCAATGTAAAAGTAAATAGGTAATAACACAATGGGATGTAACAATTTTATTGTGTAATTCTCTGATGTTGTGAATTCAAGATTGTAAGGGGAGTACCCTTCATTTAGTTACCATCTCTTGTAGTGATCACTCTCCTCTCCAGGAGTGATGTATCCACTTTTCTACGTATACCTACCTACTTCCCCCCACATTAGTGTGTATAAAATTATAAATAAGACTCCATGAAAAAGTAGAAATAAAATAAATAATAGCCATAAAGAAAATATATATTTTATAGATTTTGAAAATATGAGCAACCAAAAAGATTTATCATCCCATTTTCCTAAAAATGTAATAAGTGTCCACCAAACCTATCATTTCATCAAAGAAAATGAACTAACCTATGAAAATATACTTTAACTAGAAATATAATTAGTATTAATATCCCCCCATTGAATTATGTGTACTAAGGAGTTCCCACAAATTTAGGAAGGAGAGAATAATGAAAATGACATTGTGCCAAGAAATTTATATGACAATCAATCACCTGATATATATAACTTGGTGAAACTATGCATGAAAAACAAAGTATAGGTGATAAAAAAAAGTAAACATGGAAAGAATGTGTAAGATATACATAAATTTCTACGTAAAATTAATGTGTAGGATTCCTACAACATTTTCCCTAATAAGAACAATTTTGGGCATATAAAACCTCAAGAAAGTGCCAAACTAAAGTAAAAGAATAGAAACAATGTAAAATAGCATGTGTAAATATGACATTTAGGAAAACTCGAGTGTTAATTAAGAGAAGATAATTTTAATTTAATTATTAGGTCTATCATAATATGACCAAAAAACTTATCATGTCCATGAATGAATACCAATAATGGCACTATCCTCTATAATACCATGATCCATAAGTGATGGTGCTAACATATAATTATCAATAATTATGTTATGTACAAAAGAAATATGCAAATGAGAAAAGTTTTAATTTCTTGTTTCGAGAGGTATGTTGTGATATTGTCGTTATTAGATTCTTCTATGAAGATAGCTACCTAAGATCAAATCTAGATATGATAATATTTCAAAACCTTGAAAAGATTCTATCATCTATGTCAAAGGTATGTGCAGGATCATCATGGAAAAACAGACCCTTAAGTGGCAAAAAATTCAGAAAAATTAGAGTTAGGAAATTTGATGTAAAAATTTGAATAAGTTATCTATATTATTTTAAAAATATGTAAGAATATAATCTATAGAAAACTGAATGTAGTTTCTAAACTACTAGGTTTATTTATTTATTTTTAAATCTATTTGGTAAAAATTTGAAATTTCAATGCAGTAGTACTTAAATTTCAGGGAAAAAATAAGAAGTAGGTGTTTGTCTGACCACCCTAACCACAATAAAATGATAATATTTTTTTATAAGATTTTGGATATAAGTAGAGGACTCATGTCTGGATGTGATTCATATTTTTTGTAATTTTTTTCCAAGTAAATAATTAATTGTGAATTTTTTGTTACAACTTTTAAAAAATATAAACTTGTATGTCTAACCACCTTAACCTGGCCAAAACTTTATGAAATTCAAACTTTTTTTTAAATCCTATAGTATGTGAAGCATAGAATGTGACACAAGTTTCAGATTCAAAAAATGTGATACCATTTGAAAGCTATATATTTTTTTCAATCAACCTATCAATTAGGACTTTAGTTGTAATTCAAATAGAAAATGAATAATAATTATTTATTAAATGAAAAGTAAAAAATAATTTATATTGGTGGAAAGCTGAGAATCTACTTTAAAAACCCTTTTCGTTTCATCAATTTTGGGTAAAAAGAAAGTCATCAACCACATACCCTACACTTACCCATTATATCACCACTTTTTGGCCATCATGATCCTACACATACCCTCTGAAACTATGTTTCAAAGTGAAGAATTTTGCATATATTTATGAGTGAAGCATATATTAATGAAATCACTATACTTGCATAAAACATAGATGTTGAAGAGTGAAGTATACACTTTTCTAGGTACGATTACCTACATCCCCTAGTTTTATTTACATGCAAATATAATTGTGCAAGCATGTGAAGGTCGAAAAAAGAACATTAGTCCTAAAAAGGATATATATTTTATAAAATTTAAAAATATGAGAAACCAAAAAGAATTTATGCTCCCTTTCTCCTTAATATGCAACAATTATCTATTTGACTTGTCATAAGATTGAAGGAGAAGCACCAATCTATAAAATTGTACATTTACTAGAAATAGAATTAATAGTTCTTTGCTCCACTTGAATTACATGTCTAGAAACTTAAAATTGACTAATGTTTCTTGTTGTCACATCACACTAATCATTCTTTCGATATAAATTAAAAATGTTCATTATTTAATTAATCGAATGCCATCTATATTTAAAATTTTTCAGTTATTTAATTATCTTTAAATTTATTCTCCACTATTAATTAAATAATTTTAGATTATTGAATTAATTTATATTACTATTTCTTCTCCTATGATTAATTGAATTATTGTATTTTTTTAATTAACTCACTTAGTATTCTTTTCCTCCTTAATTAATTAAATAAATTAGTATTATTTAATCAACTTCTCATTGATTATTCTTCAAAATTAAATAATTATTCTTAATTATATAACTATTCTCCCATGAATTAATTATTTGTTTATCCATTTGCTTAAGTAATTAATAATTAATTCATTTAATTATTATTTGTTCATGCATTTCTACCTCATCAATTGACTGAGACTTATTCTCAGTCCACTACTCAATTAAATCCACTTCAGTCCCACTCACTTTGAGTTCACTAATTAGTTAAATTAGTTCACTGAGTAATCATTTTTTTCTACTAATCAAATGTCTTAATTATCACTCCAATCAATCCTCTTAATTGACCCATATGACCAATTAACTCCCTCTCAATTTCTCTCATAAATTTTGAGCCATTGATCTTTTCAATTCCTCCTCTGACCTTGACCATAGATTGGTGTCACCAAATATCTATAAATTGAACCATCTTATCACTCATTCTTCATCTATCATTGGTGCAAATAAACTATTCTTGTATTTGAGAAGTGTTTTGTGCAACAAAATATGAGAGTATTTTCCTTTCACCTTCTCTCCAAGGTGCAAGATAGGATGAAAATGGAGCTATGCTAGGGTCGGGTGTATGCTATTATTTGTGTGCATGTTTTCTAAATTTAATTTAATTTAATCCATCTTATTTTCTTTATTGGTGTCATTTGTTTCAAAGTTTGATTATGAATGTTTTTTCTTATTTATTATTTATCATTTGAATTTGCAACCATATTTATAGGTCATACAATATGTAATATGAAGTACCGAAAAATTGATGAATTAAATAAAAATAAAAATGATATTGTGTCAAGAAAATGATAATAAAATGAAGCATATGACATGCAAAATTGAAATAATGTACAAAAAATTGAGTGTAAGTGATAAAACAAAAATTAAACATGAAATGAATGCCAAATATATGCTTATATTTTTGGATGAGTTGTTAGGGAAGATATCTCCACATTTCCCTTGATAAGAGAAATAATAGATATATATATATATATATAACTTACAAAATTTGCAAGGTCAAGTAAGAATGTGAAAAGAACATGAAAGAGTTACACATGGAAATATGAGCATACGTAGGAAAATACAAGTGATAGACATGAGAAGAGAATAATTAATAATGTTAATGTACTAAGTGTATCTAAATGGGATAAAAAGACGTGTCATGTGAATGAATACTAGTGATGGTACTATCCTCTATAATACCATGATCCATAATTGATGGTGTTGATGTAACATTATCAAGAATTATTTTGTGAACACAAATAGCATGTAAATGTGGCAATTTTTATATTTTCTTAGTAGAATTAAGTTGAGATCTTGTCATTGTTATATTTGGCTATGGAGACAATTACCTAGGTGAAAGAGCGATAAAATGAATCATAAAAAATATCAATATCAATGAACAATGCTATTATATTCAAGGATGCAAAATGAAAAATGAAAAAAGATCGATATGCAAGGCATGCTAGGTGAATGAGTATATATAGACTTGGTGATGAAGAGGTGGAAAATCCATCTAATAAAAAGTGTAAATCTAGAATATCCAAAAAAAGACAGAGTAACTCTTTTAGAAGATGTTGACACCTCAATCCACTCACATCAATTAGCCTCTAAGTGTCCTAAGCAAGCTTAAATAAAAGTGTATGAAAAATTATACAAGAAATCTTCAGTAATACCTCCCTTTGACCATAGCTTAGGTTCGTGAAACTATGAGTCTTTCCAATATGTAGCCTAATGAGGTACACATGTATAATGATTATTCCTTCAAAAAGGAAAGAAGGGCAAAAACTAGAGGACAAAGTTGCCCCTGCCTCCAGCCCCCTAAAATTTCATGCCAGGAAAAGTTCCTTTCTAAAATAGAGAGATGAGCATAGACCATAGAATCTCCCTCAAAAGGCCTATAGAGTGAATTATAAAGTATCAACACTTAATACTGAAGATCTAATCTAGGATCATCAAAGATCATTGCCTCTTTGGGAAGAAACAAGGGAAAAGTTATGTGTAGACTTTCTATTCGTAAAAGAAATATATGAAAACAAAGTTCATGATGTATGATGTCTCTAGAAGCTACTTAAGTGTTAACATATTGATGTTGAAAAGTATCACAATTAAATAAAAAATATTAAAGATTACCCCAAAAAAATTTAAAAAATTGCAATCTAGAACCTTGTATAAATCAATAACCTAAGTTTTATTATCCTTTTTTTATTTTCAATTTTCTAAGTTAAAGGATATCATTGAAGATAAAAATTACAATTCTCATAGTCTTCATAGATAAATGTTTAGGAAATGAGTCGAAAGTAGAATTTGTGCGAAATCAGAAGGAACCACTGGAGGAGAGAAGAAAGATTCATGTGAAGAATGTCTCCTTAAAAGTTTGGAAATTTGAAGCTGGTTTAGTTGGAATGAAACTGTCAAAGAAAAATCTAAGATCCAATGTTGTCGACATAAATTTCATAATTGGCCAGTCTTAACTTTTTTATTTGTTTTAAATTAAACAGACACAACTACCTCTTGTAATGATACTATTTTTTCCACATGTATTAATTTGGAAAATGTCAAATTGTATTAGCGTGAAATTGATTAATGAAGAATTCATGTTGAGTAATTAGCACTACAATTTATTGAAATTGAGTAAATTCAATTAGGATTTTCTTTGAGATTGATGTGATGTTGATGTTGACTATTGTGATATTGTGAAAAAATTTACAAATTGAAAATTGAAATTTGATTGATGACTAGAGATAATAGAATAATGAAATTTGAGCTTTCAAAACATTGAAAATGGATTATGTTGATTCCCTAGTTTATTTGACATGATTGCACCTAAGATGCATGATTATTTTTAGAACTCTTGTTCACACAAGTAAAATCTTTTACATTACCAAGTGTGCCTATGTCTAAGACGGATGGTGGTAAGAATCATATTTTGTAGTTGTAAATAGGTTATTCATGCAATCCAATCCATCAAACAAGATAATCTTGAAATGGTCATGTTTGAGAACATTGAAAAATTCTTACACGATTTAGGTCAATGATGTTTTAAACTAGACAATTTGGCTTATATTTAGGAGTGAGGTAAGTGATTTTATCAAAAGAGACAAATGGGTATTAGAATTGTGCATTAACGACATTTGTGTATTTAGTTGCATAAAGGATAAAAGTAAAAGAGTGAAGTGTCTAGTTTTTGAGGTATGCCTAGCTCCTTCCACCCAATTTAGTGTGCATGAAATTATTATAAGAATACATGCCAAAGTAGAAATAAAATAAATATTAGTCTTAAAGAGGATATAGATTTTATATAAATTTGAAATGTGAGCAATCAAACATCTTTGTTCTCTATTTATCCTCAATATGCAATAAATGTCCATCAAACCTATATATCATTGAAGAAAATGGACCAAAATTTGAAACTATACTTTAACTAGAGATATAATTAGTAGTAATATGCCCCTGTTGAATTATGTGTACTAAGAAAAACTGCTCCCAAATTGAGGAAGGAGAGAAGAATGAAAATGACATTGTGCCATGAAATTGAAAATGATAACCGAGTAGTTGATATGTAAAGGTGAAACTATGTATGAAAATATAAGTGTAAGTGATTAAAAAAGCTAAGCATGGAATGCATACATAAGATATACTTACATGTCTGTACATAGAGTTTATATGAAAGATGCCTCCAACCTTTTCTATAATAAGAGTGATTGTTGGCATTAAAACCTAAAAAAGGTGGAAAGCTCAAGTAAAAGTATAGAAAGAACATGAAATAACATTTGTAAAAATGACATCTAAGAAAATCTGGGTGATAACAATGTGAGGATCAAATTTGAATTTAGTTAACAATGTAAAAGTACTATATCTATTATAATGGGAGCAACTTTCTTCAAATGAACGAATGAATGCCAATGATGGGGCTATCCTCTATGATGCCACAATCTGTAAGTGATGGTGCTAATGTATAATTATCATGCATTATTTAATGTACACAAGAAGCATAGTTTTATATTCTCATTTCAAAGGTATGTTGTGACTTTTTTCACTATTAGATTTGGCTATGGAGATAGACACCTAATATCATCTAAATATGATTATGTTTGAAAACTTAGAAAAAGTCTTGTCATCTACATAAAAAATGTTTCAAAGTAGAGAATATTGCATGTATTTATGGATTAGAAAAGTGAGTGCTCTAAAAGATCCAAAATGAGTGCTAGAATTATGTATTTATAACATCAAAGTACATAAAGCATAAAGTAAAAGAATGAAGTGTGTACTTTTCTAGGTATAGTTACCTACTTCCACTCATTTTAGTGTTCATGCAAATATAATTTTGTAAGCATGCCAAGGTAGAAAAAAACAATATTAGTCCTAAAAAGACTATTTTTAAATTTTTTGAAATATGAGCTATCAAAAAAAGAATTATACTCTCTTTCTCCTTAATATGCAACAAGTGTCTATTAGACTTGTCATATCACTAAAGGAAAAATATTAATCAATAAAATTGTATGTTAACTAGAAATAGAATTAGTATTTATATGGCTCTCTTGAATTATATGTAATAAGTATGGTGCAGGAGCATCCAGTGGTGTAGGGAAATCTTGCATCACCCAAAAATATTGTATTTTCATTTGTTTGTAGTTTCCTTAGTTATCTTGGGGTCATGGAGACTCATGTAATCTTTGGGATAGTTAGAAGTTTTAAACAACCAAAAATAGTCATCTACTATTTTTAGCAAGTTGACCTATTTGAGTCATATGGACACAAATATTGACCCCAAGGAGTGAAATTGAAAAATAAGATTTTTGGTGAAAGAATCATCTCAACGTCTTATACTGTTTGGAAGATATTAAATTTTCATCCCAAGTAATTTTTCCAATGAAGTTTAAAACTTAAAATTGATTCCCTTTGGAGCCTTGAAATAGGGTGAAAAATCTTTGATCTTTTATATCTAGTGAAAGATGGCTATAGATCTCTTCACAATCTTTCCAATGATATATTAGAATTGAAAATCTTACGATAGGATAAAAAGTTATAGCCTCGAGAAGTTGCCCCCCTAAAAAGTGAATTTCATTAAAATATCTTCCTAGGAAATAAATCAAATGGTGAGACTTTTGGTGCCAAAACAAAAGGGAAAGTTACACTTTCTAGAACATTCTAGGGTGGTTATTGGGTAAAATAAAGGGTTAAGTGGGGGTTGTATAAGGTTGCTCCATTAGTGTAGATTGTGGCTCTGAATAATCTATTTTCTTTTAGAGTTGATTTTGTTGCAATGAATCGAGCCCATGAGGCTGTAGCATTGTAAGTTTTGAATCTGTAATTTCATTTTTTGAATATAATTGAAATTGGGTTATTTTCTGTCTTGCATCTTTTGTGTTGGTATCTATTGTTGTGTTTTGTGTGGGTTTTGGGTGGTGTAACCATTATCAATTAGTATCAGAGTGAGTTTTCTTGAGTGTTTAAACATATCACTAAATGTGAGGCAGTTTACACTAGGACTTGTGGTTGTGGGTTTCTTAGAAAAGTGATTAAAATGCCTTCGCGAAGAAGTCGTGGTGGTGGAAGAAATGTTATAGTAACGAAGAGGGTTTTAGATCCCTACAAATAAAATTTCAAGCACTACAAGAGGAGCTGCATTGCTTAGGTTTGAGCCAAAAAGAGGAGATGAAAGTGAAGATGAAGTTGAAAATGAGCAACAATTCGAAGAAGAAAAAGATGTAGTAGATCCAAAGCAAGTTAGATTATTTAAGACCATATCTAAGATTGGGAAAAGGCCAAAGATCAATGTTTCTATATTTTTTGAGAATCTTAACCTAGAAGAGTTGATTGATTGGATCAACGATATGGAGTACTTTGAGTATGAGGAGGTGGAAAATCCTGAGAGGGTCAAATTTGCAAAGACCAAGCTAAAGGGTCATGCAAATATTTGGTGAAAAGAGGTACAACTAGAAATAAATTAAAGAGGAAAAGATAAAATAACAAGATGGGATCAGATGGTGGTAAACCCACAATAGTGGGTTACAATTTTTTGAACGAAGAATAATTAGAAATGCTCATCAAAAAATTTAAAATGGTTTACCCCTTCTAATGAAGGGGGTTCGAATGAACCACCCCCCTTCTAATGAACCCCCCTCCCTTCTAATGAACCCCCTTTTGCACCATATAAGGGGGGTTCGAAATGAACCCCCTTTTTTCACCTTCCCCTCCACCATTTCAAAATTTATGCTTTTTTTTTACTATCAAAGCTTGGGAAGGAGGTGCAAATGGAGTCAACTTGATAAACCAAGTTGGATGATTGTAGTGATCGAAACATGCTTTCCAACAACTATAAATTTAATATATTTTATTTTTATTTTATATTTTATTTTTTAGTTTTACTGTACATAGGTTTTTCACCAAATGTCAAGTTTGATGAAAAATCATTGTGGAAAAATAGTAAATTTGAGGAATTTTTTTTGAAAAATATATATCCACTAGGTATTGATGTCCTCATTCTAACAAAAAAAGAAAAATTGAATTTCAATACATACCAAAAAGTTATACAAGCTAAAGTGCACCTATGTCTAAATTATAAATGTTTTGACTTCAAAACTTAATTAAAAGAAAAATATTCAACAAAATCATATGAAACAAAATGAAAGCCCTAGATACTTGTGTTACCAACCTAAATTCAAAAGAATTATAGTTTTATCCTTTGTAGAAAAAAAGTTATGCGAGCCGAAGTACACACCACTTTTTAAAAATGTTGTTTACTATTAAAAACTAGTTATCAAGGGAGACACAAAAAAATTATAATTTAATTACAATTTTATTTTTTAAAAATACATTTAAAATCTACTAAAAAAATCTCACAAATCACTAGTTTACATCATTTTCAAATTTCTAATAGTTTACCTACTATAAGTGTGAGACAGTGAAGTTTTCTCTGAAAATGTTGATTTCAATGTCAAGTTTGGCCAAAAAGTGTAACCCATTATTGTGGGATGACTGAAAAATTAAAAGATAGTTCATTCATATGGACTATGAGCTAGATTTGTTGAAGAATATGCAAGGGCTGAAACAAGCAGGAAAATCTATCAAGGAGTATACAAAAGAATTCTACCATGTCTTGATCTGAACAGGCCATTCTAAGGCCAACAAGGAGAAAGTTTCTTGTTATATAAATGGGTTAAATCCAAGTATTCAAGAGGAGTTGAGCTTGGTAAGAATGACCATTGAAGATGCATATCAATTCACTTTGAAGGTAGAAGAAAATTTGAACAAAAGGTTTGAAAGCAAGCAAAGAGGTGGAGGTCATGGAGGACAGACTAGTGGACAGTCATACAGAGGCTGAAGTGAAGATAAAAAGAAGATTGAAGGGTCTAGTAGTATCCAAAACTAGAAAGGAGATAACACATATTGTCCTCATGGGCAAAATAATGGAGACCAAAGAGGAAGATCTTGACGAAGACCAAGAAGAGGAGGCTTTCGTGTAACCTATTTCCAGTGTGGAGAAGAAGGACATAGAGCCTATGAGTGTCCTCAATATCAAAAAAGGACAAATAGAAGACTTGAGGGTAATTCATGAGTTGCAAATGTAGATGAAGATGCCAAGCCTTCACATTTTGACTATGCAAAAAGAGGAGAGGTTATTTTGCTAGAAGAGCCTTGCTGAATGAGGAGAAAGAACCAACTCAAAGGAATAATTTGTTTCACACCAGATGTAAGTGTGAAGGTAAAGTTTGCAATGCTATTATTGATGGAGGTGGTACTGATAACCTTATTTTAGAAGAGATGGTTAGTAAGTTGTAGTTGAAGAGAAGAAGGCATTTGAATCCATACCAGATTGCTTGGTTGCAAAAGGACCATAAAGCTATGGTAAATGAACAATTTCTGGTAAAGTTCAAGATTAGAAATTACCATGATGAGGTATTGTGTGATATTATGCTTATGGATTTTTTTCATATGTTGTTAGGCAGACCGTGGTAGTTTGATCAACGAGTGGTGCACAATGGACATGCTAACACCTATTCCTTGACGAAGGATGGTGTTCTTCATAAGTTGAAGCTCCTAAGGGCGACATAAGAAAAGGTATGTAGTAATACAAGAATTTGTTTGGTTGATGGAAGAAATTTCCTAGAAGGTATTTGACATGAGCATATGTGTTTTGCATTGATCTCTAGAGTTGATAAAGAAGATACTAATGAGGTACCTTTAGAGGTTTTAGATTTGTTCAATGAGTTTCAAGATATTGTTTTATGATAACGTACCTAAAGGTTTGCCTCCAGTAAGAAATATTAGTCATTAGATTGACCTGATTCTTGGAGCCAATTTTTTGAATAAGGCAACCCATTGAATGACTCCAACAAAGAATGAATAGTTGAATAGACAAGTGCAAGAGTTGTTGCAGAAGGGATTGATTTGAGAGAGTTTGAGTCCGTTTGCAGTACTAGCATCAAAGAAGGATGGTGAATGGAGGATGTGTACAGACTCCTGAGTTATCAACAAGATTAGTATCAAGTATAGATTTCCCTTTCCAAGGATGGATGACATTATGGATTGTTTGAGTGGAGTGGAGTAATTCACATAGATAGATTTGAAGGGTGGATATCACCATATTTGGATTAGAGAAGGAGATGAATGGAAGACAACCTTCAAAACCAAGGAGGGCTTATATGAGTGGTTAGTCATGCCTTTTGGGCTAACCAATGCATCGATAAAATTTATGTGGCTTATGAATGACGTATTGAAAGAGTTTTTAGGAAAAAATGTTATTGTTTATTTGGATGATATTCTAATTTTCCATAAGAAATTGGAGGATCAACTAATGCATATTCGAAGAGTTTGTGAGAAGCTAAGGGAGGAGAAGTTGTTGATTAATTTGAAGAAATGTAGTTTTGTGAAGAGGGAGTTGGTGTATCTGGGATTTTTTTTCTCAACAAAGGGTCTTAAAGTGGATCCAAAGAAGGTGAGATCTATCATTGAATGGCCTACCCTAAGGAGTGTTATAGAGGTAAGATCATTTCATGGTCTAGCAAGTTCTTATAGAGATTTTATTAATAATTTTAGTATTATTTGTGTATCTGTAACTAAAGCAATGAGAGGGGATAGAAAGGATTTTAAATGGACTAAAGGAGCAGTAAATATTTTTTATATGTTGAAGAATAAAGTCACAGAGCAACTTATTTTGACACTTTCATATTTTAATAAGGTCTTTCAGCTAGATTGTGATGCTAGTGGTTGTGCCATAGAAGCTGTTTTGAGTCAAGAAGGTAAGCTTGTTGCCTATTTTAGTGAGAAGTTGAATGATGCTAAGAAGAAATATTTTTTCTATGATCAAGAGTTTTATTCTATAGTTCAAGCTTTGAAGAAATGGAGACACTATTTGTTGAAAAAAAAGTTTTTTATATACTAATTATCACTAGGCTTTGCAATATCTCAATAGTCAAGAAAGTTAAGTCAAAGGAACTTAAAATGGGTTGAGTTTTGAAAGATTTATACTTTTATTTTGAAGCATAGGAGTGGATGGTCAAACAGAGTTGTAGATGCCTTAAGTAGAAGGAAAAATTTGTTGATAGAGATGACTATAAACGTTGTTGGGTTCAATGAACTCAAGAGTTTGTATTCTAACTTAGATCCAAAATTTGTAGAAGATTGAAGGATTGTTTGGAACTTGTTACATTGGATAGAACAAGATGGTTGGATTTCTTAATCCAAGATGAGTTTTTTTTTAGAGGAAGCCAATTGTGCATTCAAAGGAGTTTTGTGAGAGAGAATCTAATCAACGAGAAGCATAGTGGAGGATTGGTTGGAAATTTTGATCGAGATACGATGATTGCTCTTGTTAGTGAGAATTATTACTAGCCACAATCACAACAAGATGTGAAGAAGTTTGTACAAAGTTGCAGAATATGTTAGATGGCGAAAGGAACAAGTCAAAATAATGGATTTTATCAGCCAAATGTTACCTGTACCTGAGATGCCATGGGAGGGTATTAGCATGGATTTTTTTCTTAGCTTTCCAAGGACACAAAGAGGGCATGACTCCATATTTGTGGTGGTGGATGGATTTTCAAAGGTGGAACGTTTCATTCCATGTCATAAGAAGAGTGATGTTGTTCATGTTGCAGAGTTGTTTTTCAGAGAGGTGGTGAGACTACATGGTGTACCAAAGAGTATAGTTTCAGAAAAAGATACCAAATTTTTTGGTTATTTCTAGAGGAAATTATGGACAAATTTGAAGTTTAGTTTTGCACATTGTCTAAAAAATTATGGAAAAAATAAGTTGGTGAATAGGAGTTTGGGTAACATGCTAGGATTCTTAGTAGGAGATAAGCCCAAGGGATGTGAATTGATTATACCAAAATTAGAATTTTATTACAACAATTTTGTTAATAGGATCACTAGTAAATCACCATTCCAAATTATGTATGGGAGTACTCCAAGAACTGCTTCTAAACTGAGAAAGACAGATAAGGGAGAGAAGAGTAGTGTTGAGTCTAAATATTTTGTTTCAGAGCACTTGAAGAATTTACATGAAGAGGTGAAGAATCATACCAATAAGATGAAATCACAATATAAGGCTAAGGAAGATCAAAAAAGGACGTATAAGGAGTTCCAGGTAGGAGATGAAGTGATGGTTCATTTAAGAAATGAGAGGTTTCTAGTTGTTACATACAACAAGTTAAAGATGAAGAAGTTTGGTCAATGCAAGATCATGGAGAAGCATGATTAAGGAAACACTTATGAGGTAGAGTTGCCTAGTGGAATAAACACTTCTCATGTGTTCAACATTGCTGATTTGATAGAGTATCATGAAGGCGATATAGAGGATGGGTCAATAAAAGAACAATGGAAAATTCCAACACCTAGACTTCAGATAAAGAAGAGATAGACGAAATCTTGGATAGTCATGTGGGAAGAAGTACAAGAAATATGCAGTATGAAGAATATCTGATTAAATGGAAAGGAAGGCCTATTGAAGATTCATCATGGTTGTTTAAGGCTAAGGTTAACCATCTTGGTCTCCATCTAACTCCTCAGAAGTGAGAGGGTCACTTTTGAAATTACCTTGGGTGTCTGATATAGGAGCTATAGTGTAGAAAAATGTGTCCCTTTACATTTTTTCACTTGTTTGGGCCCTCCTTGTGGATCTTGGCTTAATGTTCCCGCACGATTTAGTGTTGTAATGTGGATAGGACATTGAAATTAAGTCTTGGGCCCTTGTGAACTAATGGAATTTTATTGTGCCTTTCTAAAGTGTTGTGAAGTGTTGTAACACACTTTCACACTTTTCTAGGGTTTTATCAATTAATTTTTAGAAAATGCAAGAAAAAACTATAAAATAGAAAATGTTGACCTAGGAAACTGGAAATGGTAGAATGGAGATCTAGATCATTGAAAATTATATTTTCAAGGCTGACGAGGACTCATTCACCAAGCTGGGTGAATCAGTCTTGCTTCTGGGAAAATGTGCAGATATAGGTTTCAACCAAAAGGGTATCCGGATATATGAAAATATATGCCAGGCATGTACAGTGGGACTCATTCATCACTTGTGGCCAATTATTCCACTTCTATTTTTTTGGAAGTTCAAGACCCGATTCTTCCTCTTAGTCTACTCTGCTCTTTTTGACTGGTTTTTGGATCTGAAACTACAAATTTCCACCTGTATGTCTTCTCTAACTTTCTCCAAGGCTTGATGATAGCTTTTGTAACTTTGATCACTTTACAACTTTTCTCCAACTTTGCTCCTTGCAAAATCTACAACCTAGCCCTACAAATCATAGATAAAGGAGAGGGAAAAATGTTGTGGGGTTAGTGAATAGGGGTTTTCCTTTGTCAAACCCCTTGTTGGTAATTAAACCTTGAAATGAAAGCAAATATGAATGGAGAATGATGAATGAACAAATAGCAATGTTGAAACTCACCAAACCCAACAATAAGGTGCTACAAATATGCTTAAAATAGCTGCAATGGATGTGGTTCTTGATGCTTGCTTGATTGATGTTGATCTTGCTTGAAACACTTGCTTGAATCATAAACTCTACATCATAATTGTTAGCACAATAACAAACATGATGAATGAAATCTTTGACATGATGATTGAAACTTGAATGCTACTCTAAAATGCTTGATAATCTACCCTTGAAATGCTCTTGAGTCCTCTTGTGAATGCTTGAATGCTCTTATGAACTCTCTTGAATGCTAGGTGAGAATATGAGTGAAATAACATTGTATTTATACCAAATTATGCAAGAATTCTCAAAATTACAACACTACAAGCTGACATCAAATCTAGGAGAATAAAATTCAGCCAAAATTTTGAAATAAACTTGAATTTGGGCCATAGGAGACTCATTCGACCAAGGTGGAAAATGAGTCCCATGAGAGATAATGTATGGGACCAAAAATTAAAAATGCTTGGAAATGTGTAAAAACTAGTTTTGGGCCAAAAGATCCAAGTGTGACCCATTTTACCAAGGTGGCGAATGAGTCCCAAATCCTTAAATATGGGCCACACAAGCGAGAAACACTTGAATTATTATTGGTTACTGATTACTGATTGGTGTCAAGATTATCCTTGAATAGATGCCATAAATGAGGCTTGTGGATAAAAAATAGGGCCAATTAAAGCATAAGAAATCCCAATTATTAATGACAAGCCTAAAGAAGTGTGAAAGTGTGTTACAACACTTTACAACACTTTACAACACTCCAAATAAGGCAAGATTAAGGTTGATTTTAATTAAAAAGTGGTTTATTAAGCCCAGTTAATTGATAAAACCCTAGAAAAGTTTGAAAGTATGTTATAACACTTTTCAACACTTTAGCAATGCACCATTAAATTCCATTAGTTCACAAGGGCCCAAGACTTAATGTGAATGTGTTATCCACATTAAAAAACTAAATAAAGGAAACATTATGCCAAAATCCATAAGGAGGGCCCAAAAAAGTGCAAAAATGCAAAGGGATTTACATTTTTCTACACTACATTTAGCCCCTACTTTAGAGAGAGGATGAACTTGCTTTAAACTCACACTAAAGTAGACAATCACGCATCAAGAGGGGTTCAAATGTACCAATGCTAGCAAGATGAGATGACAATGATCAAGAGGGGTGATCAAGCCCCTAGGATCAAGATCCCATGGAAAACCAACAAAGGCACAAAGGAACACACATGAGAAAGATATAAAGAATAGCGACAAGGTACAAGCATACACTGCTAAAGATGAAAAAGAGAAAAGGTGAAATAAAAAGAATCAAATCAAGCTTCGACCATTTTTCCATCACATTGTGGATCATATCTAGGTTGTTTGTTTGAAAAATACATACTCGCTCTGAGGCAAAGGAATTCTTGGTTGTTCGCTGGGTGAGAATTCCTAAAAGGTGAGACACATACACTCATGGCTGGTATGCACTCACACACACAAAAGTGGCTATGGGGAAAGTCATGCCACGTTCAGGCTTCCCACTCAAACCATACCAAAGTTATACCCCCTGATAAATTTAATAAGGCGCCACACAAAAATGATTTCT
>VDFB02000013.1:86988630-87033561 GCA_007258455.2 Sequoia sempervirens
TGACTAATTCTTAAGGATCAATTCTATCTTATTTCCTAATTTAAAGTTCTGTTGACTTATTTCTGACTTCATTTGACTTGATTGAGACTGATTCATGGAAAAGACTAAAATTTGCTTTAATTCTTAATCTAGAATTTGAAATCCAAATTTAATTCTAATTTCCCTCAAAAGAAATCTATCTTGAGATTTGCTGGAAAATAAATGCTATTTTAAAGAATAGAAATAAATTGCAAGGAAATAATGATTTAATCTAGAAAACATAAATACTAATTTCCATGAATAGATTCCAAACAAATTTCAATTTTATCTTTCAATAAGTTCCCATCATTGCTTCAATTAAACTCAATAGATAATTACCAAACTTAATTCCAACAAACATCATCTAAATTTGATTAACTCAATAAACTTTACAACGAATCTAACAAACCATTCTAATCATGATGAACTTGTAACACCTCTCTAAACCTAGGCTAGTAAGATAGTATTTTGATTTTGATTTTATAATTTAAATGTTAAATGTTATCATAATGAGATTAGATAGTGTTGATTAAGTGAAAGTTTATTATGATTAGCTATGATGTTGCAATTAATTGATATATATGGTAGTTAACTATAGTCAGGATGTAGTATGTGCTTCAGCTATGTATATATGTATATGTGATGTGTATGTTACAGGTACCAGGTATCAACTCCACCTGGCTTCACAGGTCTGAGCGTACCTTCCCTAATAGTGGTTACTGGAGGCAGTCACAGGCCAATTTTCCCCTACCCTAGCCACTGTACCCTATTAGGGTAGTGTTTCCTTGTTGATGTCTTACCGTCCGATTACCTAACAGTAACGTCAGGAGCACCTTTCAGCCATATGTCTAGCGCACCTTTCTGTGGTATGTGGTTTAGGTATGTGGTTTACTTGTATGTCTTGCTGAGGTATTTTGTCTTGGTTTTCATGATTATGTTATGTGGCCATATATATTGGTTGTCAGTGTTGTGATGTGTTTTCATTGGCATCTTTTCGTGATTTTAAATATGGTATTTTATAGTATTTTATTGATGGGAGATTTAAATGGTTTTACCCATGAGATTTTAAAATATGTTATTTTAAATAATTTTTATTGATCATTTGAGAGAATGATATATTTCATTTAGAAATTTTAAATGATTTTATTAATCCTTTTTGCAAGCTCTTATAGTCTTATTTAAATTTATTTGGGGAGCTTTGTGTATTTTAACGATTGGATTTAAATTATTATTTTATTTGAGTAAAGAATATTGTATATTTAGTGATTTAAATTTATTGCCTTGGTGAGATTTAATAGCTTGTCTAATAAAATGTTTTATTTCATTTTATTGTGCTAAGGAGTTTAGTTTAAAAAAGAAAATGGGCAGCCTAGTCTTTGATATATATATATATTTATTCATTTTGTTTTGGGGAAGAGTTATCTTTTTAGAGAAGAAAATATAAAATGGAAGAAAGTTTTATTTTGTGAGTCATTCTTTGGAGGAAGAGAAGTAATTTTTTATCTTTGGAAGGAGAAGGAAAACCCCCATGAAATTGGGCAGCAGAGTTGGGAAGAAAGGTGAAGAAAAAAAATTGTGGGCATCTGATTGTTGGTTTCAACTTGCCATTTCCTCCTTGCTCTCCTATTTTGAAACCCAGCCGTGCCTTCTTTTCAGAGTATTCTTTCATTTCAATTTTGGGAAGCATTGAGGTATTTTTATGTGGCTTTTGAATCTCTTGAATTTCTTGTGGTGTAGAGTGTGATTTAGCTTGGGAATGGCAAGCTTTGTATTTCCTTATGGAAAAATTATTCCTCTGTTCTTGTTTTTATGAATTCTTTGGAGTTGAATAATGCTTGTTTGTGGATTCAAATTGCTGTCCTGTAGTTTTTCTTATGGCAGGTTTTGTCGATGCCAATAAATCTAAAATGGGTTGCTGGAAAAATAGATTTCTGGGATCTTTTATTTCATTTTTTCTTTTTGCCCAACTTGTAAAAAAAATGTGTTTTTCTCTTGCTTCTCATTATCCTCTTGATAAAAATGAATTTCAAGGGTGGATTCCATGTAGAAATTCCAAGATCTCAACTGGGTCTTTGGCATATTTTAATTCTGGGCACTTTCATTTTTTGCCCAAATTTGTGCCTTCTTGTTAAATGACATTTTTTTGATGCTTATCTTTAACCGTTTGATATAAATGCAAAATAAAGTTATATTCCATCTAGAAACACCCATATTTCAAATGGGTCGTTGTTTGATTTTTAGTCTGGTCAACTTCATATTTTCATGTTTTTCTTGCCCAGCTTGGCAAAATGACGTTTTCAGAACAACACCTCATTTTTGATTCTAAGTTCAAAAATTGAAGGTGAATTTCAACTTGAAACACCAAAATATGTACTGGGTCAAGCTTATAATTTTAATCCTGGCACTTTGAATTTTTATGCCTCTATTTCATGATGGAATTTAGCTGTTATTTAATGTGTCTTCTTACAACAATGTTTGCTTGGCTGTATTAAATGGATTTTATGATGGATTCTTGTGGATTTTCTTCTTTTTCACATTTTCTATGCATTCCTCGTTTGGTTAAACAAGAAGGCCTATTCGTCTACAAGGCGTTGATACAGGCATGTTTGAGTCTTCTCGTTTGTATGAGAGGTGCACTCAGTTTCGTGTGGTGCCATCCCTTCGAGCACACATGATGAAATTCAATTCGGTCAACACTTTTGTACTTTATACCACAGTAGTCATGAGTAGTTCTCGACATGTTATTGTATGAGCATTTACATGTTGTGATATTGGCTTAATGCAAATTGTATTCCATGTTTGCTCCATGTCTGATGTGAGTGTTGGCCATATGTTCCCTTGCTTTGCCATTTCTGCTTGGGCCTTGTGACTATGTCCAAGCACGGTGGGGTGGCCTCTTTTGAGTCCACATGGTAGGGAGGCGTTGCCACCACCATTGGGAACCGGTGTACAGGTTATTGGAGCACCAGTTGGAGTTGTTCTCCCTTGCACTTGTATTACATGTTGTATTTTCTTTAAGGCCATGCCTTTGTACTCTTATGTAGTCCTGTATGAATATTATACTCTTTTGAGAGAGATGATGTAATCATATAATTTAATGAGAAAAAATGTGATGATTTTTATTTGGTTTATGAGTTCTGGTGTTGGTATCGGACTCACTTGTATTATGATGATATAAATAAATTTTCCTTTAAATGTTTTCATGCAAAAATTAGAGCTTTGGTTGTATATTTCCTTCATGTTTTAGTCTACAAAAGTTTTGGAGCATCGTCGCTTTCTGTTTTGGTCTGTGTTGCTGCTGCTATAGTTCTGGCGCATCGGCGCTTTCTATTTACTATTTGTGTCACTACTATGAGTAGGAAGTTCCAGAGCAGCAAAAAGTTTCAGAGCAGCAGGTTCTGGAGTAGGAAGTTCTAGAGTAGTAGGAAGTTCTAGAGCAGGAAGTTCTATAGCTGGAAGTTCTGGAGCAGGAAGCTCCAGAGCAAGAATTTCCATAGCTGGAAGTTCAAGAGCAAGAAGTTTCGTAGCTGGAAGTTCCAGAGCAAAAGTTCTTGAGCTATCTTATTTTCTCCTATTTGGATTTCCTTTGGAGGGTGGATTTGTCCTCTCCTTGGGGTTGTGTTCAGCCATGCTTGGCCATGTTTGTTGTCATTATATCGTATTGGAAACTGCTTTATCTGTAAGTTATTTGGTATGTTTTCAATTTTTTTTTATCTTGTCTTCTTTTGGCTCTTACCCTTCGGGGTTGCGTAGCAGGATGTTACATCTGGTATCAAAACCCATGTTCACACACTGGGAGCTTTGGCACACTTGAGCCTTCTATGTTATGCTGTGTTTTGAGTGTGTGGTGTGAGCTTGTTATAATGTTTTCATAGTCTTATTTTTTTTCTTCCATGCCTTTGTATGATGTATAGATCATGCTTGTGATGATATATTTTAATGTGTTCCTTGTTTCCTTTAGGATGCCCCTAAGGGTAGAGCTAGAGGCATAGTTCGAGGTAGAGCCCATGATGTATCACTGGGATCCTTGCTTATGGTTGATACCTGCTTGGTGTGTTGTGTGTGGTGGACGACAACAAGTTTTGTTGTTGTTTCTGCCCCTTGCATGCCCTGTTGATGAATTCTTTTGTGAGGGTTAGTTAGACCCTCGAGCCTACCAAGGAGTGTATTTTGATTGGTCTCCTTCTTGATGTGAGGCTCTTTCGTTGTGTAAAGGGTTGTGACCCTTGAGTGGTTCCTGAGTGTGGTTGTAGCCTATGTGGTTGAATTGTGCTTGATGTGTGTGTTCCAAATGCTTGTTGTGGCGACATAGTCATAGGACCTCTTGGTTTGAGTGCCTTAGTATGGCATTTTAGAGGGTTGAGTTTCCCAACCTTGGCTGTGTTGTGGGGGAATGATGCCTCCTAGGTCTTTCCTTACCCTTTAGGATTGGAGTGATTCCCTTGGTTGAGAGTTTCCTGAATTTGAGATTGATTACTTCACTTTATCCTATGTTGCGGGTGGGCATATTGGAATTTAGCTTGTTGGTGGGTTGTAGGTGACATGTATTTCCTAAAATTATCCTTGCTTGGTTTCTTGGTTCATGTTGTTGGAAGGTTTGTCTAACCTTGAGGGTGCCAAGAAGTTTCTTTTGTGTTTATTCTTCTTGAGTCTTGATGTTTTCTTCACCATGCAAGTTTCAGTGCATGTCTTCTTGTGTTTTACCTCATTCCGCAAGTGATTGCTTGATTGACCGTGTGTGGTTTTGAAGTTTCTTTTGCTTGTTATATTGTATTGAGATTGTAAATATGGTAATAGAAAATGAATGATCGAGTTGTTAGGTCACAGAGATTATTGCATGCTCTCGCATGATTGATGCATTTGTGTGGAAGTGCTTTTATGGTGATGAGACCTTGTTTGCATTAGTGCTTATGTTAGAATTGTAAATCCCTCTCTCTCCTTCTCTTTTCTTCTCATTGGTTTAACAGAGATGCCTGTCTTTGAGGGTATGGGGTATTGAAATTCATTGTATGCTTGTCTCTTATGAGAAAATGTTTATGCATTCATGAAGGTTTGTTTTATTAGATCAAACTTTGGGTAAAGGACCTAAGTCCCCAAGTTGGATCCATAATCATGGAACATGTATGAATATGAATAGAAAATTGTTCTACATTAAGTAAAAGTTAGAGGAAAAGGGAATAGTGAAAACATTTGCATGTTAATGACAACTGCATAATAGGCATATCTTGTTGGTGAGGCCTATAGTCCCCAACTTTATTGTTAAGTTTTATGAAATCATGTAGATGTTAAATTATTTTACCTGGATTCAAAATGCAAAATGTTAAATGAATGTTGAAGTGATAATGTTGCATACCTTGTTTTGAGTAAACATTGTAATGATATTGCACTATGTGTGGGAAATAAATGTGGCTAACATATGTGTGTAGTAAGGTTATTTACCACTTAATAAAAGTGAATGTGAATGGGAGAGTTATCATGGCATTGTTGATTTACTCCATGTAGCACTATGATGTATTGTATGGATGTTGGGAGTACACGTTCTTGGAAAGTAGTACTAATCTTGCATAACTAGAGGTGGATAATGGTTTTATTTTGGAAAGAGGAAATTAGAAAAAGGTACTCCCTGTTATGTGAACATCTTGTGTTAGTGCACATGTTGAATATTGTGAACACCTCGTACTTTCTTTGTGTGCCCATGGGATGGTGAGACTATGTACCCATCCATGGAGGATATGTTGTATTTGGGGTGTGGGATTAACCATACCATTCTATGTGTGCTTGTATGTTTGTTTCCTGATTGAGGGCCAACCCATGGGTGGTTGAAATTTACATATTTATTAAGAGTAACTAAAAGTTAGTTTTGTAGAATCTCTTCTCTTGGTTCTCTAGTCCCTCAGTCCATGTTGGGGTAGTAGCAGCCACAAAGTTCCTTGGGTGGAGTGTGCAGCATACACATGTTGTGGCGCAGAGCATTCTCAGCTCAACCAATCCCGAGGAAAGTACTCACTACTTCCCCTTATGATGGATCAGGGTACTTGATCCATATGTGCTAGCCTAATCCCCACAACTTTGTGTTCAACAACATTGGTTTGTTAGTATTTCCTGACCATCCGTAGGGACGTTGAGCTAGCATTAGTAAGTCGACCTCGTCCACATGAGAGGTGAGACTCGAGTAGCCCCATATTTATATACTCATATATGCACTAATTTTTTCCATATCTGCACGTGTTCTACCATGATGCCATAGATATGATGCCACACCACACTGATGTTCTAACATAGTGTTGGTGATGATTCCATGTGCTAAGACACGTGAAGGTGTACTATGAGATTATGTTATGGTAGACTACTTGTGTGATGAGCGTGATGGGGCCTCATACACATGTAGAGGGAAACTCATGTTTTCTCTCGACATTGTTTAGGTTGGTTGGCATATGGGTATGTCCTAGCCATGTATACCTTTAGCTATGGCCAGTACCTGCGTGTGCCCTTTCCATGAGGTATCGCTATTTGGGGTATGCTCTACACGTGCCTACTTCTGTGGAGCCACAGACACGCTGCCATGCAGCATATGACTAGTACGTGCCTTCTTTGGCTGGTGTATGACCATGCCGCATGATGAGACGAGCTGAGAGATGTGACCGAGGTGCACATTCCATGTGGATAGCCAAGGAGTGCATGGACCACTTGGCAAGTCCATGCTGTGTGACAACGCAATGCGAAGTGTACCCAAGGAGTACACTTCATTCCATGTGGTTGGTGTGTTCACTCCACCACACATGAGGGCCTATTGCGATAGTCAGACGTTGTTCCCTCCTTCCTCGTCTAGTGGCTAGTTAGTAACATAGTTATGTATTGTTCCATTTCAAATATTGTGAATCTTCTTTTGGTTATTGATGATTTACACTTTGATTGTGAGGACAAGCAAAATTTGATTTATCTTGTTTGTGATGGTTTAGCCATAGATTGTGAAATTTCTTTGCTCGTAGCCCTCGAGGTTACACATGATCTAGTGTTGAAATTGAGCGCATTTCTTGCCTTATTGCTGAAATTGAATCTTTAATTGATAATTATTTATGATCTTTGGTGGCTAAACTAGTTTTCTATATGTTGTTTTCAAATGTTGGTCTTGTGTTGTAATGTGATTCCTCATCTAGAATGGGAGAGCCGGATTCGATTGAGTGTATACGAGGAAGTAGACACAGGGAACCTTGAGGATGGGGGTAAGTGAGGCTATTTCACAGCTAGGACCCACTACCCACCTATGTGTGATGACTATATCTTGGAGGCTAACCACCTTATTCAACAAAAGATAGGTCTTCGTGGTCTTGTTTGGATGGTCTCACCTTATGTGTGTGACCTAACACCATCAAACCACTGAGTGTGAGGTATGGATTATGTGAGATGGATATTGGCTCTTGGCTCATGGATTATGTATCATGGATTAGTATGCTATTTACTAGTGTCCAGATGGACCCTTGTGTAGCCCTATGATGTGATATCTAGTGATGTAAGTATGTATGTATAAATGCATGTTTCATCTTGGATATTGTTTCATATAAAAATTTCAAAAGTTGGTTTATTGTGCTGTAGAAAGTGTAAATTGTTATATTTTGGTTGAAAATGATGTCAAATATGTTCTCATGTGTGAGATTGGAAGTGTTTGGAAAACAAATATTGTTGCAAATTATGGTATTTTGGGAAGAATTGATTGCTTATGCATCTTCTTTACCTTTTTCTTAGTGGAAATTAATGTATCCTTGGATGAATGTGGATGTTAAAATAAATGCTTATTATGAGGATTGTGGCATATGTGATGTTAGTAAGATTGACCATGCTATTTTGCTTCGTGTTGAGATTTTATGAGTAAGATATATGTGAATATATTGATAATGATTCTTAGAAAGGTGAATTTTAAAAGAATGCCCTTTCTATTTCGTTTAGTGATGAATGATGTATATTATATTTCTCATCTTTGAAATGAAATACAATATTTTAATGTTGATTATTATATTTTGTGTACTAATGTGTGACATGGCTGCATATTGAGTTTACATGACCTCCAGGAGTAAGTCAAATCTTAGGGAGGGAGGATGTAACACCTCTCTAAACCCAAGCTGGTTAGATAGTATTTCGATTTAGATTTTATATTTTAAATGTTAAATGTTATCATAATGAGATTAGATAGTGTTGATTAAGTGAAAGGTTATTATGATTAGCTATGATGATGCAATTAATTGATATATATGGTAGTTAACTATAGTCAAGATGTAGTATGTGCTTCGGCTATGTATATATGTATATGCGATGTGTATGCTACAGGTACCAGGTATCGACTCCACTTGGCTTCACAGGTCAGAGCATAACTTCCCCGATGGTGGTTATTGGAGGTAGTCATAGGTCAAATTTTCCTTACCCTAGCCACTGTACCCTGTTAGGGCAGTGTTTCCTTGTTGATGTCTTACCGTCCGATTACCTAATGGTAATGTCTAGAGCACCTTTCAACTATATGTTCTGGCACACCTTTCTGTGGTATGTGGTTTACTTGTATGTCTTGCTGAGGTATTTTGTCTTGGTTTTTGTGAATTTGTTATGTGGCCATATATTTTGGTTGTTGGTGTTATGATGTTTTTTCATTGGCATCTTTTCATGATTTTAAATATGGTATTTTATAGTATTTTATTGATGGGAGATTTAAATGGTTTTACCCATGATATTTTGAAATATGTTATTTTAAATAATTTTTATTGATCATTCGAGAGAATGATATATTTCATTTAGCAATTTTAAATGATTTTATTAATCCTTTTTGGAAGCTCTTATAGTCTTATTTAAATTTATTTGGGGAGCTTTGTGTATTTTAACGATTGGATTTAAATTATTATTTTATTTGAGTAAAGAATATTGTATATCTAGTGATTTAAATTTATTTCCTTGGTGAGCTTTAATAGCTTGTCTAATAAAATGTTTTATTTCATTTTATTGTGCTAAGGAGTTTAGTTACAAAAAGAAAATGGGCAGCCTGGTCTTTGATATATATATATATATATTCATTTTGTTTTGGGGAAGAGTTATCTTTTTAGAGAAGAAAATATAAAATGGAAGAAAGTTTTATTTTGTGAGTCATTCTTTGGAGGAAGAGAAGTAATTTTTTGTCTTTGGAAGGAGAAGGAAAACCCCCATGAAATTGGGCAGCAGAGTTGGGAAGAAAGGTGGAGAAAAAAAATTGTGGGCATTTGATTGTTGGTTTCAGCATGCCATTTCCTCATTGCTGTCCTATTTTGGAACCTAGTCGCATCTTCTTTTCAGAGTATTCTTTCATTTCAATTTTGGGAAGCATTGAGGTATTTTTCTATGGCTTTTGAATCTTTTGAATTTCTTATGGTGTAGAGTGTGATTTAGCTTGGGAATGGTAAGCTTTGTATTTCATTATGGCAGAATTATTCCTCTGTTCTTGTTTTTATGAATTCTTTGGAGTTGAATAATGCTTTTTTGTGGATTTAAATTGATTCCCTATAGTTTTTCTTATGGAAGATTTTGTCGATGCCAATAAATCTAAAATGGGTTGCTAGAAAAATAGATTTCTGGGATCTTTTATTTCATTTTTTCTTTTTGCCCAACTTGTAAAAAAAATGTGTTTTTCTCTTGCTTCTCATTATCCTCTTGATAAAAATTAATTTCAAGGGTGGATTCCATGTAGAAATTCAAAGATCTCAACTGGGTCTTTGGCATATTTTAATTCTGGGCACTTTCATTTTTTGCCCAAATTTGTGCCTTCTTGTTAAATGACATTTTTTTGATGCTTATCTTTAACCATTTGATGTAAATGCAAAATAAAGTTATATTCCATGTAGAAACACCCATATTTCAAATGGGTCGTTGTCTAATTTTTAGTCTGGTCAACTTCATATTTTCATGTTTTTCTTGCCCAACTTGGCAAAATGACGTTTTCAGAACAAAACCTCAATTTTTATTCTAAGTTCAAAAATTGAAGGTGAATTTCAACTTGAAACACCAAAATATGTATTGGGTCAAGCTTAGAATTTTAATCCTGGCACTTTGAATTTTTATGCCTCTATTTCATGATTGAATTCAGCTGTTAAACGTGTCTTCTTACAACAATGTTTGTTTGGCTGTATTAAATGGATTTTATGATGGATTCTTGTGGCTTTTCTTTTGTTTCACATTTTCTATGCATTCCTCGTTTGGTTAAACGAGAAGGCCTATCTATCTATAAGTGTTGAATTATCCGTCTGCAGGGCTTTGATATGGGCATGTTTGAGTCTCCTCGTCTGTATGAAAGGTGCACTTAGTTTTGTGTGGTGCCATCCCTTCGAGCACACATGATGACATTCCATTCGGTCAACACTTTTGTACTTTATACCACAATAGTCATGAGTAGTTCCCCGCATGTTATTGTATGAGCATTTACGTGTTGTGATATTGGCTTAATGCATTGTATTCCATGTTTGCTCCATGGCTGATGTGAGTGTTGGCCATATGTTCCCTTACCTTGTCATTTCTGCTTGGGCCTTGTGACTACCTCTGAGCACGGTGGGGTGGCCTCTTTTGAGTCCACATGGTAGGGAGGCATTACCATCACCATTGGGGACTGGTGTACAGGTTATTGGAGCACCAGTTGGAGCTGTTCTCCCTTGCACTTGTATTACATGTTGATGTATTTTCTTTAAGGCTACACCTTTGCACTCTTGTATATTCCTTTATGAATATTGTACTCTTTTGAGAGAGATGATGTAATCATATAATTTAATGAGAAGAAATGTGATGATTTATATTTGGTTTATGAGTTCCGATGTTGGTATCGGACTGAGTTGTATTATGATGATATAAATGAATTTTCCTTCAAAAGTTTTTATGCAAAAATTAGAGCTTTGGTTGTATATTTCCTTCATGTTTTAGTCTACAAAAGTTCCGGCACATCGCCGCTTTATGTTTTGGTTTGTGTTGTTGCTGCTATAGTTCTGGCACATCGGCGCTTTCTGTTTGTTTTTTGTGTCACTACTATGAAGTTTTAGAGTAGCAGGTTCTGGAGCAGGAAGTTCTAGAGTAGTAGGAAGTTCTGGAGTAGCAGGTTCCAAAGCAAGAAGTTCCAGAGCAGCAGGAAGTTCTAGAGCAGGAAGTTCCGTAGCTGAAAGTTCCGTAGCAAGAAGTTCCAGAGCAGGAAGTTCCGTAGCTGGAAGTTCCGTAGCTAGAAGTTCAAGAGCAGGAAGTTCCAGAGCAAGAAGTTCCATAGCAGGAAGTTCCAGAGCAAAAGTTCTAGAGCTATCTTATTTTCTCATGCTTGGATTTCCTTTGGAGGGTGGATTTTTCCTCTCCTTGGGGTTGTGTTTGGCCATGCTTGGCCATGTTTGTTGTCATTATATCATATTGGCAACTGCTTTATCTGTAAGTTATTCTGTATGTTTTCAAATTTTTTTTTATCTTGTCTTCTTTTGGCTCTTACCCTTCGGGGTTGCGTAGCGAGATGTTACAAGACTAAACTTAAAAGTGGTTTAAACACAGTTGCTGAAAATGATTTAAATAGAATTAACATTCTAGATTTAACATCCAATGAACTGAAAATGATTCAAACAAACTTAACATTCTAGATTTAATATTAATGAACAAAAATAAAATAAACTAAAAAAAAATACCACACAAAATCAATTCCTTTGGTTGAGCAGGCCGTGCTCTTCCTCTGGTGAGATCTCTAACATAGTGATTTGAGTTAACTTCTCATCTTCATTCAAATTGATCAAATAGGGACACATAATAGAGTATTGCAACCATTACAAGATTCTAGTCAAAAAGTTATCTAACTCCTTTCTAAAACCTAAACATGGATATTTATAACTATATCCTTATTGAATTCAAAACATGATGTTAACTGCCAAGATTCAAGACGTCTAAACTAAAGACTTAAATAGAACTAAAATAGAACTAAAATAGGACTTAGAATAGATAGAGAGAAATGCCAGATCAATGTTGGGACTAGAAGTTCCTAAGCCGACTAAAAGAAGCTGATTTGAAACTTTAGTGATTCATCAACTAGCTGGGTTGATTAGTGGCGTGATTGTCTTCTTGTGATCAAATAGGGAGTTTCACTTTATCATCAGTCATCAGTCTTTAAATACCTTGAATGAAATCCTTAAGAATAGGATACCACTTATGACAGTAAAATATAAAAACTGCATAATAAACTCATCAATATCATCACAAAAGCAACACATTTAATATAAAGCATTACCTCAAATATATCTACCAAATTATCCAAACATAAAGTAAAGTAAGTAAATATATTAGTTTATAGTCTACCACTAGTCATGTTAATTAATAAAATAAACAAGTTTTAAAATATAAAATGAATATATGAAAGTATCTCTGATCCCCTCGTCAGTTTATAGGACAAGGAAGTTATTTATGGGTTCATAGCTTAACCTATGTTGAAAGTCAGTAGACTCAAGTAGACCAAAGGGTCAAAAGTAGATTATTATATTTTATAAATCAACCTTCTAGGGTTAAAATATTTTCTTTAATCTAGTAATATTCTTTTAGATATTATATTGGTGAGGAAATACCTCAAATACTATGTTTATTCATGTTACATGAAATATGAACTTGAGCAATGCCAAGTGGTCTAGGAAAGACTAGAAGCATTTTGTTCGTATGTTTTGATACGCTTATGTTATTACCTTTGGGAAACAAGGAAGTTTTTTATTTCCATGTATTGGGTTAAGAGAAGCTAAACCCTGGTATTGAAACAAGAAGGATATAGGAAATCTATAACGCTTATGTTAGTCTTGATGTTGTATGTATATATATGGATTAACAGTGTAAGGTCGAGTAAACCATGGATCGATACAAGAAGAGTCTTAGTAACACGTTAATAGATTCCATGATAATGTTGAAACTCGTTCTAATGCATCAAAGATATTTGTTATTAGAATTAGACAGTCGAATTACAAAAAGTCATAAACCCTAGAAATTGCAAGTATGTAATGAGGGACTCATAAAAAGGTTAGAAATACCTAAATCTTTATATTACTTGTATATCCTGGATTAAGGATTAGTTCTAACTCAGATTGGCTAGAATACATTTTTAGTACAAACAAGTTGTGTTTAGAGTACCAAACAAAGTAAGTAAGATGATAGGGTTAGATAATTTCTAAGATAAGTTAGAGGTGTGTGTCTGGATGGCATGACTAATCAAAATGATCATACTTAGCTAGAAGGGATCTAGAGTTGTATGGTTGATTGAGTTTTGTAGGACACATCACTAGGACTCAGATGGAGAAACATGATAGTTCACGTTATATCTATACCCTTTGTGAAGGACAGGGCCACTTCCAGTTAGGAAGTGTGCAGGGACCACTTAAGTCCATGTTTGGAGGAAAAGCACTCGGATGATGCTCTCCCTTTGTAGAAAAATACTCACCAAGACTCATGAAGATACATATCATCATTCCAGATGCATTGAACTCCATGATATGGCTTATTATAGTCAACTTATGAGGTAAAACTATTCTTTTTCCATTTGTATTTTATGTAATATAAATGAAAAGTGCAAGGACTTCCCTTTTATTCTAGCTACGATTACATATGATTTCAAGTTTGAAATTATCTAGAAAAGTTGCACTTTATTTCTTGTGCTTATGCAAATGTTAAAAAAATAAAATTCTCTCATGGTTACTAAGTTTATTTACCTTCATATTTGTTACTAAGTTTATTCATGCTAGGAAAATCTTGAGTTTACCCATGTATAATGATGATTCCTACAAAAAGAAAAGGACAATAACTATAGGACAAAATTTCCCCTACCTCCACCCCTCAAAATTCATGCTAGGAAAATCTCATTCGTAAAATAGAGAGAAGATACCATGCAATCCTCCTCAACAAGCCTATTGTGCCAATGGTAGATGATCAACAATTAATATTGAAGGTCTAGAATAATCAAACACCATTGTCCATTTGAGAAGAAAAAAGGCTAAAGTTATATGTAGAATATGTATGATGTCTTTAGAAGCTATTCAAATGTTACCATTTAAATGTCGAGAGGTGTTAGAATCAAATCAAAAATCTCAACACTTGAAAAACAAATTTAAAAAATTTACAATCTAGAACCTTATAAAAATCAAGATCCAAATTTTACTATGCTTTTTTATTTTCAATTTTGTCTTAATGACAAGCACACAGATATCATTGAAGATAACAATTACACCTATCATAGTCTTCGTAGATAAATGTTTAGAATCCTCATCTACATGTGTGTATTATTACTATTAGGGAATGAGTAAACGAGTAGAATTTCTTTGAAATCAAAAGAAACCACTGGATGAGAGTGGAAAAAATTGTTGGAAAATTGAATGCTCCTAAACCTCTTGCTCTCACGTCAGACCCCTTGTTTTACTACCTATCAGGAGCCCCCAATTTCAATGGCAGTTTTTTGGGATCTTGATCCCTGCAACTCCTGACAGCCCTTGAAGTTAATGTGGTAGGAATTTTTGAATTCCAAATTAATGCTAGTAGGTAGTTTCAAATTTGAGAAGGAATGTTTGAAAGACAAAAGGAATGAAGGCAATTTATTTCCTAAGTTGGTGAAGTTGAATTCCTGAGCAGCAACAAACTATGAAGATGAATGTTTTTGTTCTCTATGTGATTTGGAGAAGTTTTTCTGAGTAGTAGCAGCTGCATGATTGTTTTGTATGTGAGCAGTGATTGCTCCTGGAGATCTATGTAGCTCTTGCTAGTGAGCTCCTAGTAACTCCTAAATTTATCTATTTTGGTTGAGCAACTAATGAAGCTCCCAACAGATTGTAGTTCGTAGTTTAGATTTTTTCTTTCAGTAGTTTTAGTTTAATCTTTCATGTATTTTCATTTCCAGTTTATTGAATAGAAAAGAAGCTTGCATGTCTCCTTGTGCTTCCACATTTTGATTTGGGCATTTCCAGTTTGGCTGGAAAATAGAGCAACAACTCTATGCTTTTATTTTGTTTAAAAATTTGACATGGTATCAGAGCCATAGGCCCCATTTCCTTGTGAGTTAGGGTATTTGTTTTTTCTGTATATTAAAGTTTTTTATGTGTAGGAGACATGGCTGGAGATGAAGGAAAGAGTTGGCAGCAACCACTGTCCTTTAATGGACAAAACTATGATATTTGGGCAAAGAAGATGAAGACCATAATGGTCTCCAATGATTTGTGGGAGATTGTGGTCAGTGGTTTCAGTGATGTGACTGACCTAGTAACATTTGCAGCTCTCTCAAATAACTAGAAGACCCAGTTGAAGGAGTTGAGGAGGAAAGATGCTAAGGCATTGAGTTTGATTGAAGCAACCTTTATAGAGGGCATTTTTCTCAGAATAGCAGTAGCTAGCTATGCAAAGGAAGCTTGGGAAATCCTCCAAATGAACTATAAAGGAATGAACAAGGTCAGATTGGTGAACCACCAGTTGAGAGTGAATGCTGAGATCATTGATGATCAGAGGATTGTGGAGAAAATCCTTAGGAGCTTACCCATGAAGTTTGATGTAGTGGTGATTGCCATTAAAGAGGAAAAGAATCTCACAACATTGTCTGTTGATGAGCTGATGGGTTCTCTACAAACCCACGAGCAATGCCTAGATAGGTCTGCTACTTCTTCCCAAGAAAAGATTTTAAAGCTCAGTCAAATGCAAGAGGAAGGGGGAGAAGAAACAATGGTAGAAGGAGCTTAAGAGGTAGAGGTCGTGACAACTCCAGACAAGGAAATGCTGGAGGAGAAAGCTCGAGATGAGAAAATAGCCATGAGGGAGTGAGAAGCTCTCAGACTAGCTCTTGAAGAGGCAAGAAGAATAGCAGTTCGTATCAGAAGAATGAAAAGAGCAATGTTGAATGCTACTGCTATCATAAGTTTGGGAATTATGCAAGTCAATGCTGGACAAAGCAGAATGATTAGTCAAAATAAAATGCAAATGTGGCTGAAGGAAATCAGTCCACAACCTTCATCATGTGCAACATTGGTGAAGAAGGTAGCCCCAAAGTCTGGTATTTGGACAGCGGTTGCAGCAACCACATGAGTGGTAATGAAAGTCTATTTTCTTTCATTGATAAGAATGTAAAGTCTGAAATTAGAATGGAGAACAATGGATTAGTTCCAGTTGTGGGAAGAGGATCTATTATGATATGAAACAAGCAAGGTGAGAAGAAGGAGATACATAATGTATTTCTTACTCTTGGGTTAAAGTACAACCTGATGAGTGTTGGACGGTTGATCCAAAATGGATACAAAGTGCTGATGGAGAAGGGTGAATGTGTCATTTATGACAAGAATGAGAGGAAAAATGTGTTTGTAGTAGTTCAAATGACAAAGAATGAATGTTTTTGTTGAAGATTGAGATGTGTTTCTCATCTCAGTCCATTGCTGTACCTCTCATGAATGGAAAATGTACAAAAATACAAGTAGCAGTCAATAGCACCATTCAAGACCCCTCCAAGCTATGGCATCTCAGGTATGGACATTTAGGCTATGTTGGTTTGAGTCTTTTTTCTAAGAATAAAATGATTGATGGTTTGCCAAGAATAGTAGAGCCTAATGTTAGATGTGAGGCTTGCATTTTGGGCAAGCAACATAGGCAACCCTTTCAATCGGGAAACTCTACAAGGGAAAGAGCACCACTGGAGCTGGTGCATACGGATTTGGTAGGCCCTATAAAAATCATTTTTGTTGGTAAAAGAAGATTTTTTATGACCTTTATTGATGATTTTAGCCGTAAAATGTGGGTCTATTTTTTGTAACATAAATCTGAAGCTTTTGATAAGTTTTTGTTGTTTAAGGCCCAGGCTAAAAAGGAGAGTGGACACGTGATCATGGTCCTAAGGTCAAATTGAGGAGGAGAGTATACCTCCAATCAGTTTGTAAATTTTTGCAAGAAAAATGGCATCAAGAAGGAGCTAACAACCAGTTATACTCTGCAGCAAAATAGAGTGGCTGAAAGAAAGAATAGTACCATCGTGGAGATGGCAAGGAGCATGATGAAAGCGAAGGGACTCTTGATTGAATATTGGGGAGAGGCTATAGCAATAGTTGTTTATTTGAAATAGAAGTCCAACAAAGGTAGTTTGCAACAAAATCCCTCAAGAGGCATGGACAAAACACAAGTGGATGGTTGAGCACTTGAGAGTGTTTGGTTGTGTGGCATATTCTCACATGCCTAAAGAAAAGAGGAAAAAATTGGATGACAAGGGTGAAAAGTGTATTTTCACGGGCTATAGTGAAGAGTCCAAAGCCTATAGGTTGTACAATTCGGTCACCAAGAGGATAGCCATTAGTAGGGACGTGGAGTTCCTTAACGATGAGTCATGGGATGGAGTGGTAGATTCTGACATCTCAGAACTACTCCTAACAGATCCTAAAGTAGAATTAGAACATGAAGTTCAACAAGAAGAGCCAATAATCACTCCTGAAAGCATTGGATGAGCTCCTAAAGAGCTCTTGAGAGCTCTTGAAAGCTCCTGATGACTCCTAAAGCTGGGAGACAGTCATAGGCAACCAAAGGATTGGCTCCTGAAGGCACCAGTCGAGCTCTTGAAATCTCCCAACAGCTCCTGAAAGCTCCTGAAGTGAGGAGACAAAAAGGCAAGCAGCCAAAGATAGCTAGGCGATTAGCTCCTGAAGAGCTCCTAAGAGCTCCTAAAAGCTCTAGAAGAGCTCCTAAGAGCTCCTGAACCTGCCTGTTCAGCAGAGCAGCAACAATAGTTAAAGTTCAGACCCCACTCTCGCCTCCCTAATGCCAAAGAAGACCAAGAGTCTAAGGGATATCTACCAGAATGAAAGTTATGATGAATATTTTGATGAGAGTGTGAATTTTGCATTATTTTCTCATAGTGATCCAATTTATTTTGAGGATGCTATGAAATAGGAGAAATGGTGTGAGGCCATGGATGAGGAGATAGATGCAATAGAGAGGAACAACACATGGGAGTTAACTGATTTTCCTCCCAACAAGCAAGTTATTGAGGTGAAATGGGTCTACAAGACCAAATGTAATGCTGAAGGAAGAATAAAGAGGCATAAGGCAAGATTAGTTGTCAAGGGGTACAAACAAAAGTTTGGGAGAGATTATAATGATACTTTTTCCCCTGTTGCAAGGATGGAGGCCATGCGGGCAGTCATAGAAATCGTAGCCCAACACAAGTGGAAGGTGTTTCAAATGGATGTGAAGTTCGCCTTCCTTAATGGAGTGTTGAAAGAAGAGGTATATGTGGAGTAGCCATTTAGATATGAAGTTTCAGGTCAAGAGAACAAGGTGTATAGGTTGAAGAAACCTCTTTATGGGCTGAAGCAAGCTCCATGGGCATGGTATAATAGGATTGACTCATATTTGATGAGCAATGGCTTTAGCAAAAGTGATGGTGAGCCCACTCTTTATATCAAGGAAAAAAATGGTAAGATTTTGATTGTTGTCTTGTATGTTGATGATCTAGTTTTTACTCGGGATGATGATTTTCTCATTGCTGATTTTAAAGAGGCCATGAAAAAAGAGAGTTTGCAAGAGATATTTTCTAGGCATAGACGTAAAACAAATGCATGATGGTATATTTATCTCTCAAGAAAAATATGAAAATGAGATCTTGAAGAGATTTAGGATGCTTCAAAGCAAGCCTGCCCCAACACCAATAGCCATAGGTCTAAAGTTGAGCAAGAAAGATTGTAGTAGCAATGTGGATCCGACCCTGTTTAAAAGTTTGGTTGGAAGTTTAGTGTATTTAATAGCAACTAGGCCTGATATAATGCACATTATGAGTCTTATTTCCAAATTTATGGAGACTCCAAGGGAAACCCATTGGAAAGTGAGTAAAAGAATCTTGAGGTATGTGAATGGCACCAAAGGATATGGAATTTTGTACACAGCAGCAAATGAGTTTGGGCTAGTTGGATACATAGATAGTGATTGGACATGAAGTTTGGATGATAGGAAGAGCACATTGGGCTATGTGTTTCATTTGGGTTTAGAAGTTATCTCATGGGCTTCTAAGAAACAACCCATAGTTTCCCTATCAATAGTAGAGGCTGAGTATATAGCAAAAAATGCAACAACATGTCAAGCTATTTGGTTGAGAAGAATCTTGACAGATTTGATGGAAGAACAAGAGGATGGAACAATAATTTTTTGTGACAATGTTTCATCAATAGCTTTGAAAAAAAATCTTGTGTTTCATGGAAGAAGCAAGCACATTGAAATTAGGTATCATTTTATCAGAGAGTTTGTTGAGAATGGTGAAATTAAAATGGCATTTTGCAGGTCTGAGCAGCAGCTAGTAGACATATTCACCAAGCCTTTGAGCAAGGACAGTTTTGAGCGCCTAAGGAAAAAATTGGGCATTGTTAGAAGAGCAATGAAGGTGAACCAAGTATGACATAGGATAGAAGGTATTACTAGTTTACTATTTGATTTCTTGTGTCATTTGTGCTTCATTGTTAGATTGGGGTCTTTTAGGCTTGAATTTAGACTGTTTTGTGGTTGTTGTCAATGGTTCTTACCTTTCTCATGATTTCCCTATTGACAAACTAGTGAACCCAATTGAAGTGACTAATTTTCTTGAAAATTTTAAGAAAATTTGAGCTTTAGGAATATCACCATAGTCATTTTCAAAAGCACTGAAATCCTTCTAGAAAGCACCACAATCATTTTGAGCAACACCACATCTACAATATTTGAAACCAAATCTATGTACAGAAGCATCACATTTTTCTTGTGAAGAATTCAAATATTTACGCATCACATCTATCACAATCTGCATCGCATTTGAATGTGGTTTAATTTTTTTATGCTTTTTGTACCATAGAAAAATGGATCTTGGACATTTTCATGGTCATTTAGGTCTTTTTCTTGTGATGCTTGATCTATTTTTCTTTGATTTAATGTTGCAATGTAACTTATGCATTCACATTAGGTCCTTAATATTCAAATTATGATGTCTTGTGAAGGTGTTGTGAAGTGTTGTAACACATTTCTACACTTTTCTAGACTCTTCTTATTATAATTCATCTAAAAATAATCTTTTTATCCCTTATCAAGACCTATTTCAATGTGTTGTAAAGTCTTGTAACATGATTTCATGCTTTTCTAGGCTTGTCATTACTATTTACACCTTTCTTATGTTTATTTGGCCCCTTTATGCACTTATAGACCTTAATTGAGTGTATTTTTGAATTCAAATCTGACAATTAACATTAAAAGAAATTTAATTCCTAACACCCACTTGCAAGCCTAGAGTGGGACCCATTCGCCATGGGTGGCGAATGAGTTCCTCTTGGCTCAAAATTCAAAATAATTCAAAATTTCTTTTGGGTTTTTATTCATTAAAACCTTATGTCGGCTTGTGATGTTGTATTTTCAGGTAATTAGGGCATAAGTGTGTATAAATAAGTGTTTTTCCATCCATTTTAACCCCCATTCATTCAAGTATTCCCCCATTCATCTTATTCACTCATTCATCATCAATTAAGCATTCTTGCATTCAATCCATCAAAGCATCATTCAATCAAGCAATTATCAAGCATCTTGGAGCAACCACTGACATATCTTCAGACTTCAACAACAAGAATTTGGTGGGTTTAGGACACTTACATGTTTTTTATTCATCATTCCTTTCTTGTTTCCATTCATTTTCTTTATCAAGGGTTTGATTACCATAGTGGGATTTGACCAAGAAAAATCCCTATACTCTAACCCTTAACCATTTTCCCCCTCTTTGCATGTGTGTTTACAGGTCTTGTAGGCATATTTTTCAAAGAAATAGGTGTTGGAAAGTGGTCAACAAGTCATCAAAGTGATTAAATTCAACTAAACCCTAATTCAAGCTTGGAGACAACATTCAACCCGTTTTATGTAGATTTGACTTCGTCAACCCAATAAGAAGACAAGTGAAGATCTAGACGCACAAGCTTGACTCTTGAATTTGTAGAATTTTGGAGGACTGATTCACCATTAGTGGAGAATGAGTCCCACTTTCAGGCTGAAAAGTTGATTTTGTCAAAATTTAGTTCCCGACAGTCGGAAACTAGTTTCAGTTCATTTTACTAGTAGGAGGATTGATTCACCGTCAGTGGCGAATGAGTTCCACTAGTCATCAATAGTGAATTTTTCTAGATTCTAGAATCTCCTAGCATCAACATTCAACTTCCAGACCTTCATTATGTTCAGTCCATTCAGTTCTATTTTTATTAGTTTATGTTTTTAGTTTATTTTTGCATATCACATTGTGTTTTCAAACATTGCATATTTCATTAGTTTCACATTCATAATCAATCAATTTTATCAATTAGTTTCATTTAGATCATTGTATTTAGTCATAATTACATCATACATACCTTATTTTGAGTGAACCACCTCAATTTTTAGGGTCTATCTCTCTCCTTTTAGGTGAAAAAACCTAAGAGTGCAAAGAGAAGTTCAGAAAACCACAAAAAATGATGGTTCATTTTGGCGAACCTGCATATTGAACACATTATCTTTCTGATGTAAATCTACATTTACATCCTAGGGCTCATATCATTAATATTTTCATTAAAGCTTTTGCATTGATTTTGCATCTTAGGGTTTATAATCTTGCAATAGTGAATATCTCATAAAGATTTCACTTTTGCACTTCAAAACATTAAAAAACCTAAAGTTTTACATTTGCATCATAATTTTGCATCTAAAACACATAAAAATCACTTTAAATTTTCTAAAAAACACAAAAAATCTCATCCCTGGACTCATTCACTACCCTGGGCGAATCAGTCCAACTGCACATATTGAACTGCATTTTTTCAGTATTTTCTGCATTAAAGTTTCCTGTTATTAAATCTCTATCATACTTTCCAAATTTTCTATTTTATACACTTTCCTACATTTTAGTTTACTTTCACTCCTTGTCATCATGACTTTTTCCTTTAATCAGTTTTGGAATTCATTGAAATCCTTAGTGGACATGTCCAATTGTGCCTTTGGCTATGATCCTAATGACCTTGAGCTTCCTCATGCTCCTTCAAATCCACATGAATGTCCTCCTCATGTTGTTGACATCATTGGAGAAGATAATGATAGCATGAACAAGTTCTTAAATTCATGCCTTGACAATCTTGAAGCCAATGCAGCCTTTTACCCATCCATGAAGTCACAAGATCTTCCTCATATCTCACCTAATGACATGTTTGGTTACTTACATCCTAAAATGAATGAAGGATCTAAGTTACCTCCCATAGGTGGACCTAGTTCCTATACACAACCACATCCTCAACCATTTTATGACAACAAAGTTACAAACACACCAATCAATCTTGAAGAAACTTATGGCAAGGGATTTACTATCTTAAGCAAACAAGGATGTAATACCACCATTGAACATGACATTCACCAAATTTTGGAACAAATACCAATAGATGAAAAAAAAACAAGGTTAGGATATCAAGATTCTCCTCATGACAACAAGTCTCCTTTCGAATATTGGAGACTTCGAGATGATGGTACAATGTTCTTTGATTCTACTCCTGACTTGAATGTCCTCCTCCCACGTGAACAACCATTACCTAATTCTAATGATAAGGATTCTAGGATCCCCATGAGTCCTCTTCCTCCTTCAATCCATGAAAAAGGTGAATCTAGTAAACGTAAACGACCTTACAAATTGAAAAAACTAAGGTTTCCTCTTCATCCACCACCTGAATGTGAACGAAAACTACAAATGCTTCTCAACAAAGGTCTTATACTCTTATCACCTTCAAACAGGTTGGTCATCCATCCTAAAGATTCTAACATACCATATTGCAAATACCATCATGTTCTTGGACATCACAGTGATGAATGTTGAACATTGAAGCACATACTGAATAAGTATCAGTTAACTGATATTGACTATTATCCTATCATCCCCTTGTACCCTATCACTAATCTCATCATTCCATGTAGAATTTTCCATTCTCACTATTGCATGATCCTTTTCCATCACCCACCTCAGCTCATTCTTTCCTTACACTCAGTGGGGACAAGAAGTTTTTCGCCTTGTCCTCATTATGCATTTATCCTTGTCTCTTAACTGCGTTATTCCTCTTCCGCTTATATTAATTGAGATTGTGAAGCCAATGAATCAGTTAACGGTTCACTTACATTTGCATTACTAGTCTTTTACATTTTCCTTTTTCTTTGGTGTGATTGTATGTGTATATCGTGTTCCCCCCATAATGTGCATTTGATGTTCTCTCTCTCTTTGTGCACTTCCTCTATTTGTACCTCTATTCTTCTATATGTCGTGCTTTACCCTTTCTTTTTCATTTTTGTTTTCTGTTTTCCTTTTGGGAATGATGCAAAGTGTTGAGACACCCTATGTCTCTTCCATGTTGACCCAAATGGTCCCTTTTCCTTTTTAATTTATCTTTTTCTTGTGTTTTTATTTTTGGGATGATGCAAGGAATTGAGACCGAAATGTCTCCTTCATGTTGACCCAAAATATTTTTCATTTCTTTCACCTTTTCTTTTTGCTTGTGTTTCTCCTTTTGGGGACGATGCAAAGCGTTGAAACCGCAATGTCTCTTCCATGTTGACCCAAAATGGACTTTATTTTTCTTTTCTTTTCTTTTTTCTCTCTTTGTGTCATTCTTCTAGTTCTATGTATTCATGGAATGATGATAGTTCCAAGCTCTTTCATAAAAATATTGTAGCAACAAACATACTGACCCTAAATTGATAGATCCCTTATGTGTTTGGTGTGTTCCTTTCCAGGGGTCAACCCCCCTTTCTTTTGTTTTCCTTTTTCGTTTACATGAAGGAGCCTTACTCGGAAACATATGACTTGGCATAGGGGCTTTTCAAGTTGGCTCTCATGTCTTGTTTTCTTTTTGCATTTTTCATTCACTAATTTAAAGGAATTGTTCACAAAACGGTGTGTAGCAATTCCTTTAAAGTGGGGGCATACATTGGAATTATTCATTTTTGCATTTTCCTTGGTTCTTAGTGCAACATTGTTACTTTATATGATGCGTTTGTCACTTTGTAGATGACATTGGGTGTGATTTCCTTCATAAGTGTGATCTATCTTAGCATATTACATTCCTCTTAGTGGCTTGATGTGATACACTACATCCCCTAAGTTGTGAATATTCTATTCTTTGATTGGTCCTCTCTTGGATACATTAGACACAATGTTTCCTAAGTGATATCTACCTCACATAGAACTTAACAAGACTCCTTTGAACATCTTTTACATTTTACATTTTTTTTCTCATTTGGCCACCTTGCATAACACAACTTCCATGCCTATGGTACCATCCTATTTTTTCATGATTTCTAAGCATACGAAGCTTTACTTGTCTCATGAAGCATGAACCAACATTTTCCTTTGTGGCACCTTATTAAAGTTATCAGGAGGTATCACTTTGATATGGTTGAGCGGGAAGCCCCTTTCTGCTGCATGAATTTCCCCATAGCCACCTATTTGTTTGTGAGTGCATACCAGCCACACATATGTTTCTCACCTTTTGGGCCTTCTCACCCACTGGACTTCCATGATTTTCATCACTCCAGAGTGAGTATGAATTTTCTTTTTTGGAAAAACAACCTTGATCTGATCCACAACTAGCTGGACAAATGATCGAAGCTTGATCCGACTTTTCCTTTTCCTCTTCCTTCTCTTTTTCTCTTTCATATGTGTGTTCCTTTGTTCTTATGTTTAGATTTCCATGGGATATTCATCCTAAGGGATTGATCATCCCTCTTGATCGTTGTTATTCCATCTTGCTAGCATAAGTGCATTTGGATCCTTCTCAATATGCATGACTACTTTAGTGTGAGTTTGAAGCAAGTTCATGCTCTAACTAAAGTGGGGGCTAAATGTACCATAAAAAAATAGATCTTGGAAATTTTAATGGACATTTAGGTCTTTCTCTTGTGATGCTTGATCTATTTTTCTTTGATTTAATGTTGCAATGTAACTTATGCATTCACATTAGGTCCTTAATATTCAAATTATGATATATTGTGAAGGTGTTGTGAAGTGTTGTAACACATTTCTACACTTTTCTATACTCTTTTTATTATAATTCATCTAAAAATCATCTTTTTATCCCTTATCATGTCCTATTTCAAAGTGTTGTAAAGTCTTGTAACAAGCTTTCATGCTTTTCTAGGCTTGTCATCACTATTTACACCTTTCTTATGCTTTATTTAGCCCCTTTATGCACTTATAGGCCTTAATTGAGTGTATTTTTGAATTCAAACCCGAGAATTAACAATAAAAGAAACTTAATTCCTGACACCCACTTGCAAGCCTAGAGTTGGACCCATTCGCCATGGGTGGCGAATGAGTCCCTCTTGGCTCAAATTTCAAAATAATTCAAAATTTCTTTTAGGTTTTTATTCATTAAGACCTTATGTTGGCCTATGATGTTGTATTTTTGGGTAATTAGGGTAGAAGTGTGTATAAATAAGTATTTTTCCATCCATTTTAAGCTCCGTTCATTCAAGTATTCCTCCATTCATCTTATTCACTCATTCATCATCAATTAAGCAGTCTTGCATTCAATCCATCAAAGCATCATTCAATCAAGCAATTATCAAGTATCTTGGAGCAACCATTGACATATCTTTAGACTTCAACAATAAAGATTTGGTGAGTTTAGGACACTTGCATGTTGTTTATTCATCATTCCTTTCTTCTTTCCATTCATTTTCTTTATCAAGGGTTTGATTACCAAAGTGGGATTTGACCAAGGAAAATCCCTATACTCTAACCCTTAACCATTTCCCCCCTCTTTGCATGTGTGTTTGCAGGTCTTGTAGGAAGATTTGTAAAAGAAATAGGTGTTGGAAAGTGGTCAACAAGTCATCAAAGTGATTCAATCAACTAAACCCTAATTCAAGCTTGGAGACAACATTCAACTCATTTTCTGCAGATTTGACTCTGTCAACCCAACAAAAGGACAAGTGCAGATTTGGACCCACAAGATTGACTCCTGAATTTATAGAATTTTGGAGGACTGATTTGCCATCAGTGGTGAATGAGACCCACTTTCAAGCTAAAAATTAGATTTTGTCATAATTCAGTTCTTGACAGTCAAAAACTAGTTTCAAGTCATTTTACTAGTAGGAGGACTGATTCGTCGTCAGTGGTGAATGAGTCCCACTAGTCATCAACAATGAATTTTTCTAGATTCCAAAATCTTCAAGCATCAATATTCAACTTCCGGGTGCGCTCTGTTCAATCTCATTTAGTTTTGTTTGCGTTTATGTTTTTAGTTCATTTTTGTATATCACACTGTGTTTTCAAATGTTGCATATTTCATTAGTTTGCATTCATAATCAATCAATTTTATCAATTATCTGCATTTAGATAATTTCATTTAGTTATAATTACATCATATATACCTTAGTTTGAGTGAACCACCTTAATTTTTGGGGTTTATCTCTCTCCTTTTTAGGTGAAAAACCTTAGGAGTGTAAGAGAAGTTCATAGAACAAGAAAAATTGATGGTTTATTTTTCCAAAGATTGTTGTTTTTGATCATTATGTAGGGCTACCAATTATTTTTTGATATCCTAACATTAAAATAATACTATCTAGGTTACTAGTTTTTGCATCTTTGGTTAATTTTTGTGTTTGCAAGTTCGAATTTGGTGGATCAAAATTGTCTTGATTTAGCACAACAATCCTTTTGTCCATCTGTCACATCTATTTTGATCCTACATTGTAATTGTTGAAAGCTACACCACAACTTCTGAACCACATCTAATTGTGAATAAAAAGGGTATAAATTTATGATTTTTGCAATCTAATTCCAGTAGATTAGGGGTTTTTGGTTACTGATCTCTAATTTTTAGTTATGTAGCAATCGTTTGGGAGAAGATATTAAATCAAAACTACTAATACAATTTGTTGTAGGTTTGATTGTTGAAGATTATCTTATAAACCTATTTGTCTAGAATTTTTAGATTAGGAACATTTGGAATTGGTGCTTAAAAAGATCAATTGTCTACCATGTTTGGTACACTTGAATAGTCCTATCTACTCAAGTTGCTACATGCGTATCCTCTCCCCTTGTGCACTTGTCTAATCCTAGGTGCAAGATAAAATGCATAGTAGCTTCTTTTTTTAAAATTTTTTTAGTAGGAGGCTTTCCTAGGGATTTCATTACCTCAGGGTTCAACCTCAAGAACATTTCCCGATGGGCTATATAAAAGGGGGAGAATGAAAGTTTTACCCCAAGGAGTTGCTAGTGTTGTTTGAATCCAAGCTATGAGACCCTCAGTTTGTTGAGACTTGCTTTGGTGAAGAGAGTAGAGGAGACTTCTCCAATATGAGGCTATTACAGATGGGCTCTTTGCTCACAATAGTCCTCCACTAGACACCATTATGTTTAGTAGCCTGGGATCCTTCGGTTGTAATCCTAGTATAGTGCTGTGTATAGTATCATGCAAAGAGTTACCACATATTCCCTTGAGTTGAGATAGGAACCTTTAGGTTGGAATTTTAGCCTCCCAAGGGGAGAGGAAAGGTGATCTTTTTGTCGTATTGGGCCTCTACCACTGAACCTCTATATATCTAATCTCAAAAGTGAAGTGTTTCACATTGATCTTGGTGTATTAGCACTTTGGTGTGTTGGGCCTATACCAGGTGAACACACCAATTTGAATAATTAGGTTGTGCTTTTTTTCATATTGCCTTCTCTTTGTGTAAAACCATTGAATCCATTGGGCCTTTGGCCCTTAAGCCTCTTACCCAAGTGTCAAAGAGTCAAATAACCAAATCTATATTCTAAGTGTTTTTTGAGTGTTTGCTATCAAGAATAGAAAATTCTCAAAATAATCAATGACTTCGAAACCTCTAATTTTAGGTCAAAACTAGAGAACCACATATGTTAGAAACTAAACCACATTTATCAAATCTTGAACTACATTTGTTAGTGCTTCTACACTACATTTGTCCACAAAACCCCAGGGGGGCCAAAAAATTGTATTGGTCTGAAACTAAGCCACATCTATTTTTTCTACGCATTTGTCCAATCCTACACTACATTTATTAGTTTCTAAGCTACATCTAGATCAAAAATCTAAAACATTGCATCTGTGGATTTTAGCATCGCATCTGAAAGATTTCCTTGATACATCTTACTATACTAAATACTTAGAGTCAATTCTTAAGGATCTAGTTTACACTCCTAATTCAAACAATTTCCTTACACACAACCTAGATACTTGCCTAGTCATTGCTTTACTTTTGGCATTTTTTTCATTTTCCTAGCTTGGTTTGCATTTCTTAGCTTACCAATTGTCATCGAGTATCATAGATATTCACCTTTGTATTTTGAAACTAGTAGACCTACCAGACCTTGATCAGACCATAGTCATCTACAAGTCTTTTCTAATTACAATAATTACAAAAAGAGGCCACAAACTCATAATACAATACTTGATGAATAAGACACTTGACTACCTCTACAACACCTTTTCTACCTTTGAATCACTTCCTTCATCAATTCACTTACACTCCTTTTATTTTGGATCACTACCTTTGGCATTCACTTCTTCCTTTGGCTCACTACTTCCAACACTTACTTGCACACTCCTTTTAGCTCACTACCTTCAAAACTTCACTCATATAATTCTTCTTTCATCTCATTTCCTTTAGCATACATCAAATATGTATTTGTACATTCACACTCATTAATCTACCTTTAGTGCACAAATTTTGGAATATTCACTTAGTATCATAACAAACTTGGCCAGTCTTCCAATTAGGTTAGATTTGCTGAGGAGGTATTTTGGAGGATCTATTTTGGCTATTAAATTGATGGTATGAGTTAGCATGTAGTGTTGTAGCTATTGGGTGGAAAACACTACTAGCAAACTAGCCTTTTCAATGGATGTATAATTGATTTCATAGCCATTTAGCGTTCTACTGATGTAATAAATTTCTCTTTCTTTTCCTATTAAATCTTCTTATGATAAAAAGGCTCCCAATGATATCTTAGTTGTTGCAATGTATAATAACAGTGCCTTTCCTTTTGCTGGTGGTATTAAAATAGGTGGACTCATTAGATATTGTTTTAATTGGTTGAAGGCCTCTTCACAGTTCTCGTCCCATCAAAAAGAAACATTTTTGTGTAGCAAGTGAGTGAAAGGATGGGTCTTGTCTGCTAGTTGTGAAATACATCTTCGGATTGATTGGAATCTCTGTTGCAGAGATCATAGCTAGCTGATATTTTTGGGTGGCGACATCTCCATGATAGCTTTAAATTTTGTTGGGTCTACCTCAATGCCTTTTATTGAAACTATATATCCCAAGAGTTTGGATGAAGTCACCCCAAACACACATTTCTTTGGATTTAGTCATACATTGAACTTTTCCAATCTAGTAAAGATTTTTTCCAAGATCTCTAAGTGTCTTTCTCTAGTGTATGATTTGGCCAATAGATCGTCCACATAGTCTTTCATGAAGGTATGCATCATATCATGAAAAATTGTCATCATGGTGCATTGATAAGTAGCTCCTGTGTTCTTCAATCCAAATGGCATGACATTCCAACAAAATTTTCCCCATGGAAATGTAAAGGTTGTCTTATCTTGATCCTCTGGAGCTATCATGATTTGATTATAACCGGTAAAACATCCATAAGTGACAACATGCAATGTCTTGCTATTAAGTCCACTATGATGTCTATGTTAGGTAGAGGGAAATCATCTTTAGGGAAAGCCTTATTAAGATATCAAAAATATGTGCAAATGAAGATGTTGTTGTTAGGATTTGACACTGGTACAATGTTGGAGATCCACTTGGCATAGTCAATGGGTTTGATGAATCCTGCATCTAATAACTTTTTTAGCTCTGCTTTTACCAATAGGGCAATATGCAGATGCATTTTCCTTAGCTTTTGCTTGAATAGTTTTACTTCTAGTGGTAAGGATAGGTGGTGCATGATAAGATTTGGATCAATCCCTGGCATTTTGACATATGACCAAGCAAAGTTGATTTGTTTCTCTGTGAATAATTTGAGGAAGCTTGGTTTTTCTTAATCTATCAAGGATGTCACTAGATGAATACTCTTCATTATTTCTATATTGCCAATATTGACGGACTGTTTGGGCTCAATCAATACCTTTGATCTTTCCTGAAAGTGTTCTGGGAGAGTGTCAAAGCTTCCATCCTTTGACATCTCAAAGAGGTTTTCGCCATTGGATGCACTCTTTATTTTTACTTTTTCTGGATCTGATACTACCATTGAATGGTTTTCACCATCAGATCTATTTCCTTCATTATTCATTTTACAGCTGAAAGATTTGACACTCCCTTATTTGGAAGCTTCGTTATGACATTCAATGGTGGAATTTTCTTTAGGATTTTCAGAACGAAGGAAGTTGACGATGACATCATCTTTTGAAAAGGTGGGGATATCAAACGACTCAGTTTTGTCCCAGTCTATGAGTTTAGGATGTACTAGGGGTAAGGAATTATCAAACTAGTTAAGGTCAGAGATAGTAAGAGTCCTGATGGTGATGTCTTCAATTTTTCTAATAGCAAAGTCGAGGTCTATAAGATAACTTTCCTCTAAATTATACATTTCACTCCTAGTATGATTGTCTTCACTAGAGTCAACAATGTGTTCTAATCCTATTTCAAGTAGTCTAGAATTTGAACCTTGTTCCTCCTCGAGTAGGGGTGCATACTTGTGTACCACATCAATGTCCTTGTTGTGACAAGACTCTTTAGATAGTGAATCCCACTCATATTCATTTGAATCAGTTTCACAATCATCACTAGCTTGTAGTTGCAAGATTCTTTCAACCACCCTTTGAGTTGTCTCTTCTTTTGTCTCCTCTTTATAACCCACCCCAGTCTTGTCTCTTGGATTGATTAAGTTGGGTTGAATTGGTTCCACAATTCCTTGTTTTCTTTTTCCTACAAGGAATTTTCCCTCGTATCCCATCTTTTCTAAGATTGTGAAGCCTTTTCCATATTGTGTTGTTTGTACATTTGTAGTTGCTGCTTGGGACTCTTCTTTGTCCTTATAAATCTAGTTTAGAACATCCTTGTCTTGAGCTTCATCAACTATGGTGCCTACTTTTACAAATTGACCAACAAAAAGTGTAACTGGTTGTGATGATTGTTGCATTGATGTTGAGGGTTTCCCATATGATTTTGGGGAAGACAACTGTGAAAGGCATAGAGATTGTTCAATGAAATATTCACCCACACCTTTATCTTTGACTTGGAATTTTTTCTCAAATTGTTTGGACAAGGCATTTAATTTGGTTTCATGATTTGAGGATGTAGAAGGAGCAACTTCTTCCTTTTCTTCAGACTGTTTAGACATGGAACTGGATTGAATTTCATGATTTGGGGAAGTGGCCAATGGTTTTGACAAGGAACTTGACTAGCTTTGATTATTGGTAGAGATGAAAGTGGAAGCTTCTCTGTTATGAGGCACAAAGACATCTTGGACTGATTTAAGGGTGTTGCAATATCGAGGACTATTAGAATCAGCATTTCTTGGCCACCACAAGGGAATTTCAAACATTGGTGGTATGTTGACAGGAACACTTGCATTTCGTGGATCCATGTGTAACCCAATAGTATGTTGTAGGTAAAATCATTGTCCAAGACTTGGAAAATTACATCTTTCTGAATCGGTCTTACTTGAATGGGTAAGACAATCAATCCCTGTGAAGATATTTCCTCATCATCATATGCTTTTATTGTAATCTTTTTCTTTGAATCTATTGCATTTTTAGAAAATCCTAGGGCACGAACAAGCTTTAAAGTACATATATTCAGGCCAGCTCCTCAATCTATTAGGATGCGTTTGACACGATGTTTATGAATTAGGACTTAAATATGGAGTGGGGCATTGTGGGGATGAGAAATAGATGCGTCATCATTTTATGAAAAAGGTAAACAATGAGGTGTAGTCAAATGTCCCACGACATGGCCTTGAATTTACAAACTTCCAGATCCATTGGTATTGTTGTGTCCACTAGGGCTTTCTCCAAAATCTCTTTATGGGTGGGTGAAATCTTGAGTAGTTCCAATATAGATATTTGCGCGGGGATATTTTGTAATTGGTCTACTATGTTATATTGATTGGATGAGGTGGCAGGTGTTTTAGATGAAATTCCTTTTAGTACATATTTGGCCTATGCTCTCGTGGTCACATTTACTAGCATGTTGTCTTGTTTCCCATTGATTTTAATGACATTAATTTGAGTATTAGTTGAAGCCATGTCTTGTTTTATCTCATTAATCTAATTTTCAACTATAATGATGTCTTGTTCATGTTCAATTGAAATGTCATTAATTGGATTGTTGGCTGCAATAATGTTTTGGTTGTCATTATTTTCAATGTTATTCATTTGATCTTCCACTACTGAGATATGAATGATGATAGTATCATGAACATAGTTTACATTCTTGCCTTTGTTGTTTGTTGTAGAGGACTCCCCTTTTTCATAGTTCAGTAAGGGATTTTTGAATGCTCTGTGATCGACATTTGTTTGGGGTCCTTCTATTTGTATGACATTGTCATCTATTGAGTCTTGTATATTGTGTTTCAATTGCATTTAGCTATTTGTTTGATGACCTTTGCATCAATGAAACTCATAGTAATAAGCATCGTTCCACCATGGCGATTTTACTTTTGGTTCAAATCCTTGAGTATCAGGTAGTGTTATAAGGTTATTTGCAAGAAGTTCTCTCAACATAGATTCGTGTGATTGACCCAAAGGTGTGAATTTTCTGTGGTTTGCTTGTGTTTGATAGGGTGGAGGTTTAGATGTGGTATTACTTTGATTGTGGTTGTTTTGATTGTTGTGTTGGTTAACATTTTGATTAGTGCCTTAATTGGTGTTTGATCAGTCTTGGTTGTGGTTCCTGATAGATTAAAGACCGGTTTGGCATTATATGTTTCAACGGCACTATCATTGGCATTCTTATCTCTTGTCCAAAATTTTGATTTCCCATTGTTGTTATGATGATTGGAAGAGCTAGCATTGTTTGATCCTTCATTGTGAATTTTCAATACCCCTCTTTTGACTAAAGCTTCTTCAATTTTGACAAAATTTTTGATCATCTTCTCAAAGCTAGGGGGAAATTTCAATTACAACCTATAGCTCATTTCGTTGTTGAGGTTATTAATAAAAATATCCATATTTTCTTGTTCAGATATAGAACGAGCGTATCGAGCAAATAAACTTCTCCACCTTTGTAAGAATATGAGAGAGGATTCTCCTTGTTTCTGTTTGGTATTGCAAAGACCCTTCATAGTTATCTCATGTGAAATGTTATATGAATATTGAGTGATAAATTTATTGAAAATTTCTTCAAAGGATCTTATGCCTGGTTGTAGTTTCAAAAACCATTCCATACAATGGCCTCCCAAGTTGCGAGGAAAAGTCTCATCAAGTAGGTGTCTTCGTGTGCAAACTCAAGACTCATGGTTCAAAATTCCCTCACATGGTCTATGGGGTCATATTTTCCATTGCATTTGTCATATTTTGGAAGGTCACAATTCAGTGGGAATGGTATCATGTTCAAATTCCTATCAAAAGGGTAGGGAAAAATATCTTGTAATAAATATCTTTTGGTAGTCCCTCTTTGCATGTCTTGTAATTGTTGTTGAAGGTTCTTCCTTTGATGTGTTAGGGCAGCATTTTGATCTACATTTTGTGTTTCAATTTCAGTTTTCTTTTGTATTTCTTTCAATTTATTGACATCAAAATCACTTGGTAATTTGACCCCTTGGTTTGCTAACATTAGAAGGTATTTTTCCCCATCCCTTTCAAAGATCCTCTCTAGAAATTTGTGAAATTTGGGATCTTGGTTTGCTTGTTCTATTTCCTCCTTTGTTATTTCTTCTATTTCATTTTGAGGGATTTTATGGAAAGGGTTTTCTTCTGGTTCACCCATGGTGTTTTTGGGTTCAAGTTCCTTATCTTTAAGTTTTTTCTTTTGGGATCTTGTTAAAACGAGCATGCAAGTGATGAAGGTTTGCTAAATTTTGATCGTTGTTTAGGAGTGCCAAAGGGATACCTAGGTTGAATAGAATGATGAGTTCTATTGATGGGACTAAGGTAATAAAATTTGATGTAAAGTGTGTTGTTTCAGGATGAAGGATGACAAATCCTGATGGTGAAACTCAACTTGATGATCAAATTTAGGTTTGATGGTTGGGCACTTTTAGATGTTTGATCAAAGTTTAGGTAAATGATTTCACTTGTAAATGCTAATTTTTCCAAGTTCAAAGAAATGTTGGGATAAGGAATGAACTCTTCTATGGAAAAGATCCCTAAATCTGGGTTCAAAATGTTGGATAGGGGGTCAAATTTAGCTTTCTGGTTATAAATCTGGTGAATGCACTGTAATAGTTAGTGTATGCACTGAAAGGAAGATGTGCTATAGAATGGCGTGGATGCACTAAAAAAAGGCTTGAATGCATTGTAATATTGATTGGATGAGCTAAAAAATAGCTTGAATGTGCTAAAGTATTGGATGGATGAGTTACAGTAATGGGTGAATGTACTACAAAATGCAATGGATGTGCTGGCATATATAGTGTATGCGCTATAACAACAAATGGATGTGCTGGCAGATATAGTGTATGCACTATAACAATAGATGGATGAGCCAGAGAATGGTGTAAAAGCTCCAGGATAAGTAGTGGATGTGTTGAATTGGAAAAATGTCACAGTTTCTTGCAAGTTTGTTTGATTTTTCTGATTTTCTAGTCAAAGAATTGTTTGTTTCAAAGGATGTTTTTTGAATAAAGGTTTTCACTTCTAGTGTGTGATATTTTGTTTGAAATTTATTCAAAAAAACATTAGTAAAACACATCAAACATGTTCAATTCCTAAGGTTGTGCAAGACAATATTTACTGGATTCCCACTTGGATTTTACTTCAGCTACACCTACTTTTAGCAGATGATTAGAAGCTTGATCACACTGGCTCCCCTCCACGACAGTCACTTCTTGGGTCAGCCAAGCTTCAATACCCATGAATCTCCCATGGCATACTTCTCATCTCTACTAAAAGCCACAAAAATGTGGGATGACTTCAAAGGTTAGACCTCTTATGCCAGTAAAGAGAATTTAGGATTTTGGCTTGCTATCAAAAAAGGTTCTAGTATAGGCATTTAGTTTATGAGGGATCATCCATATGGAAAGAGACCATTGTTTCCTTTCTTGTCAGAATAATCCTAGTAATACTTGAACTTTCCTCAAGTACCCACACTTATATAGCAGGTGGAAGTCACTTGGCTTTAGCGTGTTCTCAGTTGGGTCGTTCCCTTGGGTGATTACTTTTTCCCACAAGGAAGACCCTCTAAGGATAAAACAAAATAAAAATGAATGATTCTGACTTTTTTGTCACCCAATTAAGGGGAGAGCATATGCCTACCATTCATCAAGCATAGAAAATATGGTGTTCTTTCCCTCCTAATTAATCTAGATTCCTAAATTAACCAAAAGGAAATAAATCAACTCCAGCCCTTGCACCAAATTCATTAGTAGTTTTCAATAAATGTTCTTTGACAACATTCAAGGGTTTCAATAGAGTCTCTAACAATGTTTATGAAACCTGTATAGTAGAAAAACATTCATTAGTTTTGAAAATCTAGAAAAAATTTCAATGAAAATTAAATGCGCCATTACAGTAATTTAATGTGCTAAAAAGGTAGATGCACTTGAGAATGAGGTGAATGCGCTATAGGAAATAGTGAATGCGCTATAGAAATTAATGAATGCACTACAAAAATTAATGAATGTGCTATAAAAATCCCCTCATGCGCTGAAGGAACTCGTGGTTGTGCCGTAACAGTCAGTGTATGCGTTGAAATTTTTTTTGGGTTCACCGAAAGAATTTGCGGTTGCACTGAAAGAATTCACGTCTAAACTTGTAAGTACACTTTCCATTAAATGTTAAAATAACAGGGGCTAGGCCCCATGGTGGGTGCCAGAATGTATCGTGTGAATTGTGAAAAATAAACAAACATGAATTAAAACACACAATCGATGCAATGTGTTATATTAAGGAAATCAAATTTAACAAAACAAATGGTAAAGTGATTCCTCAAAGTTGTTCCATCATCCTCTATTTTTAAGGATCTTGTAGTAGTGCTCTTAGATTTTAGGTATGCACTAGACTACTGGGATGACAAACTAAGAAACGAGAAGCCACTGAATTAAAATGCAGAAAACTATACCTACATCTACATGATTGATGAATTTGATGAATGATATGCTAAATGATGTGTTGAATGATATGATGTTGTATATAGAATGATGCTAAATGATGTAATGATAAAATGCTAAGCTAATGGATATACTATGGAAATGTTGTAATGATAATGCAACAAATTAAGTTCCTAGAAATGAAATTGTCATTATAACACTACTTGAAATCAAATGCTAAATTATAAGCTAAAATGCCAATGCTAAGCTCTCAAATGCTGAAAGTATTTCTGTAGAGTAAATTTATGCTATGCTCTCTATTTGAAAATATGTAAATGAGCATTTATTTATAGATTTCACCAAGGAATCAAGTGATGTGGAAGAAGTAGATGATTAGGATTTAGTCTGGAGAGATCAACGGTGAGAAGCGAAGAGGTTAGAGAGAATCAAGGAAGTTGTTCCCTTTAATAGAACAAGCTTGCCACGTGTAGAAGGGAATAAATGGAAAGGAGAAGCCATGTGTCTCTGAGGTTGTTAAAATTGTTGAGAATAAATGTCCATTTAGAAATTAGAAATAATTAATTTCATGTGACACATGGTGAAGTGGAAGATGAGGTGGAAGGAAGTTAGAAAATATGGAGAAATGTGACAAAATTTGAATTAAAAATTAAAATTTAATGAGAGAGAATTAATCAAATTAAAAAAATTAGTTAAATTTTTTTATTTAATTAAATTATGAAGAAAGTGGTTTAGATAGGAAGAATTAAGAAATACGAACTATATAAATAAACTTTGCAATTTATTTATAAGTAGAGGAAATAAAGCTTTTATTAATTAAATAACTAGTATTTAATTAATTTTCTCCAGACCAATTTTGGATGTATACAGTCACCACATGCCATATTACAATTATCAATTATCACTAAACTTGCACATGCAAAACCTGCACTTGCCAAAATAACTGCACCTCAAAAATTCACATTCCATGCAAATTCAACACGGAAATAGAAAATGTCTTTATGCATAATTTCACAGAAATGGCTATCCAGCCCCTAGAATGCACCGAGCATGGATAACCATCCCATACATCATAACTTTTGTTCACCATTCTCTTCGTCAAGTTATCTCCCCTTTCACTCCAGTTAACTATAACATTGTTTGGAACCCCCTAAAACTGTAGTTACTCTGTTTTTTATTTTTTATTTTTTTGTTTTAATCCCCACACCAAGTAGATGGTCGTCTTTTTTTCCAGCAATAACCAGTCCATATGATTCACAAGATTTGATTTTATTAATTTTATATATTATAAATATTTTAATAAAATAAAACTAGCATATATATATTATTTTAATAATATATCTAAAATACACCGAGAGATATCCTTCTCGAGGTGCCTATTTTTTAATCAAATTTTTATTATAAAAATTGAATAGGCACCTTCGAGAAGGATATATTTTATTACAAAATTATTATAATAATTAATATATTATAATATGATAGTTAATATGATTAGGGTTAGGAATAGGGTCAGGGTAAATTAGGTTAGGTTAGGTTTAGGGGTAGTGGGTGGGCCAATTAGGGTTAGGGTTAGGATTAGGGTTAGGGTGCGTTAGCATTAGGTTAGAAGTCAGGCAGTAGAGAAAAGGGAAAGGGTTAGGTTTAGGAGGGTGGGGTCAGGCCAGGGGTTTATGTTTTGCCAGGGGTAGGGTTAGGATATTCCAGGCCAGGCCATTAGAGTTTTACTTAGGTTCAGGTTAGGCTATTTAGGCCAGGATTAGGGTTAGGAGGTTAGGATTATGATTAGGGTTAGGATTGGGTTAGGTTTAGGGTTAGGGCTAAGATTAGGCTTACAATTAGGGTTAGGATTATGGTTAGGGTTAGGGTTAGGGTAAGGGTTATGGTTAAGGTTAGGGTTAGGTTTATCATCACGAATAGGGATTAGGGTTAGGGTTAGTATTAAGGTTAGGGTTAAATTTATGGTTAGGGTTAGAATTATGGTTAGGGTTAAAATTAGGGTTAGAGTTATGGTTACGGTTAGGTCCTAATCCTAATCTTAATCTTAATCCTAACTTTAACCCTAATCCTAACCCTAATCCTAACCCTGACACTAACCCTAACCCTAACCCTAACCCTAACCCTAAAACTAACCCTAACCCTAATCCCTATTCGTGATGATAACCCTAAACCTAATCCTAACTCTAACCCTAACCCTAACCCTAATCCTAACACTAATCTTATTCACGATGATAATCCTATTTGTGATGATGAACCTAATCATCATGATAACCCTAACCCTAACCATAACCATAACCCTAACCCTAACCCTAACCCTACTCATGATGATAACCCCAATCGTAATACCAATTTTAACTCTAACCCTAAGCAAATTACTATATTTATCATTTATAAAAATATCCCTAACCATAATCATAACCCTAACCCTAACCATAACCATAACCATAATCCTAACCATAACCCTAACCCTAATCCCTATTTGTGATGATAAACCTATTCAATATTATAACCCTAACCCTAATACTTTTCATGATGATAAAACTAACCCTAATTCTAACCCTAATCCTAACCCTAACACTAATGCTAACCCTAATCCTATTCATGATGATAAACCTTTTTGCGATGATAACCCTAACTCTAACCATAACCAAACCCTAACCCTAACCCTAATCATATTCGTGATGAACCTAACCTAATCCTAACCCTAACAATAACCCCAACCCTAACCCTAATAATATTCGTGATGATAAACCTAACCTAATCCTAACCCTAACAATAACCCCAACCCTAATCCTATTCGTGATGATAACCCTAACCTGAACCATAACCATAACCCTGATGCTAACCCTAACCCTAACCCTAATCCCTATTCATGATGATAACCCCAACCCTAATCCCAATTTTATCTCTAACCGTAACCGTAACCATAACTGTAACCATAACCGTAACCGTAACTGTAATCGTAATTGTAATCGTAACCGTAAGTGTAACTATAACCATAACCCTAATCCCTATTTGTGATAATAACTTGAACCCTACTACTAACCCTAACCCTATCCATAACCCTAACCCTAACCCTAACCTTAATCCTTTTCATGATGATAAACCTATTCATGATGATAAACCTAACCCTAATCCTAACCCTAACACTAACCCTAACCCTAACGCTAACCCTAACCATAACCCTAACCCTAACCCAAACCCTAACCCTAACCCTAACCCTAGCCCTAATCCTAACCCTAACCCTAATCCTTTTCATGATGATAAACCTATTTGTGATGATAAACCTAACCCTAATTCTAACCCTAATCCTAACCCTAACACTAACCCTAACCCTAACCCTAATCCTATTCATGATGATGAACCTTTTCGCGATGATAACCCTAACTCTAACCATAACCATAACCCTAACCCTAATCATATTCATGATGATAAACCTAACCTAATCCTAACCCTAACAATAACCCTAACCCTAATCCTATTTGTGATGATAACCCTAACCCTAACCCTAACCATAACCATAACTCTAATGCTAAGCCTAACCATAACCCTAACCCTAAGGGGAGGGGGATGTGAGGCCCAACCCTATATATGACCCTTGTGACCTTATTATGAAGTCTAATTATGCTAGATTAGTGAATTATTTAAATATAATATAGCAATGGAAATGTTGATGGGATAAATGATTAAATCTTTAATTTACATTACCTTAGAATATTTTTATGGAGAATGTGTGTGTGTGTGAAATTGAGAGTTATATATTCAAATTTTGAAAGTATAAGAGTACAACAATTTGAGTGCGCTCAACTACATGCTTAACGTTCTAAGTTTTCCTTGACATATTTAAATGATGATGGGAGTAAATATTATTATTAAAGGTGTCTTAACAATTAGATGGAAAAGAATGAGAAGTATGCAAATTTAGATTCTTACAAGCATCAGGAAATAAGAATATTTAAATTGATATAGACAAAAGAATAAAATGTATTTAGTTCAAGTGATTCGCTAATGTGTTTTATGTTTTGTGGAAAAGGGTAATACATGGGAATGAAATAGGACTTTTGTAGATCATGAAGAAATTTAACGAAATAAATTATTAACATTGTTGATGGTAAACTAGAACAACTCAAATCGACAATGAGGATGTTTAAAGTAAGTTAGCAAGGTAAGTTATATGAATTTGTTATCTAGTTGCATAATTATATTTAATAATAAATAATTGTTCAAGAATTCACTAGATAATACAGTTGAATAATTAAGTTAAGGTTAGATTTAATTATTGTTAGAGATAGATTCAAATTCTTATTTTGCATGTTGAAGGATATAGAAATTATACATATGGATATATTCCAATGCACTGTCTTTTATTTACATAACAATAGTAGCATTTTAATTTATTGTTGGCTAGAGACCTTACAAACGTTATTATGATATTTCAGACATGGATGGTGATTAGATTTTTGTAGTATCTTTTATTATTGCTTATATGGCTCATATAATATAGGATTAGTTAATTGCTATGATTAGATGGGACTTAAATAGAAATGGTCCAATTGATGTTAATTTTAGTATGAGATGGATTATGAATATCATGTATAGATTTAATGTTTAATTATGAGTATGAATAATGATCATGGATGTATTTAATGTCTAATTGTGTTTATGGATATTGTATTAATTATCACATTTGATGTTGAGATACTCTAATTGGTTCAAAGATGAAAAATTGTATCAAAATGACTCGTACATGCTTGTTTTGGGTATGCAATTTAATTTATGTTGCTCTTGTTATATATTGGACTATTAACATGTGAATTAAGTGTGCAGGCTATCCATGACCAAAGGATTTGGAGATCTACCAGTAACCCAGTTGTGTGAACCTCGTAAAGCCGATATTAGTCTATATGGAGAGACTAATGTCTTACTATGTGGTGTTGTGGTGTCCAGTGTATTTCCTAAAATATTGAGTGTGTTTATTGTATTTTCTCAAACCTTCTAATTGTGTTTATTGTTATTTCTTAAATCTTCTAAGTGCTCTAGGGTGGTGTGGAAGGGTGAGTTGTCATCCTAAGCAACAATTTCGAAATTTGTCTTTCAAAGGCATTTAAGAGGCCTTAAATGAGTCTTGTCACATCTTACCAAGTGTCAAAACCTTCCTAGGTCTAGCCTATATGGGTTGGGAAGCTTTTAAAACCAAATTTATGTGTTTTTGACTTGATTTAACCCCTCTTAAAGTCCATAAAAGAAAAGTGACGAAATTCTTTAAGTTGCAACTCAAGCAAGAATCCTAGTCTTATCTCCTCACCCACTATACAAGTCCTTTTGAAGACTTTCCAACCTCCACATTTATGAGGGAAACTTCAAGAAAGCCAAGTGATGTGAGTGCTCATGAATGCCCCTCTCTCACCCCATGTGGTTGCATCAATAACGGTCACATCTCCTTGGAATTAAAACAAAAAAAATTAATAAAAAAAAAATGATGAAAGGAGATAAAATCCACGTGTCATCATATCATTAGGAGAGAAAGGATTACATGGCACCATTATTTATACCCTCTTTAAGTCTAAATTAGGGGATGCATTTTCATACTGGGGAGATTGGAGAGTAAATTTGGACAGCTATGGAGAAAAGAGAAGAGTGAAGGATCCAAATGAAGCAACATGGAGAAAGCTAAGTCCTGTTTCCTCTATTTGCTTTTAGTGGATAAAATAAGTGATATCCAAGTTTTTGAGTTAGCATGGTTTTTGAAAATGAATGTATTTGCAATTGTTGAATAGGTTAGTTGTAACTTCCATACCAAGATCATTTGGTAATCTTTTAGTGCTCGGGGGTATGGCTAGAGCCCATGAGGCTTCATGATGCCATTACGGTTGGGTGGAGAGCAAGGTCTACTTAATGGATTTGTTGGATTTGTAAGTTATTAGTTTCCTAAGAAGTCTTATGCATTGGCATGTTATTTTGGATCATTCCTATGCATCAAATATAATATGAGAGGTTTAAGTAACAAATTTGTATGTTGTTAAGATGAAGGAGAGAAGACACTCTACAAATGTATTAAAAGAAGTGCTTGGGAATAAAATGTTGTTTTTGAAATTAGACTAATTCCCAAATTTAAATGCAATGTTTTAAATTGATTTCTGAAGATTAAAAATAAATAAAATTTCATACAAAAATCTAATATAATATTTAAAGCTCAATTAAAGACTTTGAAATTAAATTGCATTTAATGAATTGATCAACAATTTCACTCAAACACATTAAATTATGCTGTAAATAAATTAATAATTCAAAAAAAACTCAAAGGGCTTAAAACAAATTTATTGCTCAGAAAATTTATTAACATTGACACTTATCTTTGAAATGTGCAGAAGAAATCCCCAACTATTGCTGGAATGGTCCTTGGTTCAGCCTCTTCCGTCTGTGAGTAGTCTAGGAGGAAAGCAGACTTGGCTGCTCTACACGAGTGCTGGTTCCACCGGAACAATGCTTAACACTCGTGCCCCAAAACCATGCCCTGGCCAGGACCGTCCTGAGTGCACGCACTTGTACCCCAGGTTGGACACCCACTGTAGGAGTGCCCCTTCTCTGTCCTACTCATAGCCTGCTAACCTTGAAACCCTATTCCCGCAATGTGCTCCACTTTATTTTCCTCTTTTTTTTTCATGTCCTCAATAATTTAGTTTTCACGGGTTTTATACAACACAAAGGGTAGTTCCAACCGACACACCCTTTTACATATAATAATTACATCCCGTGAAAACTCTAATTATTATTTTATTACATTTTCTTTCAGGAACTATCACATTAGTTCTTATATTTATTTACTTATTTACTTAGTTACTTTTATTCTATTTTCTCTTTTTTTTTTACTTTTCTTCCACGGGAAAAAAGTCTCATAACAATTCTCCCCCTGTTGTTTAGCTGCTGCCCTCAGTAGCTTGATGATTTTCTGCATCACACATACACATGAATAAAATAGCCTTTAGTTAAACAAATGAGGATATTGGTCTTTAATAAAATCAACATTTTCCCAAGTAGCACTATCATTATCACAATGACTCCATTTAATTTTTACTTCAATTATAAGTTTATTTCTCAATATTCTAGATCTTTTTTCAATTATTTGTTCTGGTTCAACCTTAAATTCACAAGAAGGTTCAATAGAAATAGTTTTCCAATCAATAACATGATTTGCATTGTATATATATTTCTTAAGTAAACTTACATGAAATACATTATGGATTTGCAATTGAGGGGGTAAAGCAAGTTTATAAGCAACATCCCCTAATCTTTCTAATATTTCAAAAGGTCCACAAAAATGAGGAGCTATCTTAGAATATTTACCCAGTTGTAACGAACTCCTTTTTGGTTTGACTCTAAGAAAAACATGTTCACCAACCTCAAAATCTCGAGTAGACCTCTTAGAATCTGCCCAACTTTTATACCTATCTTGGGCAGCCTTCATATTTTGTTTGGCTTTATTAATAATGGCTTCCATCTCTAACAAGTTTTCATTCTCATACCAAACTTTATGGACATGACCAGACCATGAAATGGGTGTATTACAATTTCGGCCATAGACAGCTTCAAAAGGTGACATCTTAATGGTGGAATGATATCCTTGATTGTATGCAAACTCTACCAAGTGTAAATAATCTTCCCATGACCCAGGTTTATCCATGGTATACATTCGCAACATGTCTTCTAAGATTCTGTTAACCCTTTCTGTTTGGCCATCAGACTCGGGATGATAGGCAGTACTAAAATTTAAATGAGTCCCAAGTTCTACAAATAGAGATTTCCAAAAGGAGGAGGTAAACCTAGGATCTCGATCTGAAATAATGTTCTTTGGAATACCATGTAACCTAACAATTTCTTTGAGAAAAATGTGGGCAATATCAGAAGCAGAGGATTTTATTTTGATAGGTATGAAATGTGCCATCTTGGTTAATCTATCCACCACTACAAAAATAGAGTCATGTCCTTTACGGGTTCGAGGTAATCCAGTAATGAAGTCCATACTAATTGAATCCCATTTCCAAGTTGGAATAGACAAGGGTTGCAAGAGGCCTGGAGTTTTACATTGTTCCGCTTTTACCTTTTGACAAGTTAAACATTGTTGAACATAAGTACAAATTTCAGTCTTCATTTGAGGCCAAAAGTAGTTTCTTTTGATTGAGAGATAGGTCTTCTGGAATCCAGGGTGTCCGGCTACTGGGATATCATGAGAGTCTTTCAGTATTTGAGATTTAAGGTTAGGTATATTAGGAATGCACAACCTTCCTTTGTAATAAAGGAGACCATTGCTACTCAACAAATAAGATTCTAATCGATCTTTCAAATGGACATTAGAGGAGGGGTTTTGGAGGCCTTCATAAATGGATTGAAAGTAGTCATCAATAGGTAACTTGGATTTTATATCTTGTTCAAATTGGCTTCTCTCAAGGGTCAAGGAATTAACACATAATCGTCTTCGACTTAAGGCATCTGCCACTACATTTTCTTTTCCAGGAACATATTGGATGGTGAAATCATATTCAGTTAAGAGTTCCATCCATCTTCTTTGTCTCATATTAAGGTGAGGTTGAGTAAAGATGTGTTGGAGAATACGATGGTCAGTTTTTAATATAAACTTATTCCCTAATAAATAATGGCGCCAAACCTTTAAAGCATGGGGGTATGTGCAGGATCATGGTATGCCAAACAAGCCCTTAAGTGGCAATGAA
>VDFB02000013.1:87033661-87176325 GCA_007258455.2 Sequoia sempervirens
TTTATCGATTGTAGTATGTTTTGTGCAATGTAATGTTGATATGAATATAACCAAAAAAAATCTATTTTCTATAATTCATGGATTGAACTCTGTATTTTATTTGCTCTCAATGTTTGTATGCTATGGAAATGCCATTACATTTTTAAAAAAAGTAGTTTCTTACTATTTTTCTTCAATTTTTTATTTTTTTTGTAAATCTACCAAAAAACCCTAGTTTTTCTACCAAAAAACAATATTTTGAAAAAAATCAACTAAAAATAAACAAATCTAATTGAAGATTTGATAAAAAATTAAAAACTTTACCTGATAGAGATGGACTCCAAATCGGATATCGGATTTCGCTCTACACTATGCGCCCGCCGCCGATGAGCCGAAAACAAATATGAATGAGTTTTGGTCGCGGGTTTTTTTTTATAAATACAGTTCAAAAAAATCGGATATCCGATTCGAATCGGATATCCGATTTGGATCGGATATCCGATTCCTAAAAGCAAGTTGCCTTTTGCTTCGGTCGGAATGAGATTTATTCATATTTAACAAAATCGGATATCCGATCCAAATCGGATATCCGATTTGGATCGGATATCCGATTCCTAAAACTAAGTTTTCCCTCTGCCTCGGTAGTCACCCCAGCTCCAAAAAGTCAACTCACCATTTTCACGTTTTTGAGTCGTAGAAACACATATTTTTTTCTCCATTGCCACTTTTTGGCATACCATGATCCTGCACATGCCCATGGACAATGCCTAGTAATTCAAGATCATGGATTGGATAATTTCTTTCAGTAGGTAACAACTTTCTAGATTCATAACACACCACTTGGTTATCTTGCATTAGAACACCGCCAATACCTGTGCCGCATGCATCAGTGATCACAACAAAAGGCTTACTAAAATTAGGAATACAAAGGATAGGTGCAGATGTTAATAAAGTCTTTAGTGTGTGGAAAGCTTTATCACATTCTGGAGTCCAATTATAGCTTTTTTCTTTCTTCGTTAGATCGGTCAAAGGTGAAGCTATCTTGGAATAATTCTTAACAAAACGACGATAAAACCCAGATAATCCTAGGAAACTTTTAACTTCATGTGCATCCTTTGGGATAGGCCAATCTTGAATTGCCTTAATTTTAGTAGGGTCAGGTGAAATACCTTTTTCAGAAATAACATGTCCTAAGTAAGATACTTCTGATTTGAAAAATTCACACTTGCTAAGTTTGGCATATAACTTATTCTTTCGCAAGGTTTCTAGTACCATTTTGAGATGTTTTTCATGTTCTTTTTCATTTTTTGAGTATATTAAGATATCATCTAGGAAAATGATTACAAACACATCCAAAAATGGGCGAAAGATATCATGCATTAAGGTCATAAAAGTCGCAGGTGCGTTAGTTAAACCAAAAGGCATAACTACAAATTCATAATGACCATATTGTGTTCGAAAGGCAGTTTTGGAAATGTCAGATTCTTTAATACGAATTTGATGGTATCCTGATCGTAAATCAATTTTGGAAAAACATTTAGCACCATGTAATTGATCTAGGAGATCATCAATTCGAGGTAAGGGATACTTATTTTTTATGGTTAATTTATTAAGTTGTCGATAATCTATACATAACCTCATGGTGCCATCTTTCTTTTTGACGAATATTACTGGTGCACGCCAAGGAGAGACACTTGGTCTTATTTTTCCTTCCTTAAGTAATTGTGTCAACTGAATTTTTAGTTCTGTTAATTCAGGGATAGATTGACGATAGGGAGCTCTAGAGACTGGTTCTGCTCCAGGAACTAAATCAATTGCATGTTCTATAGATCTTTTTGGGGGTAGACTATCTAAATCTTCAGGAAAAACATCTTTGAATTCTTGCACTACGGGTTTGATATTGATGTCTAACTTGAATTTATCACCTGTTTGAAAAATCATAGCACAAAATATCTTACAATTTTTCCTAGCACTACGCTTGATTTGCATAGCTGAAATGGTTTTAATGTGAAGAGGTCTATTCTTCCCCTGTAAAATTTGACATGTCCCCATGTTAGACTTTATGATGACTTGTTTGTTTTCACAACCAAGGAGGGCATTATTTCTTTCCAACCAACTCATACCTAGAATGGCATCATATTTACCAAGATTCAATACATGAAAATGATCACATGTTACAAAGTTATCTAACTCAAATTCTAAGTTTTCAATAAGCATACCAGTTTGTTTTACTATTCTACCATCTGCCATTTCCACCGCTAAGGGCTCAATTAACTTAGATGCAATTTTTAGTTTAGAGACAACTTTAGGGGAGATAAAATTATGACTACTACCAGAATCAACAAGAAATATAATGGGATGACCATGTATGAATCCTTTAATTTCAATTAAGGAAGGTTGAAAATGGACCATACCTGCATCAATGGCTGCATAAATCTTCATGTTGGGTTGCGGAGTAGAGGTAGTGGTACCCTTGTTCTTGGGTTTATAGTCTTCTTGTTTGCGAGGACAACAACGTTGGTAATGGTTCTCACCACAAGTCCAACATTTTATTTCAGGAGGTGTTGGTTTATTTCGGTTGGGTCTATCCATCCTGGTGAATCAATAATGGACTTTCTTTTGACCAAATTCATTATGCTTTCTTTTACGCTTTTCCCTAGCTTTCCTTGAAATTTGATCAAGTGTTTCAAACTTTTCCGCAATTTGGGCTGCTTCATCTACTGAGGTGGGTTTACCACACCACACATTGGCTTGGTATGCATGTCTTAAACCATTTATGAATCGAACCACTCGATCATGTCCTTCAATGAATGGTACAAATCTATTGAGCCTTTCAAAATCTTGTTTATATTCATTTACTGATTGGCCTCGTTGTTTTAATTCAAAGAACTCAGTTCTCTTTTCTTGTATGAAGAAATCAGAAAGGTATTTTTGTGAAAACAATTGTTTAAATTGTGACCATTTCACTTTGTTGGCTTTTAGTTTTTGAGATTGAATTATATCTTGCCACCAATTCAATGCACTATTTTTAAGTTGATACGTGGCAATCCGAGTCCTACTATAACTACTAGTACTTTGCAATTCGAAGTACCTTTCTAAGTTGGTTAGCCATTGTTTGGCTTCCTCTCTAGTGCTAGTATTGCCACTATACTCTGGTAATTTAATCTTTCGAGCAAAGTTGTCTAATTCTTTTTGTGTTTGTTTACTATTATCATCTTCAGAGGATTCAGATTCAGAACTGTGAGAAGTGCTATCACTGGAAGTTGAGTCTTCCTCTGATGATATTGGTCGTTTCTTGGATTTTTTTGATTTACTTTTGCTTCTTTTACTACTTGTCTTTGAACTCTTCTTGCTTTCTGATAGTTCTACATTTTTTAGTCCTTTTTGTTCTAGTGCTTCTTGCCTAAGTTGTTGTACTTGGGCAGCTAATGTGGCAACTTCTTGCATTAATGCTTGGTTTGTCCTCTCCAAATTATCATAAGCTTTTTGGTTGCTCTTAGATGTCATTGTGGCAGGTCAATCTTTGAAATGTGCAGAAGAAATCCCCAACTATTGCTGGAATGGTCCTTGGTTCAGCCTCTTCCGTCTGTGAGTATTCTGGGAGGAAAGCAGACTTGGCTGCTCTACACGAGTGCTGGTTCCACCAGAACAATGCTCAACACTCGTGCCACAAAACCATGCCCTCGCCAGGACCGTCCTGAGTGCACGCACTTGTACCCCAGGTTGGACACCCACTGTAGGAGTGCCCCTTCTCCGTCCTACTCACAGCCTGCTAACCTTGAAACCCTATTCCCGCAATGTGCTCCACTTTATTTTCCTCTTTTTTTTCATGTCCTCAATAATTTAGTTTTCACGGGTTTTATACAACACAAAGGGTAGTTCCAACCGACACACCCTTTTACATATAATAATTACATCCCGTGAAAACTCTAATTATTATTTTATTACATTTTCTTTCAGGAACTATCACATTAGTTCTTATATTTATTTACTTATTTACTTAGTTACTTTTATTCTATTTTCTCTTTTTTTTTTACTTTTCTTCCACGGGAAAAAAGTTTCATAACAGTTTTATTTTGGCATGTAGGAGAATATGGTATTGTGTACCGTGATTATGGTAGTTATTGTGTTTAGACTTAAAGAATGAGATGTATAATTTTCTTATTTAAAAGAGTATAATAGATCTATGATAGAAAATGGGATTTTCTTTAAGTTATTGCAAGTTTTGTGTGTTTTATAACTAGATTAAGAAAAGTGTTTAGCAATAGAGAAAATAGAATATTGTTGTTCATTTGAATATTGTTGTTTCATTATTGTAGTGAGAAAATAGAAGAACTTATGTTTTTTTTGCTTTACATTATGGTTGCAGATGAGCATACATATGATTTACTTGTTATTGTTTGTAAGATTGAACAAACCCTTCCCCAGGAATAAATAAATTTAGTGACCCTTTTCCCATTACCTATAAGTTGAAAACTAAGATTAACATATAACTCTTAGCTGGTGAAAGACAAAAGAGAAGGGAGGGATTATGCTCAAGAAATTACCATATAATGGTCCTAAAGCTACATTGAAAGAGAACATAATGCCTCTATGAAGCAAGACAAATGGGTATGATAGTGTATTGATGTTCCTTGTTGGGGTATGATAGGGCATTGCTGTTTAATCTTGGATATAAGGAAAGAGTATATTGTCCTAGCATGCAATACTGTAATGCCTTCCTATCTTGCACATGTGAATGCAAACCAGTTGGTTTACTTATTTATTTCCATATGGTGAAGAATCTTTAATGCAAACCAAAAAGGAAACCAAATAAAAATAAAGTAAAACCAAAGGACTTTTATTTCTATCTAAACCAGATTTAGAGACACAAATTCACAACCAGAGTTGAAGGCCTAAACCTGAAGTATTTGTGTGTAAGGATTTAAAAATTTCTATTCCTATACAGAAATGTACTCACCATGGCAACATATAAAAGAAAGATTTATTTATAGGTGTATGAATGTAGTGGACATCTAAAAGAACAGAATATGCATGCCAGCAAAATAAATATAATAAGAATATTATGTCTGTAAAGATCTTTTTATGAAATTAGTGGAAATGTTTTAAATCTCATCCTGTTTGAAAGAGGGATTATAAATGAATAAAGGTTTTTTTTTAATAAAAGTAAACATATATGGTAACATGGGAGGCAAGATGCCCTCCCATGGGCTAGGGTTCAATTAGGGTTTTATCACAAATCTTGGGGTTAGCATTAGGGTGAAGGTTGGGGTTACGGTTAGGGTTCTAAAATAAAGCTTGGGATCAACATCAAAGTTAGGGTTAGGGTTCAATTAGGGGTTTAGTTCAATCAGGTTTAGAGTTCAATCAGGTTTGAATTTCAATAGGGTTAGGGTTTTAAGATAAATATTTATTTGGGTTGAGGTTGAGGTTAAGCTTTGCATTCAAATAGGGTTAGACTTATATTTCTATTAGGGTTAGGGTTACAAATAACAAGTTAAGATCAAGGTTTGAGTTGGATTTAGGGTTAGGGTTTAATTGGTGAGAAATGTCTTTCAAAGTTAGGGCTAGAGTTCAATTTTGTTCTTAAATATTTTTCCTCATAATTTATTTCATTCAAAGTTTGATTTTCTTTACCATGATACATATATTATAAAATTCATTAAATACAATTTAAATTTTAAAATATTTATTATAAAATTCACTTAATACAATTTAAATATTTTAAATATTTATCATAAAATTAATTTAATACAATTTAAAAATTTAAAATATATATTATAAAATATATCTAATACAATTTAAATATTTAGAATATTTATTTTTAATAAATATTTTTTAATAAATTGTGAAATTTAAAATAAAAGAATTGATTTTAATTTTGTATATTATAATTTATTTAAAAATAAATATAAAAAATGGATAACATCATTCAAATTCTAATTTTTTTATAGGAAATTTAAACTTATTGTTACAATATTTTTTAATAATCCTTTAAGATATGTTTTTTATTAACTTAAATAAATTTAAACTAACATTTTCTAAATTTTTAAAACTTTAGGAAAATTTAATATATTTTAAATATAAGTATTTAAGTAAAAGTCATTCATGACATAGTGTTAAATTAAATAAATTTAAAACTAAATTAAGAATATCCTCTATACCCTCCTAGCGATGAATAAAGAAACCATCAAGACTATAACCATCAACCTCTCCATATTATAAGGGGTACTTCTAAAACTAGGGACAAAGAAGGGACCCTAACACTCAAATGCTTGATTTAATGGAGGTCACATTTGAAAAATAAGTTAATTTTTCTCTAAGGAGTCATAGGCAGTTAGAGGCTTACCACATCAAGTTGATAGTAATTAGTCTACATTTTTTTAATCATTTCTTTGCTATATGTTTGCTAGCTCTATGTAGGATTGCTAGTTTCAATGATTTTTCCATTATTTATATTTCATATCTCATGAGACATTTTTTATTTATCTGTTGATTATTTCATTGTAATAGAGTCTGGTCCCTAAAATAATCCCAATTTTTATCAATATTAAAAATTAATATTATTAATATTATTCTTGGGGTTGGGGCCCTAGCTTGGTTGGCTAAATCTTTCCTGTTGCAGGAGGTTGGTCACGAGGTCTAGTCTCCCCCACCCCCGTGGTACCGGAGGGCGTGTCGCGCCAACGCCGCCGGTCACGTTAAAAAAAAAAATATATTATTCTTACATTATATTAAAAAATTAATTATTAATATAATAATTATATAAATAAAAGTTAAAAAGATTGTTTAAAATTAATATTTTAAATTATATATTTTTTAAAAGACAAATATTTGATTGTTATCTATGTTATATATAGTGTATCATTTTAAATTTTTAAAATTGAAATAAAATAAAATAAATTCAATTTATTTTTTTTATATTCAAGTAAAATAAAAATGGATTTAAATTTAAAAGTTTCTTATATACGATTTATAAAATTTAAAATAATACACGCCTTAATTTTTAGAGATCCTATATGCTCTAATAAGATTTTATTCTGGAGTTCACATAGAACAAATTCCATCAAAATAATATAACTTAATTAAAATTAATAAAAGAAAATGTTAAAGATTGTATTATAGATCATAGGAAAACATTTAAAACAAGCATAATTACCATGCTATTGAATTACTTAAAATGTTAAACTATTCCAAATAAAAAAATGTAATATAAAGATGATTAAATTAATCAAACATTTATAAGCATTGATTCATCAAAACAAATGACAAAGCATGTTTTCAACTCAACATTTCAGCTGAATTCATATAAATTTTAAGTTGATTTTTTTTTTCAATTTTTATATAATTTTCATAAATTAATAATAAATATTTTATTTAATTATTAAAAAAATATCTTTTATAATAATTTTTTTTTCTAATTTACATTTGTTAAAATTTATATTAACAATATTAACTAAAAATAAAATTTCAAAATAGTTTCTTAATACAAAGTTCAATTTAATAATTTTTATTTTATTAAAATATTTATAAGATATAAAATTAATAAATTATTATTAAAAAATCAAATCTTGTGAATGGTACCGAAGAGGAGTTTGAGATATTCCGCTGGGAAAAAGAGGACAACTGGTTGGCGTGGGGATTAAAATATAAAAAAAAAATAGAGTAAACTGTAGTTTTAGTGGCTCTAAACAATGTTATAGTTAACTAGAGTGAAAAGGGGAGTTAACTTGCTAAAAACTAGAGAACGGAAATTATGATGTATGGGATGATTATCCATGTCCCCGTGCATTTTAGGGGCTAGATAGCCATTTCCTAACTTCACCTGTAACTGAGCGGTCTCATGGGGGGCTTGGGCTTCTATTTTCATGGAGCAGGAGGTCCCATGGGAAAAAAATTGTGCTACAGGATTAATTGGAATCTTTTCTAGAAAAATAGGAGCCACTACAGTATAGGAATGCATCTTTCAACTGGTGAAATTGGGGTGGGGCTAGAAATTGCCGCAATAGCTTAGGAATTTTTTAGAATTTTTTTCTACCACTGCTTGTCACTTCAAATTTTAAATTCCTAAGAAAACAAAAAAAATGAGAGAATTTTTATTTATTTATTAATTTTTATCAAAATACTCCAGTTTGTTCCTTCAATTTTGGAGTTCAAACTTTTAAGCTGAATTGCAAAACTGAATTCATGGGACCATAGCTTTAAAATATTCCTAAAAACTCTCAACGACACCCGCTGAAATTTTTTAGGAAGCCCCCCTCCATGGGACTGTACCCTAAAATCAACTTTCCAACTTGACTCCTCATCAAAAATAGAAACTTCAATTTGTAACTCACAAGACAACGTGAAGAAGTTAAGAACATTTAATATTTAATAAATCAATGCTATGGAAAAATCAAAGATTGAGACATTTCATTTTTGTAACACCCCATTTGTGACTTCAGAGTTCATAATTCCAAATAGTGTTTACCCCTCTTAAAATTGATTTTTTTTTTTTTATAGAAACAGAAAAATTATCCCACTTTTAATAATGAAAATTTATCTTTAATTATCAAATTAGATAAATATAAACATTTCTAACAAACCATTCAATAAAAGCTTATTAATCAAAATCCAGCTGGATTGTAGAAAACTTTCCCAATGAAAGCGTAATGCTTAGCTGACTCTCCACCGCTTTGCTAGAAGCTTCTAACTCACCGCCATACTGGAAGCTTCTAACTCACCGCCACCGGAAACTTCTACAATCTTCAGTCAACTTCCTGTCAACTGTCTGCTAGCGTATTACAACTAGATTTGTCACCGAATGCAATTACTTTGTTTTCTTGTCTTGCACTCCAAGTTACTAAACCGCCCTTTGTAACTATAAAACAGGGGCTTCTGTAATAGTTAGATGAGAATTACAATAACAGATACAGGAGACCTCAGCAGAGCACCGTGTCTGTATTGTTTATGTAATCTGCATTTATATAAACAAAATATTGTTGCTGCAGCCAACCATTAGTGTATACTCTGTTTATTTTTGTTATGCTCTGTTCTTTCATGCCCTGTTTTGTTGCATTCCTGCACATCTGTATCTCTTCCAGATCCAACAACAATTAAATCAAATGTTCGAATTTATCTAGAGGATCTTTCTTTCCCTTTGACTTGGGATTTTACATCTTTCCGTGCTCTTCCTCTGCAGCTTCGTTGTGTTTTCGTGGAAATTTTCCTTTCTACTCACTTCTTATTAGCATGTATGGCTGCCAAGTTATAAGCAAGCTTCTATTGTTTAGATGCTAACATTCCTCATTCTTATTCTTTCGATCATTCAAGTGCTGCAAATGGAGAACTTCACCCATTACAAACCAGACTCATCACAATTGCTGATTCCTGAGAGAAAAGGCTTATACGACGTTTTCTTGAGTTTTCGAGGTCTCGATGTGAGAAAAACCTTGGTAGATCATCTCTACCAATCTCTCTCCACTGCAGGATTGAATGTCTTTATAGACAGTGAGAAATTGGAAAAGGGTAAAAATATTGGAATGAGTCTGGAGCAGGCCATTGAAAACTCTACCATCTATATACCCATATTTTCTCCTGATTATGCGAGTTCAGCATGGTGCCTGAAGGAGGTGTCCCTTATGTGGAAAATCAAGTCCACACGCGCACACAGTACAGTGATGATACCTCTTTTTTATAAGGTGAACCCGTCACAAGTCAGATATCCCAAGAGTCGTGGAGGTCCATACGCCGAGAGTTTCAGAAAACATGAGACTCAAGGTAGGCATCGACCAGAGGAGATCCAATGCTGGAGGGATGCGCTGTACGAAGTCTCCTGTTTATCTGGGTGGTCTCTGGAGGAAACGTTCTTCGGGTACTACTTGTCGTTCCTGTGTGTGTATTTTGTTAATTAATAGGCATTTAAGAAAAACAAAAATCACGTGTCAATATCTTGAATGCCACAGATACGAAGGGAAGCTTGTGAAGCAAATTGTGAAGGACGTTCTCCAGACGTTGCATATTGGAGTGTTAGATGTGGCCGAAAGCCCGGTGGGGCTCATACCTCGCACTCAGGAGGTGATAGAGTTGTTGAAATTGGGCGATAAGAGAAGTGATAGGCTCATCCTTGGTATTTGGGGCATGGGGGGCCTGGGTAAAACCACCCTATCAAAAGCCATTTATAACAAGATCCATCACCTCTTTGAAGCTTCTTCTTTTATATCTAATGTAAAATTAGAGGAGCCCATCCAGGGTCTTAGAAAGTTGCAACAAAAGATCCTCAGGGATCTGTTGAAAACAGAGATAAAGCCAACTGATATCGATAGTGGAAAAGTTATAATGCGAAATCATTTGGCCTCCAAAAGAGCACTTGTGGTTCTGGACGATGTGGACAGGGTGCAACAGTTGGATGCTCTGATGGGTGACTGGTTTGGAGAAGGTAGCAGAATCATCATTACAACCCGAGATAAACGTGTATTGGAGGTGCGACAGGCTGATGTGATTTACCCCATGAGAGGACTTAAGCTTGGAGAAGGTGTCGAATTATTCAGTTGGACTGCCTTTCGCAGAGCCAGCCCGGAGAGAGGTTATGAAGATCTGACGAAGAGAATTGTGAGAACTTGTTCTGGTGTTCCTCTGTCCTTGGAGATTATAGGCAGAGACCTGTATGGTAGAAATCAAATTATATATTGGAACGACGCTCTACACAAACTTGAAAATCTTGGCCACGATTCTCTCTTTAAAGCCCTGAAAGTCAGTTACGATAATCTGGCACCTGTAGAGAAACACATATTTTTAGACATAGCCTGTTTCTTCGCCAACCTCAAGAGCAGCATCTTCATTCAGAATAGGGCTTTCAATATGGACTTTTATGCTAAATTCTGGAGTACTTTAGGGTGGGAGCCTGTGCATACAAGTCTTAAAACTCTTGAAGAGAAGGCCCTCGTTGTAGTACATGAGCACATATATAGTGAGGCCACAGATGAGGATGTAGATGACGACCTCTCATCTCAGTACTTCTGTGAATTTTCTATGCATGAGCAGATAAGAGACATGGGTAAGCGAATCGTCCGAGAGGAATCATGGAAGGATCCAGCGAAACGCAGTAGAGTCTGGCGAGAGGAGGACATACGTACTCTAATGGCTGGTACTACCATTCAGGTACAATTCATCCTCTCTTCCAAACATTCTAGCAATAAGTCGTTTGTAAGTTTTGTATTTATGTTTGAAATCGAAAGGCTAAGCAACAGACGAGTTAAGCCGGAATATTACCACTTTTCCATCAGTCCGGAAATTTTGTATTTAATTTAGAAATCGAAAGGCTAAACAGCAGACAAGTTGGGTAAGGTCTTATGGAGGAGGGCTTTAAAAAATTCAGTGCATGGTGTTGAGATTTTGTAGGAATATTTTAAAGGTGAGCTTCTCAAGATTTTAATGTTTACAATTTTAAGCTCTAAAATTTAAGAAATGAACTATAATGCTTTGATAAAAATTAATAAATAAATAAAAATTCTCTTGTTTTTATTTTCTATACATTAAAATTTTAGATGATAAACAAATGGTAGAAAAAATTCCTACCACAAGCAAATTTCATCAGCTGAAATCTTTAATTCTAAAAATAGGGGCTGCTCCATGAAAATAAAAGCTCAGACGCCCCCATAAGACCATACAATTAAGCCGGAATATTTACCACTTTTCCATCAGTCCGGAAAAAAGGATTATTTTGCTTTAGGTAGTTGCCGCTTTTTTGTTTCTTAAATTATGTAGTGGAATAGTGGTTTTGATAGCAGTTTTGTTTTTTTTTAAAACAGGCTACTGGGTCGGGTCTAGCCTGGAAAAGACACTTTAGAGAAAAAGAGAGTAATTTTTTTTTTAACTCACTGCAATGACAGGCTTGCTTAGTTTTGTGGAATCGAATATATTTTTCTGCTGTTTCGCGTTGTATTCGCAGTAATCTGCATCATAAACTTCCATTAGAAAAAAATTGTTAAACAACATTCTTTCATAAGACATGACTTTCCATCATTTATAAATGTTTAGGAATGTGATTAAATATAGTTTATATTTTGTATTTCTTATAAATTTTATTTTATCACAAAATTTAATTAGATGATGGGGGACACCTATAATAAATAGGTTTATTACCTGCACATGTACAAATGAAGAATATTTAATGTCAATGTCTTTCGGAAAGAACACAAATTTATCCTTGTTTTGAACACCATTGAAAACATTTGTTCATCATTATCCGTAGTAAGATGTCTTTCATCGAAAACATTTGTTCATTATTATCCATAGTAAGATGTCTTTCATAATTCTATTAATATAGGAGCTGAAGTCATTTAGAATTATCATTGCTATCAAAACCTTCATAGATTCATCAATGATCTTTACAATCAACACTGTAAATTTTTAGATGCAACAATGATCTCTACAGTCAACACTGCAACATGTTACATTTGGAAATGATTTTTGCAATCAACACTATAACCTTTTATATTCAACAATAGCATTTGTGGTCAACTCTATAACTTCTTAGATTTAACAAAGATCTCTATGATCAATGTTACAACTTTATAGATTTAGTAGTGATGTTTGTGATCAACACTACAACCTTTTAGCAACACTCTTTACAATAAATGCTACAATTTTTTAGATCCAGTAATGATCTTTGCAATCTGTGTTACCACTTTTAGATTTAACAATGATATGTGTGATCTATAGAATATTAATTTGGAAGTACACTTCCTACAAACTTACTTCTAGTTTTCCAATTTGAATGATGTCTTTCAAAACATTTATTTCCTTGACTAAAAGTGTTTGTCACCCAACACAAACATTCAAAATTTTAAGGATATTTATAAGTTTTGGCATATGAATATTTATACTTGTACAACATTTTAAACATATATGCTATCTTTTCTCAATGAGATTCATCAATCCATCCATAATTTATTTGCATACATTTTATTATAGATTTTTTCTTCCACTTTTTATTCCATCACATATTTTTCAAAATGATTGTCTAATCCACAAATACTATAAGGATGAATATCTCAACATATTTTTTTCCTGTATTTTCCTATGAAAATGAAAACACTACATCCATTGAGTTGATTTATTTAAATCATTTGTATTTTCTTCACTTGTAACATATTCAAGGCCTTCATTATTTGGCTTCACTCTTGGTTCAATAGGCTATAATTTCTTGTCCATATTTTTCCAAACATTTTTCTTCATATCTCATTCCTTTCATTATCTTAAAACCAACATTCTTTGGTGAACATCTTTTATCATTTTCATCACAACTAGCAATTTTTTGGATTGAAAAACATAGTACTTTTCAATCTTACACTCTTTATCTATATACAAACTTTAGCTATATCACATCTACCAAATGATTCATGAAATGAACACAAATTATCTATATCATATGAGATATCACATACTAAAGGTTTTAATTTTATGTCACTCATTTTCCTTCCAACATGACACAAGAAATTGACTTAACTAACTATTTTCTTCTTTCAATTTTGATATTTTATCCTTCTATATACTATTGTCCCCTTCTAATATTTATTTTTTATTTTTAATTTTGTCAAGAAAAAAATCAAAATATATTTTTCACAATAAATTTTCATAAAATATCTTTATTTGATACCTTTATATTTTCTATCAATTATAAATTACACTTTTTAACTTTCATCAATCTTTCTTCCAAAATATATTTTTTGCACATTAAATAATCTAACTCTAATTTTGTATGTCTCCAAACATAAGTTGTAACAAATACTACAAACTATATATTCAATGAAATTTGAACAATATAAGAACCACTTACATTGATTTCAAAAGCTTCATGCACCTTCAATCTTCACATTTTGAAATAATCTAACACTAATTTTGTATGTCTCCAAACATAAGTTGTAACAAATACTACAAACTATATATTCAATGAAATTTGAACAATATAAGAACCACTTACATTGATTTCAAAAGCTTCATGCACCTTCAATCTTCCACATTTTGAAATAATCTAATTCTAATTTTGTATGTCTCCAAACGTAAGTTGTAACAAATACTACAAACTTCATCACATGTTGCAAACACTTTTAAAAAAAATGTGATCACCTTTCTTTTAATTCAGTGGTAATAATAGTTGTAGACATGCTTTCTTCTAAAGATATGATATCTTCTAACTTGTCTTTTACCAAATGTGATTTTATCTTCAAATTGACAATGTGCTTGAAAACTGCAAACTCTTCAAAACTCTACAGTCCTAGGGAACCATTTTCCCTGTCCTTTATTGTGAACTACTTGTCTCTTGTGCTCAAAACTATTGTGATCTCACCTTCCAAGGAGGTGGAACAGCACATAAACAAGACTTGTTATTTTATGTCCTGCTTATAGAAACTATCAACTTCAAACTAGCAATTTATTTCACAATCTAAACTTTTGAATTGGGCAGTCACTCTTGTTTTCAATGATCAACAATATCTTTTAAACAAATTTCATGTGAAGTTCCAATATTGCACCTATTATCTTCTTTTGCACACCCTTGCTTACAAGACAAATATGTGATGGGTGGCAACAATTTTCGACAAATAATACTACATTTTCAACCTGCAGGTTTACTCTCTAGCAATTTTGCGACCCTCCTTTCAAGGTTTGGCAGCATCTTCACAAACATGCAACAAAATTTTCTAAAATATGTGATCCTTCCTTCGATTGTGACAACTTTGATGAAACTAGAACAAATTTGCATGCCTCAATTTGAATTTCATTTCCATTTGTCTTGGGCTATTTTTTTACTTTTCTTTTTGTTTAGCTATAGATCCTTTCCGACTTTTGTGGGTGGCTTTCCTTTCAATCAACAATGAGACATTTTCTTTAATAGTGACATGAAAAGATGCAATCGTCTTCTTTTGATAGCAGCACTGATCCCTTCATGGGCTATGCTACATTCCGTTCACAAAAATACTGTGAATCTCATATAGGTGGGGCTTGCAATAAACATTTGATCACTACCCTGTCTTCACAAAGAACAGATATTCCTTCCGGACAGTGACTTATTACTGGCTGTAAGATATGATAATCTTTCGACGTTGTCTCTAGGATGGTGTAAGAGCTATGCAAAGCTAGAGACGTAGAAAAATATTAACTTCTACACCCTTCTTTCTTCACCATTGGTCGCTAGGAACTTGTTTACTACAAATAGGCTTTCCCAAATATTACACCCTTAGTTTTTTCCTCCTACAATGGCCTAAATCTCTCAGCTCCTTTCACCCATGATCTTTTGACCGATCTTCCTCTTCAATTTTTTGCATACTCAATTAACTCAAATTCTTAATGGTCAGCACTCCCACGATCTTCTTCTTCTACTCTCAATTGCTGAAATTGGAGAGATTGAATAGATTTGCTCTATCTATAAAATTATAAAGATCAATAATATAGACCCAAACATCATAAATAGATAACATATACAGATAGTGATTTATCTTGCCTGGGACATGACTCACCATGACATGTGTTTGAGTGATTAAATATAATTTATATTTTTAACACCTTCATCTTAATTAGGAAAACTCAAATGTAGAGGGCCTCATGTGGAGAAGGCGCATGGAGCTTCAACACATAGACACTTTGGCGTCAATGCAGAAATTAGAGTTCTTGCTGTGGTGGAAATTGCATGCAAAGACAGAGATAAAAAGACTACCTACAAACCTAAAATATCTTATCTTATCCGAATGTCGATTGAAGAAATATAATCCCCAGGTTAGTTACGCTGATCAAATTTTAGTGAAAAAGACCAAGAAAGCAGTATGCAATTTATTCTTTGCTTTGTAGGATAACATTTTTGCACATGATCTCACAACGCTTTTTGCTCTGATTAATGGCTGGAATAGAGGACAGTAGTTACCAGAAATCGGATTTCATGCAGTGCTGGAATTTGCAGGTAAAGATGAAATGGCGAGCGAGAAATCTAAAATATCCAGTCTTATCCATGTATCAGTCGAAGCAGTACGATCACCAGGTCAGTTGCTTCACTCAAACTTCATTAACAATATTGAATTCGCATCGCTTTGCACCGATTTTTTTGTGGACAACGTCTCACAGCTCCTTTTGTTCTGACAGACGACTGGAAAAGGGAGCGGTATAGACGATAATGGATCCCCTGTTCTGCCGAAATCCATAGCCCAGCTCATACATCTCCGATACCTTGATATGAGCGGCACTAAACAGTCTCGTCTTCCAAACGAAGTCTCTGAACTTCACTGCTTGGAAGAGTTATATTTAAGCAGATGCAGTTTAGAGGCCCTGCCTGAAGCTTTTGGAAATCTTGTCAAGTTAAAGACTCTTGACGTAGCAACAATTTTCTATCAGAGTTTCCACAAAGCTTTGGACTTCTGAAATCTTTAGTGAATCTAGAGATGTCCTGGAATGAGAAACTTTTAGTATTTCCTGCTCTTCCACAAGACCTCATTACTCTCAATGCCAGAAGATGCTCAAAATTGAAAGAAATATATGCTATGTATGATATGAAAAATTTGAAGACTGTGGATCTGTCTCACTGCAAAAGTCTTACAAGACTTTCGACATTGCTCTGGAGGGAATCTTTAAGAGATCTCAGACTAGACGGATGTAATGAACTTGATAAATTGGACCATCTTCCAGAATGTCTCCATTCTCTACGCATTTCAGGATGCTCAAACTTGCAGAAAGTCTCCTTCAATATGCATCCTCTTCATTTTCCTTCTTCCGGTAATAGATTTAATTTTCCTCAAATTGGTGAAACCTCTTCAGTTACTTATGCTTCTCTGCCTTATTGTTCTCCGCCTTCTCCAACTCGTCGAGCCGATTCAGTTACTTATAGTCCTCCGTCTTCTCCAACTCCTCGAACCGATTCAGTTACTTATAGTCCTCCGTCTTCTCCAACTCGCCTTCCTCCTAGTCCTGCTTCGCTTTCTATCCTTCGTCGTAGTCTTGGTCCTCAAATGAAAGAGCTATGCATGATAGGGAGTGAGAACATTCGACTAAATATTTACGAGTTGTTGAAGGTACGTGTTTTCCGCGTCGGTCTTTCTCTTCGATTTTTAGTGGCATCTTTATAGTGTCCAAATTCGCTAATTCTTTTCTTTCATATTTAAGCACCATTTATAAAAAAAAATTCGTTGCATATATTTAATTTAATTTTAATCCAGAAAGAGATATACCGTTTGAAGACCCAAAATTTGAAATGTTAAAAATAGTGAATTAGATAGATGACCTTTCCAAAATTAAATACTGAAGTTAATCTCCGTATTTGTTTCAATGATAGGATTTCGATCGCTTGGAGCGATTGGATTTGTCGGTATCTTCCGAAGCAGTTGGTGAATTACAATCTCTTGTAGGCCAAAAGAATCTAACAGTGCAAAGGAAATATTTATGTGTAGCAGTTTTCTTTTGCTTTGACATAGAAAGCAAGGAAAATGCTCGTCTTCCACGGATGGATGTGCTAATGACATGTTGGGACAACTTTGATGGCTGCCTGCTATCTAAGACTTTTGAAGTTCCTTCACGCATGAAAGGAGATGACAGTGGAAAGTCTATCATGCGAGTATGCATTTGGGATGCAAAAACATTGGTTCGAGAAGGTACAGTGAGTTGTTCATACTCTGTACATGACCAATTGTCACAGCATGGGAGTTCGGTGTCCCTAAGGCAAGTAGAATTTCTAGATGTTCTATACATGTTTCCATTTGGTACTCGTGAAGACACCACACAATTTTTGCAACGGTGGAAATCGTTGTCGTCTTCCAGTAACATTGATTATCACATTAAATAAGACGGGACTCGAAATGAGGGCGGTAGTACCAAGGTTTGCCACAAAAGTGAAAAGACGAAGGGTGAAAACATTCAAACGCTCTTCAATTTTTAATTGTATAAACTAAAAGTAATCTTATATTATTATATGTTTTTTAATCATAAATAGTGATATAGATATTTTAATATTGTAAAATTGAAAAATATAAAAAATTATTCATATAAAAAATAAATGGAATAGAATCACATTCTAAAATTTTAATTGAAAATAAAAACAATAAAATATTATATTGCTATACTTTTAAAAATATTTATCTATAATATTTTTATATTATTTCATTTTTTCATATCACTTTTAAATTATAGTTATCAATTTTGAACTATGACAGTGTCAAAACTTTTATGCCAGGCAAAGAATGAAAACATGCACAACAGAAGTGTATGGAAGGAAGGAGACAGACATAAAACGAGACAGAAATATTTGCAATATTCTATTTCACTCAGAAAAAGATTATATTAAAAAAACTGTTTATATATAAAAATATTCAGAGCAAAAGCTTTGTACACATATACTACAGAAGTTTTGCATTTTCCAGTGCACTGACACTTCTGCGTTGTTGTTTCGTGTGGGATAGCTTCTAGCGCACAGGCGCAAGGCTTGCTGACTTTCTTCTGCTGTAGCAGATGCTCCTGAACTTCATTGTTCAGTTGCTCTTGAACATTCCTTCTGTTCTCTATGTTATGCCGAACATTCCTTCTTTTGTCTCACCCAGAAAAGCTCTATCTTCTTACTTGCAAATAATGCATTCAATTTTACTTTTGGCTTTTCAGCCAATACACAAAAAATTACCGCTCAAAATTTGAACTTACCTACCAATAATAAATTACTGCCATAATGTAATTACTGGACAGCAAGAATGTCAGACACGGCAGGTGGAAAAAGATTCAAATTGATTTATCTCACAGTGCAATTAATGCATATGTCCGTTGGTTGCTCAAGATTAATATTTCCAACACTCCCCCTTAATCTTGAGTCTTTCTGCTCTTCATCATTATTTGGAAACTTTCGGCGCAATACTTCCAGAGCAATTTCCGGAGCAAAGTTTCTGGCGCAAAAGTTCATGCTCTTCAACACTCTACGAAACTTCTAGCACATCGCCATAAAAGTTCCGGAGCACCGGTGAAAAGTTTCCGGTGCAAACCTGTTTGCCTTTGTTCTGCATTCTGGAACTGTCTACTGAAATTTTGGCGCACCTGTGCTTTTCTATGTTTTCTAGAATTAAAGTTCTGGCGCATTCCTGCACACCTAGTCTATATCTTAGGCGCTCAAAAGGTTCTTTTGACAAAGCCTTTGTAAAAATATCTGAGAGCTGCTGCTTGGATCTGCAAAATGTTATTTTAATTTCATTATTCTCAACCAATTCTCTGATAAAATGATACATGATTTCAATATGTTTGCTTCTTCCATGAAACACAGGATTTTTGGTCAAAGCTATTGATGAAACATTGTCACAGAAAATTACTGTTCCATCTTCTTGTTCTTCTCTCAAATCTGCTAAGATCCTTAGCCACACAGCTTGGCATGCTGCTGCATTCGTTGCTATGTATTCTGCTTCAGCTGTGGATAAAGCAACAATCGATTGTTTCTTGGAAGCCTATGACACTGCTCCTGAACACAAGTGAAAAACATACCCAGATGTGCTCTTTCTATCATCCACATTTCCTTCCCAATCACTGTCAGTGTATCCAACCAGCTGAAATTCATTAGAGGTGGTATATATTATGCTATAGTTTTTTGTACCATTGACATACCTGAGAATCTTTTTATCTGCTTGCCAGTGTGTGTCCTTAGATTGCTCCATGAACCTAGAAATCAGGCTTACCGCATACATTAAATCTGGTCTTGTAGCTGTCAAGTACAGGAGGTTTCCAACCATGCTCTTATGGAGGGTTGGGTTAACATTATTGCCGTTGTCCTCTTTACTCAACTTCAGACCTGTAGTTGTTGGGGTTGGGGCTGCTTTGTTGTCCAACATCCTAAATCTTTTCAAGATTTGTTTGGCATAACTTGATTGTGAAATAAAGATGCCATTAGCCAATTATTGGATCTCTATGCCTAGAAAATATCTTAAGAGTCCTAAATCTGTCATTTCAAACTCTCTTTTCATGGCGTCTTTAAAATTAGCAATGAGGAAATCATCATCCCCAATAAATACTAAATCATCTACATACAAGACAACAATTAAAACTTTACTATTTGCTGCCTTGATGTAAAGAGTGGGCTCACCATCGCTTTTGCTAAAGCCATTGCTCATCAAGTATGAGTCAATCCTACAGTACCATGCCCGTGGAGCTTGTTTCAGCCCATAAGAGCTTTTTTTCAGCATATATACTTTGTGTTATTTACCTGGAACTTCATATCCAAAGGGCTGCTCCACATATACCTCTTCTTTTAAGACTCCATTGAGGAAGGTGGACTTCACATCCATTTGATAAACCTTCCACATGTGTTGGGATGCAATTGCAATGACTGTCCGCACGGTCTCCATCATTGCAATAGGGGAAAAAGTCTCATCATAATCTCTCTCAAACTGTTGTTTGTACCCCTTGACAACTAATCTTGCCTTATGTCTTTTTATTCTTCCTTCGGCATTACATTTGGTCTTGTAGACCCATTTGACACTAATAACTGATTTCCCTTTGGGTAAATCAGTGAGCTCCCATGTCTTGTTTCTTTCTATTGCATCTATCTCCTCATCCATGGCCTCGCACCATTTCTGTTATTTTACAGCCTCCTCAAAATAAATAGGATCACTATGAGAAAATAATGCGAAATTTACATTCTCATTAAAAGCTTCATCATACCTTTCACTTTGGTAGATCTCCCTTAGACTCTTAGTCTTTCTTGGCACTAGGGAGACGAGAGTGGGGTCTAAATTTCCAGAGCTGCTTGGCTGCTGGCCTGATGAAGAAGTCTGTTGTTGTAGGTTTCCTGAGCAACTTTCCTATTGAAAGTTTCCGGAGCATCTTCCCTGCTGGAAGTTTCCGGAGCTCCTTCTCTACTGAGAATTTCCAGAGCTACGGCTGCTGTTTTCTGAACTGTCAGCTTCTTGTAGGTTTCCGGTGCATCTGCGCTCTGTAGCTTCTTCATCCTTAAGGGGTATGGAGACAGAAATATCAGTATTGTTGTCAACTTTTCCATCCCACGACTCATTTTCTAAGAACTCCACGTTCCTACTGATGATTACCTTATTGGTGACCGAATTATATAGCCGATAGGCTTTGGACTCTGTACAGTAGCCCAAGAAAATACACTTTTCACCCTTGTCATCCAATTTCTGCCTATTTTCTTTAGGCACGTGTACATAGGCTACACACCCAAACACTCTCAAGTTTTCAACTGACCACTTTTGTTTTGTCCATGCCTCTTGAGGGATTTTATCATGAACTGCCTTCGTTGGACTTCTATTTATCAGATAAACAGCTGTTACTACAGCCTCTCCCCAATATTCGATAGGGAGTCCCTTTGCTTTTATCATGCTCCTTGCCATCTCCACAATGGTCTTGTTTTTCTTTTCAGCCACTCCATTTTGCTGCGGAGTATAACTGGCTGTGAGCTCCTTCTTGATGCCATTTTTCTTGCAAAAATTTACAAATTGATTAGAGGTATACTCTCCTCCACGATCTGACCTTAGGACCTTAATAAAGTGTCCACTCTCCTTTTTAGCCTGGGCCTTAAATAACAAAAACTTGTCAAATGCTTCAGACTTATGCTGCAAAAAATAGACCCATGTCCTACGGTTATATTCATCTATAAAGGTCATAAAAAATTCGCTTTTTCCAAAAGACAGATTTTGCATAGGGCCTACCAAGTAAGTGTGCACCAACTCCAATGGTGCCCTAGCCCTTGTAGAGTTGCCTGAATTAAAAGGCTGCCTATGTTGCTTGCCCAAAATGCAAGATTCACATCTAATATTAGGTTATACGATTTTTGGCAAACCATCTATCATATTTTTCTTGGATAAAAGACTCAAACCAGAGTAACCTAAGTGTCCATACCTGAGGTGCCATAGCTTGGAGATATCTTGAATGGCTGCTTTGAAGGCTGATTGCTGCAAGCCTTTTGACTGTGCTGAGATTTGCATCTTGAGAGGAAACATTTGGTTTTGTGTCATTTGAACCACTACCATAACTCTTTTGCTTCCATCTTTATCATATACAATGCATTCCCCTTTTTCCATCAGCACGTTATACCCGTTTTGGACCATCTGTCAAATGATCAAGAGGTTGTGTTTCAATCCTAGGGCCTAGAATACATCAAATATTTGTCTTTCATCACCATGCTTGGTTTGTAGGCATACCATGCCTTTTCCCATGACTGGAACCATCTCATTGTTCCCCATTTTTATTTCAGACTTCACACTGCTATCAATGGAGGCAAACAAGTCTTTGTTACCACTCATATGGTTGCTGCAGCCACTGTCCAAGTACCAAACTTCAGCGCTGCTCTGTTCTGCAAGGTTACATGCAATGAACATTTATGACTGTCTTTCATTTCCAGCCACATTTGAGTCAGCAACATGTGCATTTTGACTCCTTTGGTCACGTTTTTGCCTGTAATCACTTGCATAGTGACCATACCTTTGACAGTTGTAGCACTGCACATTTCTTTTATCCTTTTTCTGATAAGAATTGTTGTTTTTTTTTCCTCCTTGGGAGCTGGTCGCCCCCTCATGACTGCTTGTTCAGGCTGAGCTTTCATCACCATCATTTTCATGTCTAAAGTTTCCTCTACCACGTCTGGAGCCTTTTCTACCTCTCCCCCTTCCTCTTGCATTCGACTGAACATTAAAAGCTTGCTCTTGGGAGGAGGTTGCAGACCTATTTAGGCACTGCTCATGGGTTTGCAGAGAACCCATCAGCTCATCAACTGACAAATTTGTGAGATCTTTTTCCTCTTTAATGGCAATCACCACTGGATCAAACTTTGTGGGAAGGCTTCTCAATATCTTCTCCACAATCTTCTGTTCTTCCAAAGTTTCACCACTTATCCTCAGCTGGTTAATCAAAGTGGCTACCCTTGTGTGAAAATCTATAATGGACTTGCTGTCCTTCATCTGCATGGTCTCAAACTCTCTTTGTTGCAGCTGGAGTTTGACTGATCTGACTTTCTCAGATCCTTTGCAGATGGTTTGAAGTGTTTCCCACACTTCTTTTGCATAAGTAGCTGCTGCTATTCAGGGAAAAATAGCCTCTGTCAAGGCTGCCTCAATCAGACTGAGGGCTTTTGCATCATTCTTCCTTGTCTCCTTCAACTGGTTCTTTTGAGCATTGCTCAATGCTGTAAATGTAGTTGGGTCAGTCACATCTGTGAACCCATTTGCAACAAGTTCCCATAAATCATTTGCAATAAAAATCATTTTCATTTTCTTTGCCCAAACATCATAATTTCTACCATCAAAAATAGGTGGCTGCTGCCAACTCCTATTGTCTCCTCCAGCCATTTTTTTCTAAAATGAGGGAAACTAAAAAATACCCAGATAAGATCTAAGGCTTTCACAAATACCTAGAAACAAAGATTTTGTTTCTGCACGCCTAGGACAAAGCTAAGGCTTTAAAAAATGACTGCCAGTAAAACTATGGCTCTAATACCATGTCAGAAAACTCTTATGACAGGCAAAGAATAAAAACTTGCACAATGGAAGTGTATGGAAGGAAGGAGACAGACATAAAACAAGACAAAAATATTTGCAATATTCTATTTCACTCAAAAAAAGATTACATTAAAAAAAATTGTTTACATATAAAAATATTCAGAGCAAAAGCTCTATACACATATACTACAGAAATTGTGCATTTTCCAATGCACAGACGCTTCTGCGCTGCTGCTCCATGTGGAATAGCTTCCGGCGCACGGGTGCAAGGCTTACTGACTTTCTTCTGCTGCGGCAGATGCTCCTGAACTTCACTGTTCAGTTGCTCCTGAACATTCCTTCTGTTCTCTATGTTCTGCTGAACATTCCTTCTTCTGTCTCACCCATAAAAACTCTATCTTCTTATTTGCAAAGAATGCATTCAATTCTACTTTTGGCTTTTTAGCCAATACACAAAAAACTTCCGCTCAAAATTTTAACTTACCTACCAATAATAAATTACTGCCAGAATTCAATTACTGGACAGCAAGAATGTCAGACACGGCAGGGGGGAAAAAAATCCGAGTTGATTCATCTGACAGTGTAATTAATGCATCTGTCCGTTGGCTGCTCAAGATTAATATTTCCAACAGACAGGTTGAATAAATTGAATTTATTATGTATATAGATTTTTTAAAGTTTTATTCATGCTTAAATATCTATGACATTTATTGCATGTTCTTATATCAGAAACATTGTATTTATAAAATAAAAATGTTATTTTGTCAAGAATAACATAATAATAACAAGTGCCATGTAGTGGCTAGTACTTGCTTTAATTAGTCGATAGGCTATACATGTGAACTTTGGTCAGAATTTTCATCAACCTTTCGGTGGTTAGGGAAAAGGTGGCAGATATTTTTTAATTTAAAAAAAAAGCATTTGGCGCACGTTTTGAAGCCTTCCTGTGTTCGGTACTAGTCGAGAAGAAGGTGGCATATTTTTTGCTACATGGATAGAAAAGGACAATGAAATTAAATGCAGGTTCGCATCAATATTAATTGTTGTATGGTTTTCATGTACTAGCAATGGTTGTAATAACACTTGTCGTTTAAAGCCTCGAGAAATATAGTGAATGTTTGTGCAATTTTTGATAAGGCATTGTTGGGTGTCATTCTATCACTTTACCTGCTATTAGAGCTATGAGCGAGGAGGGAAAGCTTTTGTGAATGTGCAAGTTTGAACTATTGTCCAGCTTCTATGAAGGTGGTTGGAGTTTTTTTTTTTTTTTGCATGGAGCGATGGTTGCAAAAATAATACAAAAGTGTCACCTGTGATAATTTTTTGCCCATTTTTCACGAACGTTTGAGAGGAAAGGCAGTGAAGAGAAAGCAAGTAGGAAGAGGTGCATTTGAAGTAAGCAAAAAGTGGTGCATATTGAAAAACCCTTTGCGACATTGTTTCATTTATAGTTCGCGGTTTGTGGCAGGCTATATTGTTTCATTTTTGATAATGTATTGTTTATTGTTTCAATTTTCGATAAGGTGTTGTTGACAGAAGACTACATTGTTTGTAAAAATGAATATTGTTTCATTTATGGTTCGTGTTTTGTGGCTATGGTTTTTCATGGGTTTGTTACTGTGAATTTTTGTGTTTTGTGGGTTTCTCCATCTGGGTTGTTGTTGAAACAAATATTGTTTGATTTATGGTTTTCATTTTGTGCTTATGATTGCAACAGAATAAAATAGTTAATGTTATATAGTTTATGTTTATTTCCATTATGTACCTTAGGCTATATTGTTTCATTTTCGATAAGGTGTTGTTGAAAAGCCCATATTGTTTCAAGTTTCGATAAGGTACTGTTGAGAAAAGTGTATATTTTTTAATGGGTTTGTTACTGTGAATTTTTTTGTTTTGTGGGTTTTTCAATCTAAGTTGTTGAAACATTTTTTGGCTTTTGTTTTGTGGCTATGGTCGCAACGCAATAAAATAATTAACATTATATAGTTTATGTTGATTTTCATAAGGGATTGTTGATTGTTGTTGTCTAGCTTGAGCTATATTGTCTCATTTTCGATAAGGTACTAGTAAAAATGATATATTGTTTCAGTTTTTGATAAGGTGCTATTGAGAAAAGACTATATTGTTTGTTAAAACCAATATTGTTTCATTCATGGTTTGCATTTTGTGGCTATAATTTTGCATGGGTTTGTCACTATGAAATTTTGTGTTTTGTGGGTTTCTCCATTTGGATTGTTGTTGAAACCAATATTGTTTGCGTATACATCTAAAATTAGTAACAACAATTAATTAATTAAATACTATTTATTTAATTAATATTCAACTACGTATAAATAAATTTTCAATTTATTTATATTGTTCACATCCTTTAATTCTTCAAATCTAAAAAATCATATTCTTCTAATTTAATTAAATAAATGAATTTCTAAAGTTTGTTTCATTTAATTAAGTTTAACTAATATCAGATTAGGAATTCAAGCACATGTCTACAAATTTTTATGCCACCTCACCAAGGTCATATGAAATTAAATAATTCTAATTTTTAAATTAGAATTATTTTCAAACACATGGCTTATTTCTCACACTTGATTCTCCCACACATTTGGTATTCAAGCACATGGCTTATTCCTCACACACTTGATTCTTCCACACAATTGGCATTCAAACACATGGCTTATTCCTCACACACTTGATTCTCCCACACATTTGGCATTCAAACACATGGTTTATTCCTCACACGCTTGATTCTTCCATCTATTTGGCATGTTGCCCTTGGTCAAGGGGGCATTCTAATAATTCTAATTTTTAATTAAAATTATCTACAACTTTTCATGCCACCTCACCAAGGTCACATGAAATTAAATAAGTCTAATTTTTAATTAGAATTATCTTCCACCAATTTTCAAACACATGGTATTTTCTTCCCACACTTGATTCTTCCATCCATTTGGCATGTTGCCCATTGGTCAAGAGATTCCTCCATCCATTTGGTATGTTTCCCATTGGTCAAGAGATTCCTCCATCCATTTGGCATGGTGTCTTTGCTCAAAGGGATATCTTCTTGATTCTCTTCATCTCCATCGTTCATCCCTCTTGTTCGAATCTGGACTATCAATCTTTGCTACACAACAAGATGCTTGGAAAAGCTTATAAATACAACTCTTTTCCCTTGTATTTTGCATCTACTTTTGAATAGAGTTATCATACAAGTTTATCATTTGAGCTTGGGAGCATTATGGAGTCTTATAGTTACATTTTATATCATGCTTTGCATCATAGTTAAATCTTAGTATAGCACTTTGCTTCATAGTTGCATTGTATATCATCCTTTGCAACATAGTTGCATTTTAGATTAGCATATTTAGAATTTGCATTTGAGCATATGTAGAATCATATATAGAATTATATACATCACTACCATAGTATCCACCATATTTTTTCTATTCATCATAATCACCCACCATTTATTATAATCATCCAACATTCATCATAACATCCATCGTAATTTCTACCATTTAGTTTCGTGTAGGAATTTAATTAGCTTGCATGCTAAATACTAATCTCATTTCTTAAGTTTCATTCTAATAGCCTTTGTGCATATAGAAGTTTGAGGGCCATAAGGATAAAAGAATCATTAAGAATAGAGGACAATGAGACATTCTTGAAAGATTTGTTAAATTACAATTTAGAGTACCTTCTTTGTTTTGAATCTTTAATATAATTTGTTTCATTAATGTTTGTGTTGATACTAAATTTACAAATTTCACACACACACAAAATGGTGCCCACCGTGGGGCCCTTCACCGTGTATTATTACATTCTGAAAAATTTATGTTCGCAGGTTCGTATGTGAGACTTTTTGTGCAAACGACACTTTCTCTAGTGCATATTGCTTTCAGATTGGCGCATATTTTCTTTTTTCTGGTGCATTTTGTAGTTTCATTTTTTTCACTAAATCTGAGAGCTAATACTCTATGTTTTTGTCTTGTAGGTTTCCCAGATTCCCTGTCAAAGACTCAAACATAAACTACTTACATATTGCAGGGGCTGGAAGTGATTTAATTGTTTCCTTTTGGTTAAGTTAGGAACATAGCTTAATTAAAGGATTAATGAACACCATGTCTTTCGTGCTTAATGGGTGGTAGGCATATGTTTTCCCCTTAACTACGTGACCAAAAATCCAAACCCATTCATGTTTATCTGTGAGTGTGAGTGGATTATATAGCATGTGTTCTCTCCTTATTCATGTGGAATAAAGAGTGATCGAACTATGGGTATACTTTCCTGCTTTTGTTCATCTTAGAGGGTCTGCCTTGTGGGAAAAATTAATCACCCAAGTGAACGACCCAACTAGTAGCACACTAAATCCAAGTGACTTCTAGCTAGTATATAAATGTGGATACTAGAACAAAGGCCTGTATCATGAGGATAGTTCCAACGAGAAGGGAAATAATGGTCTCTCACCACATGGATCATCCCCCACTAATGGAATGTTAGTACTAGAACCCTTGTTATAGTTTGGCCAAAAACCTTTATCTATTCTTTGGTGTAGCAATGGTCATTGCAAAGGAATCCACATTCTTGCAGTTTCTAGGAGAGATGATCAGCCTGCCATGGGAGTTTTATGGGGGTTGGAAGTTTGGTTGACTTGACAAGTGAATGCACTGTAAGGGGGAGCCCATGTGGCTAAGCTTCTGAATTCATCCTCTAAGAATAAGTGTGGTTGGTGTAAAACCCACGTGGAATCCAAAAGAATATAGTCTTTCACAGCCTTAGGATTGTACATTGCTTGATGTGTCTTTATCAAAGTGTTTTCAAAACAAATTTTAAAAAAAACATCATATGTTGAAAATGAAAATCTTGATTTAGAATTTAACATTCATTGAAAAAACCAAATCTCTAACTAGAAAATTCAAAGAATCAAACAAAATTTCAAGAAATAGTGTTGTTCCCCCAATCTAGCGCATCTTGTAAACCTTCTAGCACATATTGGTTACTTTCTGGTGCATCTTGCACCTATATTCACCCATATTGTCCAAGTTACCAGAGTCCAAACCTGCTTACAAAGCCTTGTAAAACTTTTTGGCACATCTTGTGAGTTCTGCAGCACATCTTGCACCTAGTTTAGCGCATCTTGCACCTAGTCCAACACATATTGCACCTATTTTGGTGCATCTTCCACTTGTTTTGGCACATTTTGCACCTATTCTAGTGCATTTTGCACTTGTTTTGGCACACTTTGCATTTGTTCTAGCACATTTTGTAGATTAGAAAACCAACGACCTAAAGTCATCTCCTATCTGATAGTCAGTCTCATCCCAAGAATCCTTAGTAGTACACAACAGATTCTAAACATGTTCTTTATCAAATTATTTCATGAAAGATTAAAATCTATAAACCAAATTCCATAGTTCTTAGTCCAAAAGCTCATCAAAAACGTCTCTCAACACTCTATGAATTTAGGGAGAGATTGGTCTTCAATTTCTACAAAAGAGCATCAAATAACAATCCCAACTTATATTTGTTTTACTATTGTCAAAATCTAAGACTTTTCCAAAGATTTGAGCATCTCGTATAAGAAGAAAAACTTGTCCCCTATTTCATAGTTGGAACCAAAATTTCAAAACTTTCTCGAGTTTAGAATCATTCCTTAGGTAGATCTTAGAGTCTAAACTTGTTAAAATTGACCTCTACAAGTGGAATTCTCCAACCTAAACCAAGATCTAACATCTAAAAGTTCCAAAATCATCAAATTTATCACACCTTTGATTATTAAGCCTAGTTTCATCATCAGGATTTGTCATCCTTTCATCACAAAATGAAGCTATATAATCAAATCCAACTTATTCTCATTCATATAATTTGTCATTCTATTTGACTTAGTTGTAATCCTTGGCACTCTCCCAAACATAGATTAAATTTTAGTCAAATTAAAACACTAGTATTCCCATTCAAACAAGGTTACAAAAATAGAGGCGCAAGGAAAAAGAACTTGAAACACAAAACATTGAAACTCCAACCTTTGAAACTCCAACCATCGAAACTATGAACACCGAAATGAAAACCATCAAAATTGCAACTATCAAAACGCAAAATAGTGAAACTCAAAACACCATGGCTAAGACTGAAGAGAATCCTTTCTCTAGACTCAACAACACTAAAGGGGAAGAAGTAACCAAAGAAGATATTCAACATTCTAAACAAGACCCCAATTTCCACAAGTGTTTAGAAAAGATTTTTGAAATAAATGGGGAAAAATACCTCCTTATGTTAGCTAAACAAGGTTCCAAATTTTGGATGACTTTGATGTAAATCAATTGAAAGTAACTCCCAAAAAACTCAAAAATGATCTTGAACAAGTAGTTTCCTTGACTCATCTAGTAAAGAACCTCCAACAACAAATGATTTACATGCAAAGGGGAAATTCAAAATGATACTTCATCCAATAAATTTGTCCATATCCATTTGATCAAATTATTCACATAATTCCCTTTCCAAAACATTGTGAATTCCCTAAGTATGAAAAATACAATGGAAAAAATTATCCCATTAATCATGCGAGGGAATTTAGAACCATGAGTCTTGAATTCTCCTATGAGGAAACTTACTTGATGCGATTATTTCCACATAGCTTAGGGGGACAATGCCTTGAATGGTTTTCCAAACTCACTCCACCAATTAACACCTTTGAGGAATTAGTCAACAAGCTCATCACCCAATATTCTTACAACATCTAACATGACATCACCATGAAAGATCGTTGTAACTTGAAACAAAAGAAGGGTGAATCGATCCTTGTATTCTTGCAAAAATGGAGAAGGCTATTTGCATGATATTATTGTCTCGTACCTAAAAAGCAAAAGATAGAAATATTTATTGACAACCTCAATGATGAGATGAGTTATAGATAGGAATTGCAATGTCCCCTAACCTTCAAAAAATTGATTGAAAACAGGATTAAAATCGAAGAGGCTTTAGTCAAGAGAGGAGTCATCAAGATATACAATGAAAAAAACTCATCAAACTCCTCTAAAAATTACAACAATAATGACAAACCAAAGTTTTGGCAATGAAACAAGAATGTAGGCAACAATGACGGTGCAGTCAAAAACCAAAATACAAAACTTGTGTTCAATTTAATAGCAACTGCCACCAAAACCAATCAGAACAATGATCCACCCAACACCCAAAATAACAACCATAATTTCAACCAAGGAAACAATCAAGGTAATGTTGGATCTAGAACACCATCATATTGAATGTCCTCAAATCAAAGAAGATTCACTCCTTTAGGAAAATCATTGGAATCCACATTGAAAGAACTTCTCGCAGCTAAGGTCATAACACTAGAAGAGCCAAAAAATTGGGAACCACAAGTCAAACCTCCATGGTGGAATAATTTCCATTTCTATGAATTTCATCACAATAAGGAACATAAAACCAATGATTGCATGTAGTTGAAGCACCTGATATAAAATATAATTGACAAGAAAATGATATTTGTAGAAGGACCTCAAACAAACAATGATCATGGGGTGTTCAAGAACCCTCTACCAAACTATGAGAAGGGAGAGTCCTCGTCATCAAATAACAAGGGAAAAAACATAAACTATGTCTATGACACCACCATTCTACATATTGAGGTAGTTGATGAACCAACCCATGACAAATCAAATCTTATTGCAAATGATAACTCAACCAATGATAACACCATTGAACATGAACAAAACATCATTGCAATTGAAAGTCATCACCATGATGTAGATACTACCTCACATCAAATCAATGTTATCAAAATTAGATAGCAACAAGGCAACACACCCGCCAATGCAATCACACGAGGACATGCTAAGGTAACATTGAAAGGAGCTACCCCTTCCACATCCAAATCAACTAATTTTGTCCCTACAACACAATATAACATTGTTGATCAGTTATAGAAGATACATGTTGAAATATCCATATTAGAGCATCTCAATATTTCACCCGCTCACAAGGAAATCTTGGAACGAGCTCTAGTCACCACCACGGTACCAAACAACTTGGAAGTTTTCCAATTCCAAACTACGGTGTGACACTTGAACATTGCTTATCATTTTCTAAACATGATGACATATCCATCATCAACCATCCACATAATGTTGCTCTCCACATCAAAGTCCTAATTCACAAACATCACGTCAAACGTGTTTTAATAGATGGAGGAGCTAGCCTGAATATCTGTAATCTGAAACTTGTTCATGCATTGGGCTATTCTAAAAATGCTATAGATGCTAGGAGAAAAATCACTTGATAAAAGCCTATGATGATGAGGAGAGATCCTCCCAAGGACTAATTGTACTACCCATTCAAGTGGGACCAATTGTGAAAGAAATAATTTGCCAAGTGTTAGATAAAGAGTTGGCATACAACATACTCTTGAGACATCCTTGGATACATGAGATGTAGGTGGTACCATCAACATACCATCAATGTCTAAAGTTTCCTTTCAATGGGCAATAAATCACTATCTCAGTTGATTCCAACAACTCTCGTATTGCAACACTCTCAAAACAACACAAGAAAATTTTGTGTCACACAACAGGGAATCTCCAACACCTAGCTCATCCAACAATGAAGAAAAACCAAATTCTATATGTCAAATTGGGTTGAGAAGAAGGACCAATCAAAAGACAAAGTTGCCAGTGAGTCTACTCCATCAAATCATGAAAGATAGCTCAATTCCCTATCAAAATGAGTTGAAAAGATCCAAATAGAAGACAAAGGCATGGGGGAATACTCATTTCAGTAATCCTTATGTTTATCACAACTTTCATCTTCTCCTAAGTCATATGGATAGCCATCCACATCAAGACAACAATCATCACAAGCATCGATCTCCCATATATAGAGAGAACAGTATGGAAAAGGCAAGACAAACTTTGAAAAAAAGGGATATGAGGGAAAAGGTCTTGTTGGTAAAATAAAAGAAGGCATCATTAAACCTGTACATCTTGTTACAATGCAAGCCAAGGATAAAAAAGGACTAGGGTATAGAGGAGAATCCAAAGAAGAAACCAAATAGTTGGTTGTTGAGAGAATCCTTCAATTGAGAGATAGTTCTAAAACAAACTCTAATGAATATGAATGGGATTCCCTCTCTGAAGAGTCTTGTCAAGATAATGAAATTGACGTAATTCAAAAATATACACCAACGCATATGGAGGGACAGAGCTCGGGTTCCCAACCACTGTAAATTGGATCATTGAATATCAATGACTCAAGTAAAGATGATCATTCTTGAAGGGAGATGGATACTTTGGAAGAAAGTGACATCTTAGACCTCGATATTTCCATTAGAAGTTTTGATGACATCGCTATCATGACACTTACCCCTGTTGACCTTAGCCAATTTGATGATCCCTTACCATTAGTACACCCTAAGCTGATTGACTGGGACCAAAACGAGCTACTTGGCATACCTATCTTTTCAAATGATGACACCATTGTAAACTTCCTCTATTTTGATAACCATGAAACATGTTCCATCATCCAAAATCATAACAGGGCTTCTAACAAGGGGAGTGCCACGTCTTCTAGCTACAAAATGAATGCCAAAAGTAGATCTAGTAGTGAAAACCACTTTATGGCACTATTAGATCTAAAAAAAGTAAAAACAAAGAGCATATCTCAAGGTGAAAAACTCTCTGAGGCACCAAGAGATGGAAGATTTGACACCCTCCTTGACACTATCAATAGAGATCTTCAGTGTTGATTGAACCAGTATAGTCTATCAATGTTGGAACAAATGAAACAATGAAGACCCTACACCTCACATCATCTATGATGAAAGAGGAAAAACCTAGTTTCATCAAGTTCTTTGAGGAAAGGAAGGTCAACTTCGCTTGGTTTTATACTGACATGTCAGGTATCGATCTAGAGCTCATAATGCATCATTTATCACTACCACCTAGAATCAAACCAATAAAGAAAAATTTAAGAAAAATGCATCATGTCACCCTCTTGGTAAAAGTTGAACTAAAGAAGCTATTAGATGTGGGATTCATTAGAACTATTGACTGTGTAGAGTGGATATAAAAAATTGTGCCTATTTCAAAACCAAACAAGAGCATCTAGATATGCATAGATTTCATGGATCTCAACAAGGCTTGCATGAAAGATGATTTCCCTCTACCTAACATTGACATCATCGTACAATTGACTATTGGGCATGAGATGTTATCTCTTATGGATGGATTTTCTAGTTACAATCAGATAAAGATAGCGCCTGAGGATCAAGACAAGATAGCCTTCACATATCCATGGGGCAACTTTTGCTAGAATGTAATGCCTTTTGGATTGAAAAATGTTGGAGCCACATATTATAGAGCAATGACCACCATTTTCCATGACATGATGCACACCTTCATGGAAGACTATGTAGATGACCTATTGGAAAAATCATATACCAAAGGACACCTAGAAATTCTAAACAAAATCTTCACTAGACTAGAGAAATTTAATGTAGATTAAATCACAAGAAATGTGTGTCCGACATAACATCAGTTGAGCTCTTGGGATACAATGTGTTAGCCAAAGGAATTGAGGTGGATCCTGCAAAAGTAAAATCCATCATGGAAATTCCCCCTCCTAAAAACATCAACCAACTCAAATCACTACAAGGAAGATTCCAGTCTATCAGGAGATTTATTGCATAATTGGCAAACAAAACTCATCCCTTTAATCATTTTCTCTACAATAATATCGCTTTCAAATGGGATGAGAAATGTGAAGCAACCTTCAATCAACTCAAATAGTATCTGATGTCACCACCAATACTAATACCACCGATTGAGGGGAAACCATTGTTACTTTGCATTGCAACAACTAAGATATCTTTGGGAGCTTTATTGGCACAAGAAGATTATACACAAAAGGACCTTGAATGGTTATGAGATCTATTATATCAAAAGGACCTTGAATGGTTATGAGATCAATTATACCTTCATTAATCAAGCCTTTTTTTTGGTAGTATTTACTACCCAACAACTCAGACATTACATGTTGACTCACACCATCAAACTTATTGGTAAAATTGATCTATTGAAGTACCTACTCAGTAAAGCTGCCCTAATAGGAAGATTAACCAAGTGGGTCATGATATTAAGTGAGTTTGACATCCCGTATGTAGACAGAAAAGCAATCAAGGATCAAGCTATAGTAGATCAACTATCTGAGGCACCATTAGCAGACAATCATCTAATGAACACTGAGTTTCTAGATTTTGATGTCCTAACAGTATCCAAACAACAATGGGTCTTGTACTTTGATGGCTTTTATACCCAACACAGATCAAGCGTTGGAATCTTGTTCATCTCACCACAAGGACATACCATTCCCAAGTCCTATAGACTAATGTTTCCTTGCACCAACAAAATAGCCAAATACGAAGCATTAATCATTAGAATCAAAGTAGCAGTTGAATGGAGGATCACATAATTTCATGTCTATGGTGATTCACAACTAGTCATTAACCAAGTGAATGATGATTACCAAACAAAAGATGAAAAACTGATTCCTATAAAAGAATGCTTGATGACCTCAAAAGGTACTTTGTGGAGATAAAGTTTGAATAGATTCCTAGGGGCAACAAAAAACCTACAGATGCCATGGCTACTATTGCTTATATCTTGCAAATACCAAAAAAGAAATCTTGTTAGGAGTTTATGGTGGAACAGGAATTTGACCCCACCTAAAAAAACCCTGAGTGCCAAGTCATTTATCATTTAGCCAAAACTGATTCTTCCATCTATAGGAAAATCTACTCTTACCTCAAAGACAATACACTCCCACCTGATTTGTCTCAGAACCCGAAAAAAAACCTTATATGACAAGCAGTTCGCCACACCTTAATAGCTGTTGTGCTTTATAGATGAGGTCTTGATGGTACTCTCCTTCGGTGTCTAAAATGTACCAAAGTTGAAACCGCTTTACGTGAGGTCCATGATGGTATATGTGGCACACATTCAAGTGGCCTGACTTTAGCTAGGAAAATCCTACATTTAGGGTATTACTAGCCAAATATGGAGGAGTCATTTCAATATGTCAAAAGGTATGAAAAATATCAAATCCACAAGAACGTGATACATGCACCAACACACGAGTTACAACCTTTCACATTGACATGGCCTTTTTGTTAGTGGGGATTGGATCTCATACGAAAAATACAACCATCTTCATCTAACAGACACAAGTTTATCATCACAACCAAAGAGTATTTTATGAAGTGGATTGAAGAGGTTCCCCTAACCACCATCACATGAAAGCAAATATCATCCTTCATCCTAAACTATATCATCTGTCAATATGATATTCCACAATCCATTATCACAAATAATGGTAGACCCTTCAAGAATCAGGATTTCCAAGAAATTTGTGAGAGGTTCCACATTCAACACTGGTTTTCTACACCCTAATATCCCCAAGGAAATGACCAAGCAAAGGCCTCAAACAAGACTATCCTAAAAATCTTGAAGGAAACTATCAACGATGATGGGTGTGATTGGCAAGTTCAATTGAACCCTACTTTGTGGGCTTATAGAACCAGTACCCACACCCCGATAGGAGAAACACCCTATTCTTTGGTCTATGGATTAGAGGATATTCTACTTATTTAGGTTGAAATACCATCACTCTATGTATCACTAAAGGGGATCATTTCAAATGAGGATTATAAAGTGTCTAGATTACAAGAGCTAGAATTGTTGGATGAACATCATCAACATGCAATGGATCACCTGAAAGCATATCAGCAGAGGATATGCAAAACCTACAACCACAAAGTAAAGCCTAGAACATTCGAATAGGTTGGTGACTTAGCTCTGAAAGAAAATCCCTACAATCAACAAGATAGAGAGAAGAAGGGAAAATTTGAACCAAACTGGCTAGGTCTCTTTGTCATTGTCTCAGTCTTTGAATTAGGAGCATATCAATTGTCCACACCAGAAGGGGATTTGTTTGATGAACCCCTCAATAGCCTACATCTCAAGAATTTCTACACCTGAATCATCCAATAATTGGAAAAAGTCCTGAAAAAATACCAAAAACATTAGAAAATGTCTTGAAAAAATGGTTGCCTTGATGAAAACCTAGAAAATAAGCATCTTGGAAACAACAAAAAAAAAGCAAAAAGATCAAAAATACCAAAAAAAAAGTGAAAAATCAAAAAGATCAAAAAGATCATAAAAATCTAAAAAAAAAAAGTGCAATAAAAACAAGTAGTGAAAACCTGGGAATAGGCGCTATTTTTGATAGGCTATCTTTTCCATCTATTTAAGCATGTCGACCATTCGCTTTCACCATCCATCTTCCTATATTCAAAAAGAACCATGTACATATCCTTGCATTGCGGTCGTGTCTCACCCTAGACTAGGGGAAAAATCCTAAACTCACTGGGGGAAAATAAAATTTGATCTTGAACCGACAAACAAACAACAACAGTACAACACAACCCAAAACATGATCATAATGCAACATTGAACATCAAACACCATCAGAAACACATCAACCATCCAAATCAAATAGCCAAATGAATCAAGCCAAAATTACATTTCAAATGGATGATGTTCCTTTTGAATCAAGGGTTTATCATGTCAAACACAAAAGTTCAATTGTTGAACTTTGATTTTTGCTGTCATATCTCTAGAGCACCTTGATGATGTATTGAAATAGAGGAGCCAGGAAGGAGTATGATTCTTTCTTTGTCTGTTGTCTTTGAGTTGATCATTATTACTATGCAAATTGTCATGGGACGTGCTCTACAAAGTATCACTAATGGCATTTTGAATTTGCATAGGAAAATGGTTAACACTTGTCTATTTATGCAAGCAATACTCAGGTCATCTCAATATAATTATACTTAGATTCTTGTGTTAAATTGCAATATCAAACATCATGGAAGTATTACTCAGGTCATCATGGTCTAAAATATTCCATCGATGCTTGTACTCACTTTCAACATTTTAAAGGCTCAATGATGATAAAAAGCATAACAAATCAGCTATTATGAATAACAAGATTTGAATATGAGATCTACATGATTATATTAGATTACATCCATGTTAGTTTGCATTTGTATCTATAAGGTTTCCAAAGCTGCAACAATGAGGTTATCTCTCTTGATTGAGTACACTTGATGTTACCAAAAACATGTCATTCTCATATAGAAAAACACATCAGTTGCATCATCATTTGCATACATTAGAAAACATTATCACCATAGTCATCCATCCATACATTACATCATAATATTTGCATCAAAAAACACAAAAATCTAAGTGCATACCACCTCACTTGCATGATCCAAATCATTTCATCAATTATTAATGGATTAAGAAATTGGTCCATTAAGATGATTAAAAGACATGTCAAGCAAAGTAAGAAAAAAAATCTATATTTTAATAGGGGCATAATTGAACTTGATGCATCACTGAAATCATTTATTCCTTTAATAAAATAGATCTTGGATTCACATAAGATGATTCAAAGACATGTCCAATAGAGAAATATTTTCAAGAAGAAAAAGTTGTTGAAAAACATGATTGATTAACAAGGATATAATGCCCTTGTTATGAACATCTAAAACTAGTAGTGAAGATAAATTTGTATTGCTCAAATTGAAGACTGAGAAAATAATAACTAGATCATCGCATGCACATCATACATAATTTTCATCACATAATCAAATCCATCTCACATAGCATAAAAAATCATCCATAAAGCATATACAATCATCAATTGTTGCATACATCACATCATCATTACATAATATCATAATAATCATGATCATCATCACATAAACACATAGCACTATGCACCATCATACGATCATTCTATACATACATTCATTGCATCATTTATTTGCATTACAAAAGTACAAAAATATAAAATGCATCACATTTCATTAGCATAATAAGATCCATCACATGTATCATATAGGCATCATTCATAAAGCATCATAGAATCATAACACATCAGTTGCATCATCATTTGTATCCATAGCATATCATAGTTATTGCAATGCAAAGTAACAATGGTCTTGAAACTCCAACCTTTGAAACTCCAACCATTGAAACTCTGAACACTAAAACAAAAACCATCGAAATTGCAACTATCAAAACTCAAAACAGTGAAACTCAAAACACCATGGCTAAGGCTGAAGAGAATCCTTTCTCTGGACTCAACAACACTAAAGGGGAAGAATAACCAAAGAAGATATTCAACATTCTAAACAAGACCCCAATTTCCACAAGTGTTTTGAAAGATTTTTGAAATAATAGCTGATGTGCTTTATAGATGAGGTCTTGATGGTACTCTCCTTCGGTGTCTGGAACGTACCAAAGCTGAAACCGCTTTACGTGAGGTCCATGATGGTATATGTGGCACACATTCAAGTGGCCTGACTTTAGCTAGGAAACTCCTACATTTAGGGTATTACTAGCCAAATATGGAGGAGTCATTTCAATATGTCAAAAGGTTCCAAAAATATCAAATCCACAGGAACCTGATACATGCACCAGCACAAGAGTTACAACCTTTCGCATTGACATGGCCTTTTTGTCAGTGGGGATTGGATCTCATAGGAAAAATACAACCATCTTCATCTAACGGACACAAGTTTATCATCACAACCACAAAGTACTTTACGAAGTGGATTGAAGCGATTCCCATAACCACCATCACATGAAAGCAAATATCATCCTTCATCCTAAACTATATCATCTGTCAGTACGATATTCCACAATCCATTATCACAGATAATGGTAGACCCTTCAAGAATCAGGATTTCCAAGAAATTTGTGAGAGGTTCCACATTCAACATTGGTTTTCTACACCCTACCATCCCCAAGGAAATGACCAAGCAAAGGCCTCAAACAAGACTATCCTAAAAATCTTGAAGGAAACTATGAACGATGATGGGTGTGATTGGCACGTTTAATTGAACCCTGCTTTGTGGACTTATAGAACTAGTACCCGCACCCCGATAGGAGAAACACCCTATTCTTTGGTCTATGGATCAGAGGATATTCTACGTATTGAGGTTGAAATACCATCACTCTATTTATCACTAAAGGGGATCATTTCAAATGAGGATTACAAAGTGTCTAGGTTACAAGAGCTAGAATTGTTGGATGAACATCATCAACATGCAATGGATCACCTAAAAGCATATCAGCAGAGGATATACAAAACCTACAACCACAAAGTAAATCCTAGAACATTCAAATAGGTTGGTGACTTAGTTCTAAAAGAAAATCCCTACAATCAACAAGATAGAGAGAAGAAGGGAAAATATGAACCAAACTGGCTAGGTCTCTTTGTCATCGACTCAGTCTTTGAATTAGGAGCATATCAATAGTCCACACCAGAAGGGGATTTGTTTGATGAACCCCTCAATAGCCTACATCTCAAGAATTTCTACACCTGAATCATCCAATAATTGGAAAAAGTCCTAAAAAATACCAAAAACATTAGAAAATGTCCTGAAAAAATGGTTGCCTTGATGAAAACCTAGAAAATAAGCATCTTGGAAACAACAAAAAAAAAGCAAAAAAGATTAAAAAATATAAAAAAAGAAAAAAGATCAAAAATACTAAAAAAAAGTGAAAAATCAAAAAGATCAAAAAGATCATAAAAATCTAAAAAAAAAGTGCAATAAAAACAAGTAGTGAAAACCTGGCAACAGGTGCTATTTTTGATAGGCTAGCTTTTCCATCTATTTAAGCATGTCAACCATTCGCTTTCACCATCCATCTTCCTATATTCAAAAAGAACCATGTGCATATCCTTGCATCGCGGTCGTGTCTCACCCTAGACTAGGGGAAAAATCCTAAACTCACTGGGGGAAAATAAAATTTGAGCTTGAATCGACAAACAAACAACAACAGTACAACACAACCCAAAACATGATCACAATACAACCAAACATTGAACATCAAACACCATCAGAAACACATCAACCATCCAAATCAAATAGCCAAATGAATCAAGCCAAAATTACATTTCAAATGGATGATGTTCCTTTTGAATCAAGGGTTTATCATGTCAAACACAAAAGTTCAATTGTTGAACTTTGATTTTTGCTATCATATCTCTAGAGCACCTTGATGATGTATTGAAATAGAGGAGCCAGGAAGGAGTATGATTCTTTCTTTGTCTGTTGTCTTTGAGTTGATCATTATTACTATGCAAATTGTCATGGGACGTGCTCTACAAAGTATCACTAATGGCATTTTGAATTTGCATAGGAAAATGGTTAACACTTGTCTATTTATGCAAGCAATACTCAGGTCATCTCAATATAATTATACTTAGATTCTTGTGTTAAATTGCAATATCAAACATCATGGAAGTATTACTCAGGTCATCATGGTCTAAAATATTCCATCGATGCTTGTACTCACTTTCAACATTTTAAAGGCTCAATGATGATAAAAAGCATAACAAATCAGCTATTATGAATAACAAGATTTGAATATGAGATCTACATGATTATATTAGATTACATCCATGTTAGTTTGCATTTGTATCTATAAGGTTTCCAAAGCTGCAACAATGAGGTTATCTCTCTTGATTGAGTACACTTGATGTTACCAAAAACATGTCATTCTCATATAGAAAAACACATCAGTTGCATCATCATTTGCATACATTAGAAAACATTATCACCATAGTCATCCATCCATACATTACATCATAATATTTGCATCAAAAAACACAAAAATCTAAGTGCATACCACCTCACTTGCATGATCCAAATCATTTCATCAATTATTAATGGATTAAGAAATTGGTCCATTAAGATGATTAAAAGACATGTCAAGCAAAGTAAGAAAAAAAATCTATATTTTAATAGGGGCATAATTGAACTTGATGCATCACTGAAATCATTTATTCCTTTAATAAAATAGATCTTGGATTCACATAAGATGATTCAAAGACATGTCCAATAGAGAAATATTTTCAAGAAGAAAAAGTTGTTGAAAAACATGATTGATTAACAAGGATATAATGCCCTTGTTATGAACATCTAAAACTAGTAGTGAAGATAAATTTGTATTGCTCAAATTGAAGACTGAGAAAATAATAACTAGATCATCGCATGCACATCATACATAATTTTCATCACATAATCAAATCCATCTCACATAGCATAAAAAATCATCCATAAAGCATATACAATCATCAATTGTTGCATACATCACATCATCATTACATAATATCATAATAATCATGATCATCATCACATAAACACATAGCACTATGCACCATCATACGATCATTCTATACATACATTCATTGCATCATTTATTTGCATTACAAAAGTACAAAAATATAAAATGCATCACATTTCATTAGCATAATAAGATCCATCACATGTATCATATAGGCATCATTCATAAAGCATCATTGAATCATAACACATCAGTTGCATCATCATTTGTATCCATAGCATATCATATCATCATCATATAGAACATCACATTATAGCATCGTAAAGCAGAAATAAAATGCATCCATCATAATCACCATGATCATCATCATATGAACATCATAAACACATATAGGAAAATATATCAATCATCATCATCGTCGCATATCATATAACCTCAAAATCATAATGTTAAGTGTACAAGGATATCCAAAGGTATAAAGAGATACATCAATATCAAAAATGGTAGAAATCATAATGTCTCAACTAAATCAGTGTATACATCAAGTCTTGGTACATCATCAAGTCTCAGTACATTAATCAATCCTATACTGGGGCATATCAATCACTCAGAGAATTCAAACAAGATCGCCCAACCGAATCTGAATCCACCTATACCAAATGCAAAAATCCTCCTATGATCATAACATATCGTAAATCAGCAATCTTATCAATCAATCAATCTAATCTTATCAGCACTAATGCAGTTTTGATCAAATCTCATGAGCATCTATCATTGATCCTCACCTCTCATGAGGACAATCATCATCATAATCAATCTATCATTGATCCTCACCTATCATGAGGACAATCATCAACATCATATCATTGATCCTTGCCTATCAGAGATCAATCATCAATCTATCATTAATCCACACCTATCATGAGGTCAATCATCAATCTATCATTGATCCTTTCCTATTGTGAAGTCAATCATCAATCTATCATTGATCCTCACCCATCATGAGGTCAATCATCAATCTATCATTGTTCCTTTCCTATCATGAGGTCAATCATCAATCTATCATTGATCCTCACCTATCATGAGGTCAATCATCATCATCCTATCATTCATCCTCGCCTATCATGAGGTCAATCATCAACATCCTATCATTGACCCTCACCTATCATGAGGTCAATCATCATCATTGTATCATTGATCCTCACCTATCATGAGGTTAATCATCAACTATCACATCAACATCATCAAATCAATTAGTTGAACATGATCATCAAACATCAAACAAAAGGAGGAAACATAAGGCATTTATTCATCAAATCACTCACTCACAAGTTTTCAAATTTCCAAAGGCTCAAATGAACTTTCTAATCACACTTTTTATCCTTTTAAGGTTAATTAAGTGGCATTTTATGGGGATTATTTATTTTTCAAAGGGGCCCTAATTAATCAATTTCATCAACTGGTGCCTTATACATCATTTTTCAGGAGATAAATCATTTTAGATGCATAAAATTTTGAGATCATCATCAAATCATTGAAAAATCATCAAAATTTTCAAAATTTTCCAAAAATCCTAAAAATTCAAAAATTCACCAATTTATCTCTCGAGGGGGTATATATTTGTCATCACCTAAAAATCAACGTCTAGGGCATCGAAAAATTTAGTTTCTTGGCATCTATATCAAAATTTTGTTTGAAGCAACATGTAAACACGTTACTTCAAAGAAGGGGAAAATGTATACACCTAAAATAAGTCGCAACATTTAATTAATATTCAACTACGTATAAATAAATTCACAATTTATTTATATTGTTCATATCCTTTAATTCTTCAAATCTAAAAAATCATATTCTTCTAATTTAATTAAATAAATGAATTTCTAAAGTTTGTTTTATTTAATTAAGTTTCACTAATCTCAAATTAGGAATTCAAGCACATGTCCACAACTTTTTATGCCACCTCACCAAGGTCACATGAACTTAAATAATTATAATTTTTAAGTTAGAATTATTTTCAAACACATGGCTTATTCCTCACACACTTGATTCTCCCACACATTTGGCATTCAAACACATGGCTTAGTCCTCACACACTTGATTCTCCCACACATTTGGCATTCAAACACATGGTTTATTCCTCACACACTTGATTCTCCCATCTGTTTGGCATGTTTCCCTTGGTCAAGGGTACATTCTAAACAACTTTTCATGCCACCTCACCAAGGTCACATGAAATTAAATAATTCTAATTTTTAATTAGAATTATCTTCCACCAATTTTCAAACACATGGTCTTTTCTTCCCACACTTGATTCTTCCATCCATTTGGCATGTTGCCCATTGGTCAAGATATTCCTCCATCCATTTTGCATGGTTTCTTTGGTCAAGGGGGCATCTTATTGATTCTCTTCATCTTCACTGTTCATCCCTCTTGTTCAAATCTAGACCATTGATCTTTGCCACATTACAAGATGCTTGGATAAAGCTTATAAATACAACCCCTTTTCCCTTGTATTTTGCATCTACTTTTGAATAGAGTTATCATGCAAGTTTATTGTTTGAGAATTGGGAGCATTATGGAGTCTTATATTTACATTTTATATCATGTTTTGCATCATAGTTAAATCTTAGAATAGCACTTTGCTTCATAGTTTCATTTTATATCATCATTTACATCATAGTTACATTTTATATTAGCATATTTAGAATTTACATTTGAGCATATGTAAAATCATATATAGAATCATATAGATCACTACCATAGTATCCACCATAGTTTTTACATTCATCATAGTCACCAACCATTTAATATAATCATCCAAAATTCATCATAACATCCATCATCATTTCTACCATTTAGTTTCATGGAGGAATTTAATTAGCTTGCATGTTAAATACTAATCGTGTTTCTTAAGTGTCATTCTAATAGCCTTTGTGTGCACAGAAGTCTGAGGGCCAAAAGGTTAAAGGAATCATTAAGAATAGAGGACAATGAGATGTTCTTGAAATATTTGTTAAATTGCAATTTAGAGTATCTTCTTTGTTTTGAATCTTTAATATAATTTGTTTCATTAAGGTTTGTGTTGATTCTAACTTTACAAATTTTACACACACATAGTTTGATTTATGCCTTCCATTTTTTTGCTATGGTTGCAACTCAATAAAATAGTCTTAATGTTATACAGTTTATGTTGATTTCCATAGGGAATTGTTGATAGTTGTTCTCTAGATTAGGCTATATTGTTTCATATTCGATAAGGTTTTGTTGAAAAGGCTATATCGTTTCACTTTCGATAAGGTTCATGTTTGTGGCTATTGTTTTGTATGGGTTTGTCACTATGAATTTTTGTGTTTTGTGGTTTTCTCCATCTAGGTCATTGTTGAAACCAATTTTGTTTGATTTATGGCTTTCATTTTGTGCCTATGGTTGCAACTCAATAAAATAGTTAATGTTATACATTTTATGTTGATTTCCATATGGAATTGTTGATTGTTGTTCTCTAGCTTAGGCTATATTGTTTCATTTTTTATAAGGTTCTACTAAAAAAGGCTATATTGTTCCAATTTTTAATAAGGTACTATTGAGAAAAGGCTATATTGTTTCAATTTTCGATAAGGTGTTATTGAGAAAAGACTATATTGATTTTTAAAACCAATATTGTTTCATTTATGGTTCGCGTTTTGTGGCCATGGTTTTGCATGGGTTTGTCACTGTAAATTTTTGTGTTTTGTGGGTTTCTCCATCTGGGTCATTGTTGAAACCAATATTGTTTGATTTATGGCTTTTGTTTTGTTGCTATGGTTGTAACTCAATAAAATAGTTAATGTTATACAGTTTATGTTGATTTCCATAGGGAATTGTTGATTTTTGTTCTCTAGCTTAGGCTATATTGTTTCATTTTTTATAAGGTTTTGTTGAAAAGGCTATATCGTTCCATTTTTTATAAGGTACTATTGAGAAAAGACTATAATTTTGCATGGGTTTCTTATTGTGCATTTTTGTGTTATATGGGTTTTCCCATCTAGGTCGTTGTTGAAACCAATATTGTTTGATTTATGGCTTTTGTTAATGTTAATGTATAGTAAGCATGATGGTTGAAACATAATAAAATAGTTTATGTTATACAATTTATGTCGTTTCCCATAAGGCATTATTGGGTGTTGTTCTCTAGCTTTGGCTGTATTGTTTCATCATCGATAAGGCAATCTTGGGAAAAGAATTTGTGCATGTATGGCTTTTTTTTTTTTTTTTAATGCATGGGTTTCTTACTGTGAATTATTCTATTTTGTTGGTTTCTCCATCTAGGTTAGTGTTGAAACCAATATTATTTCATTTATGGCTTATGTTTCCTAGCAATGGTTTTAACACAATAAAATAGTTAATGTTATACAGTTTATGTTGTTTTCCATAGGGTATTGTTGAGTATTGTTCTCTAGCTTTTTCTAAATTGTTTCATTTCTGACTCGCAATAAAATAGTAAATGCTATAGAGTTTATATTGTTATCCACAAGGAATTGTTGACTATCATTTTGTATCCTTGGTTGTATTGTTTCATTTTTTATAGATTACTATCAAAAAAACAAATTATAAGTTTCTATTGAAACCATTATTGTTTCATTTAAGCCTTCCTCTTTGTGGTGATGGTTGTAATGCTATATAAATTATCTTGTTTTCCACAAGGCATTGTTGACTGTTGTTTTTTATCTTTGACTATATTATTTAATTTTTGATATGCAACAAAATAGTTAATGCTATAGAGTTCATGTTGTTATCCATAATGGATTGTGGACTTTTGTAACATAGATTTCCTACCACAATGATCAATAGTGAAACCAATGTTTCTTATTGCACTTAATATAGAGCCTATCATTCTAAGTTATGAAACTGTACCAATATCAAAGAAAGACATATGCAACATAACTTTATGAACCCACATGTAGCAGTAATATACTCTACACTTAGCCAACACAAGAAGATTAAAACCACCCTCTTTACTATTTTAATTTTTTTGTCCTAGGCTTCATTTTCCAATGTAGGAAACAATTGACAAAATTAGGCCTTAGCAAGTAGAATGCATTGAAAATATCTTTGAGGTTATTATGCAAAAGGGTCCCTTAGAGTATAATGTGCGAGATTTGGTCAAGCCTTTTACAAGAATCACAATTTTTTGCTCGGCTACTTTGAAGAAAACTACTTCTGGAGGATGAATGCCTACATGTTCTTGATGAAGATCATCAAACTCAAAGAGCTAGATCAAAGTTATGGAATTCATGCAAAAGGATTATTTTGAAACTAGCCATTATACTCTCTAGAACTTCTTCCTTGAATAAATTCAAAAATATTTTGAACACATTGTATGTGGCAACGAGTGTTTCTTATTATGCTTAATATAAAGCCTATTATTGTAAGAATCCCTTTTTGAGGATGAAACAAATAACAAATATCTTCCCAAAACAATAAATATGATTGTTTTGTTTTCATTTCTAAATAATGTTTCCTTTAATATATAATTCTCGTTAACATGAATTCCACTCATGGTTCATATGATACTTAATTAGCATAACAAGGTACTAAGAGTCTAATATTTAATCATGGAATTTTAGAATAAAGACCTTAATGTTCAATCAAAATTCAATATTATTAGTTTTACTTATAATAATATGTTCAAAATTTAATTATTCCATAATAGAATGACTCAAAGGTACATACCTATTTCTCTTATTGATTCATATGTTGCATTCCAATTTTCCAAACCTTGAATTTAATACTTGTTGAAGTAATAAAATAGTTTATTTCCATAAGGTATTGTTGATTTTTGTTTTGTGGCCTTGAATAATTTTTTTGATTTATGGTTTTTGTGTAGTGGCAATGGTTGCAAAGTAATAAAATAGTTCATGTTCTTCTTGATATCAATTTTTTTTATTAGACTTAATATAGAGGTTGTTGTGCATATGAATGTTGTCTACATCTAATCTCACATAGATACATATCTACACATAGGGAAAATAAAATGAAACAAAAGAAAAGAAAGCTTGCTCTTTACCCTACCATATTGGGTCATTAAGCCTCATAGGTTGTTACCAAACCCCCAAGCAAGAACATACATTGGCCCCTACTATGGTCAATGGTGAAACCAATGTTTCTTATTATACTTAATATAGAGCCTATCATTCTAAGTTATGCATCTATAGCAATATTAAAGATAGAAATATGCAACATAACTTTATGAACTCACATGTAGCAACAATATACTCTACAAAAGACTATATTATTTTTTGAAACTAATATTGTTTGATTTATGGTTCACCTTTTGTGGCCCTATGGTTATAGATGGGTTTGTTATTGTGAATTTTTGTATTTTGTGGGATTTTCCATCTGATGTAGTATTTCATAACCAGCACAAATACAAACAAACTTTCCTTCCAACCATCATAACTACTTGAAAACCATAAATGAAACAATATATCTTGACCTATAGAACACCAATCAACCCCTTTGGAAAATAACATAAACGATTTTTGAAATACTCTAGAAAGGGTTTTTTCAATATGCACCTCTTCCCACCTTCTTTCTCTCTCCTCCCTTCTTTTTGTAGCACCTGCAACAAATGGGTAAAGAATTATCACAACAGACACTTTTGTATTGCTTTTGCAACCATTTCCCATGCAAAAAGCATAAAATAACCTCCATCCACCTTCACAGAAATTGTGCAATGGATAATCACACTTGCACCTTCACAGAAGCTTGCCCTCCTCACTCATAGCTCTAATAGAAGGTAAAGTTAGTGCATGTAGATGTCACCCATTCTGTCACCATTGTACGTCCATCCCAAGTAGTAGAGGACTCCCTTCGTCCACTCCTGTGTTGATCGAGTATCATCTAGGGCCACCTACCATCCATAGATGGGTAGTCTAAGGATCCAATAGACATCCTTGAGTGTGATAGTCATCTCACCAGTGGTAACTAAAAAGATGATGTAGTGGCCTCCCAACACTGCATCAATTTTGTGAGCATCTGCTCATGATAATGCATCTCTGGCATGGTGAACACATGCTAGAGACTGACCTGCTCTAGGTGTCTAACATCGTCATTTGTAAGATAGTCCCTCTACTTGAAAACGAGTCAGAAAGCTCACCCTCTTGGATTTTCATGAATCTCTAGATACTCCTACAAAGTGAAAAATAAAAATCAGAACATCAAATTTCACTATGAAAACAAAAAATATAGAAGGCCCAAACATCTAGTAAGAGGTAAGCTTTCTCCAAATCCCCTTGTGTTTGTTATAGTTTCTCACTTCTTTTTTGATTATTTCATTCAGTACATCCTAGATCTAGGTCTAGAAGTGAAACTTGGTTCTGCTCGCTTGAGCTCCTAAGCCCTCTATTGCTTAGGATGCCAGCACATCTTTCAAACGTCAGTGCACCACACTGGCGTCTTGAAATCATGTTATCTTTTTCCTGAGAGCTTACTCATTTGAGATAGAAATCTCAAAGTTCCACTCTCTTAGGATCTAAAGTGGCTTTCTCTGAAATACAGCTTGGGTATCATTAGGGGAAATTTACATAAAACATGGGCCTCCTAAGGATGACATCATTATCTTTTTAAGTTATCAAAAATCAACTAAAATATGAAATCAACCTATACGGTGACATCATCCAAAATAAAAATAAAATTATTTATTTTATAAAATAAAACTTTCTAAAATCTTATGAATTAACTCATGATGGTTAATTTAACTCTACATATCCTATTCTATCTAATTCATCTTTCTAAATATAAAATATTATTTTTGTTTTTTAGATTTATATTCCTAAGTTTTATTAAGTTCTATTATAGAATTTTTTTATTTTTTCAAAAAATATTTTTATTCTTTAAGAAAAAAAAGAAAAAATATTTAAATTTTTTTAAAAAAAATCATAAAAAATCATTTATGAAGTGTTGCAAAAATTTTAAAAAATCATCCACCCACACTTGTTGCATGTTGCAGCTCTGCCAAAATCAACTCTTATATTTCCTTGTATTTTTTTGTATTTCGCAAAGATCAAATAGGTGTTACAAGGTTGGATGACATAGAGCTCAGTCTTAATCTACCTACATTTCGATTAAATTTCACGGTGGTGTATGATGTTGTGCAATTGCTCAGGGAAATAAAGTATTGTGGGTTTTATATCAAATTATATTGTGGGTCAATGCCCACTGAAGGGTTTATAAATTGTGCAGTGGACATGGACCAAATTTTGGGCAACTCTTTTACAGTGACAAAGGTTTTTCCATAGCTCCTTCAATTTAATGGTCCAACTGTATATACTAGATTTGAGTTGTGGGTTGTTCCTTAAAGCTCCAGAGATTTTAGGCATGAAATTTGGTTCATTTTTTTTTTTTACTAGATGATTCAGAGCTTGTTTGATGAATATTTATGGTGTTTTTAGGGTTATATGTTGCAAGACACTTACTTTTCTAGTTGTATAGAAGATTTGTTGTTACAAGGGAAGGATTTTCACTAATTTCTTTGTTTTCCCTTCTTGGGGTTGCATTATTTTATTTTGTTCATTTTTATCTTCATGGTTTTAGTCTTTTGAAAGCATTTCTACACACTTAATTTATTGAGTTGTGGTCATAAGTTAAGCTTAGTGGATTTTTGGTTAATTTATTTTTATAGTGGGAAAGTGTATAGATCTTTGTTGTGTTTTTTATAGCCAAACTTAAATTTATGGCAAAAGAATATATCCAATAGCTTTCCAATTTCTTTTCTTTCCCATGGTTTCATGGATCAATAAAGTTAACCATATTATGATTGCCATATTGTGTAATACAAAGTGGTCCTTTATTTTTTTTCTTTTTGTCAAAAATATCTAGTCATTCTAAGCATTGAAATATATTGATAATGTACATATTGTGGTTGTATTTTCTGTTTGTATGGTTTAGTGTTATTGTTGCTCTGTTCAACAACAATCTTTTGGACTATTTTTATTTGCAGTCTTTGATTGCTTCTTCATTTTGTAACTTGGTCTTTGTATGATAGATAGAAATATATTGATAATGTACATACTCTAATTGTATTTTTTGATTGTATGTTTTAGTGTTATTGTTGCTCTTAGCAACAATTTTTTGGACTATTTTTATTTGCAGCTTCTTCATTTTGTAACTCACTTTTTTCAATACAAAAAAAAAGATCTTGTCATTCCAATTGTCCCGATCATGCTTGTGATTTCAAATGATATCAATTTCAATTTTAATTTTAGTTATTCAATACATTATATATAAATCTTATTTTTCAATGGTGACAATTAATTGCACATTTTTAGCATATATATATAACTTCAATTTTTATTTCTTATTTTAAGATTTTTTTAATTTATTTTTTATTGTGTTTTCTTAATTCAATTTTTTAGGAATAAATGGCACTTAGAAGACCTTCAAGTGAGTTTAAATCCATTGTGATTTACAACACAAAATATGATGAGGGTAATTGGATTCCAATGACCTTATCTATCAGCTCCATGGTTACGATGAGGCCTTTACAAATTGGAAAACATAAGGTTTAAAAAAATCATTTTTTGATGTCAAATATCATTGGAAAGGAATGATCAAAGAGTTCAAAAGAAGTCCAGGTGGTAAAAAGGTATCAAAGGTTAAAATTGCACATGTTTATGACAAGAAAGAGATGTTGAAAGAATCCATTGCAGCAAAAATAGACTTCTTTCGATTTGGCTCTAATTGTGAATAATAAATATTTTTGTGCTGAAGTGAGAATGCTTTATAAATTGTTTATTTTAGTGCAATGTCATTTTTTATATTAAACAATTTTTTTACTACTAATGAACATTTCATTCTTATAGGCTTGTATATTTCAAGTTGGGAGGAGTGGGAACCTATTGAGTTGATTAAAAGTACCTTCCAAGCTATTCATTTTGAAGTTGGAGAAATTAGTTATGCCAGAAAGGACTCCACATGGTTGATCAAACAAGGGATATGGTTTTATAAAAATACATATATCCAAGTTCCAAGAACTAGTGCAACATATGGAAAACTTGAAGAGATTCCATTACCAATGCTTAATTCACTTGGATGGCAAAATATAGATCCTTCAACCATATCTTCTCATTGCTACAAGAATTTTGAAGAGGTGAAAGCAGGTATGAGGTTAAAAGGAGGAAAACATGTCCACATTAGTCTATTCATGCCAATCAACATTTTTTTTCATATGTTCAAAACTAAGTCATCCATTCAGACAACTAAAAAAAACATATAGTATTCAATCACCTTCGGATAGATTGCTCAAGTCTTTATTTTGTTTTGAGTGGGACAAAAGAGTACACTATGAAAATGGTGAAGAAATAGAATGTAGATTGTCTCATGACACAATTTCCTTCAGGTAAATTTTTGTGTTTATTTTTTAGTAACTCTATTACTTATGATGTTTAATAGTTTCTATATAAACATATTTACATAGTTTAATATATTACTCAGGTACTGGATTTCAAGACAAATTTTATACATGAGATTCCAACTTCGTAGGTGGAGACATGTTCACCAATTGGGACAATGGACATGGATTCCAAATGACCAAGATGAAAATGATGGAACCCATTCTCCAAAAGTATCATTTGATATTTTGATGAATAAAATTCCTTTTAGATCTTTATCAATGGAAGAAAATTGGACATTGTTTGAAATAAGAAAATATTTGGAAATGGATGAAGAGCTTGGCGATTTCATATTTTTTCATAATGGAAATAAGGTAGATTGGTTATTTTTATTATATATCTAGTTTTTTCAGTATTTTATTTCTTCATTGTGATGTATATGAATATAAATTTTGTTAAATTTGAAGTACAGGGAACTAAAATCATTATTTTCTTCTAAATTTTCAGGTTGGAAAGCGTTGAGAAAATATTATTCCTTGCAAGGATTTTCTTCCTCCTGCAACATTAGAAATCAAAGAAAATTAAGAATAATTTCATGAAAGATTCACAATTAGACTTTTTTAATTTCTTTAGGATTTGAGTATTTCATAGTTTTAGTCTTATCAAGTCAAAGAATTCACTAATCATCATTCCAATGTAAATGAATTGATCTATACATGTGATGTGAAGCATCCAATATTTATAAAACACTATGTAATCATACATTTATTTCCATATAATATAGTATCATGTTTTTTCTTCATCATTTCTCAATGAGCAAGATTGAATTTGGTCATTATATGTACTATGGTGATATTGAACTTTAAAATCATTTATGAATTTGGAATTTACAAATTCTTCATTAAGCATAATTTTCATAGCATCATGCATAAGTTTAAATCAATACATTTCATTATCATTATTATTCTTGTTATAGTATTGTACACTGATAAAATTTTGTTGTAAAAAAACACAAAATGGTTTAAATGGTTTTAGTGGTAGCTTCAAACTCAATATTATTTTTCGCTGCAATTAAAACGTAGCTCATCGATTTTTATCTGCAATTAAAGCACAACTCATTTATTTCTTCTTTAATGTTTTCACAATCCTGAAGGGAAAAATTCAAAGGTATTTCTAATGATAGTGTTTTGAGGTCAACATAAGAAAAGTGAGAATTTGCAGAGAACCATTAGGTACATTAGGAGAATCATACTTGTGTAGATGCTTACTTATACAATCATTGTCAAAACATATGCCATTTTCAGAATCTTTCCTCTGCATAAGAGACATTTCATTTTCCACCAAAGCAATGTTTCTTCTAACTACATTATCTAACATCAGAAATTCTATCTTGACTCGCATATTCTCTTTCTATTGTTCTTATTTATGTGGTGTTATCAATGCAAGTGACTTATGGGGTGTTAGTAGTGCAAGTGGGGTATGTGCGAGATCATCATGGAAAAAATGGGCCCTTAAGTGGCAAAAATATTAGAAAAATCAGAGTTAGGCAACTTGACTTAAAAATTCAAATGAATAAGTTATCTATATTTTTTCAAAAATATGTAAGAATGGAATCTCTAGAAAATTGAATGTAGTTTCTAAACTACAAGGTTTTTTTTTTTTAAAAAGAAATCTATTTGGTGAAAATTTGAAATTTCAATGCAGTAGTACTTAAATTTCAGGGAAAAAATAAGAAATAGGTGTCTGTCGACCACCTAACCACAAAAATGATAATATTTTTTATTAGATTTCATATATAAGTAGAGGACTCATGTCCTGATGTGATGCATATTGTTTTATAATTTTTTCTAAGTAAATAATTAATTATAATTTTTTATTAAAACTTTTAAAAAATATAAAAAACTCATATGTCTGACCACCTTAACTTGGTCAAAACTTCATGAAATTAAAATTTTATTGTTTTAATCCTATAGTATGTGAAGTATAGAATGTGATGCATGTTTTGGATTCAAAAAATGTGATACTATTTGAAATCTATAGATGTTTTTCAATCAGTGCATCGATTAGGAATTTAGTCATAATTTGAATAGAAAATGAATAATAATTACTTATTAAATTCAAACTAAAGCATAATTTATATTGGTGGAAATATGAGAATATCCTTTAAAAATCCTTTTCATTTCATCAATTTTTGGTACAAAAAAAGTTGTCAGCCACATACCCATTATATTGCCACTTTTTGGCCCATCATGATCCTGCACGTACCCAGTGACTTATGAGATAGGTTGCAATCTTTGTATGTAACATCACATAGAGGGAGTGAATTTTTTTTGGTCTTCTCACCAAAGATTATAGAAATAAGGATTCGTTGCGAACCATCTACTAAAACTAATAGTTATGGTGTAGTAGTTTCTTGCAATTGTAAAGATAGTGAATGAAGAAAATGTGATTGCAATAACATTAAGTAGTTTGCTACCCCCTTTTAAGACCTTTGTAACCACTTACAATGTTACTAATAGATCTTCAACCATTGACACTATGATAGACTTATGAAATTTCCTTAGAAGCACCTACATATTGTTATGCTGACTATCTTTTATTGACATATGTCTTGACACTCTATGATATTTGAATCCTATAGGTCTCTACTCTTAGGGTGATGGTGTTTGGATTTCTTGTTGACCTTATTACCACTATCTTACTGTAAATTCATTGTCCCATCACTGCCTAGGGTGTTAGAGACCTTTTCTCTCTATTCACTACTTCACTATCAAACAGTCTTGTATGACTTTCAAATAGTTTTGTATGACTAGACCAAACTTGTTTTGTATCACAATGGCAATAGAATATGTTTATTTAGTAAAACGCTAAAGCCTAATAGATGTTTTCAATTCTTTTTACTATTCTCACAATCCTAGAGTCTGTTTAAACTCTCTTTGATCCATACTTCAGTAAAATCTACTGAGTTAAACCTCCCCTATCTAAGACTCCTTGAAAAAATCCTTGAGTGCGTTGAGGAAGAGAATCCTTGTAGTCTTTGACTTGCTTTACGTTGCTTGTCCTTATTTGACTCCTAGATGCCTTTCACTACTATCAACTGCCTCCTTGATAGGTGGGCAGTTTTCAATTGTCATAATATCTCCAAAACAAACTCTAGCAAGCCCTTAAACCTTCTACACAATGATAGGGCATGTGACCCTAATGAGTTTTGGTGTAGGAGCACCTTGGGATTTCATGCCTCCATGAGGAAATTTTCTTAAATTATGCTTTAACATTGTGTCTTTGATGTAATAAAGTCTTGATTAAGACTATTTTATATGTTTTTGATTCAGTATTAGGTTGTTAGGTGATCTATGCAATCATAATGCAAAAGTTGCTACATTGTTGTCAAAATTGTCAAAGTTGCTATTACAACTTTTTGAAAATGTTATAAAAGGTAGTTGTGGCTTGGTTGATGGTGAAAAAATGACTTTAGGGCCATAAATAAGACTTGTAAGCATGAATTCCAAGGTGGGGAAGAGTTGGAATGAAGAAAACAACAAATTTGCATGCTCAAAACTATGTTTTTCTTGTAGTTCTAATTGTTCTTTCATTTGGTATGGCCTTGTACTGTATAGTACAGCCAAAAAATTGATTGGAAATTTTGAATAATGTTATTATATTTCTATTTCTTTTGGTTTGAATGAATTTCATCATGTTTTACAAAAGTTGTCATTTCTAGATTTTCACTGTAACAGTCATTTTTTTTTGCTTAGTACAGCCTGGTATGGTACAATACATGCCTGAAAATAATTGGAAATGATGAATATATGAATCTAGTTTCATTTTATTTTTTTTGGTTCATTTTTATCAAATTTTGAATGAGTTACGGTTATCTTATGGACTGCAATTTTCTAGATTTCTTTGTAACAATCACATAGCAGTGTTTTGTATGGTTTTGTACGGATGAACCATGATCTGAAAATTACATGGCTGGATAGAGGAGAGATTTATCTTTAATTTGGAATTGGTTATAGGTCGATCCATTAAGTTTTAAGGAAGATATGCCAATTTTCGTGAAACTACCATAACCCTATCCTAAGATAACCCGAGAGCAATAAGACTTCATATCTTGCATTTTAACAAATGGTTTCTCTTAATTTTGGGTTTTTAAGACTTTTTTGAAGTTTTCTTCAAGGTTCTCCAAGTGGTTGGTTTTTGTGAAGAGTTTTGGGTAAAATCTTTGATGCCCTAGGTTGAAATCAATGGTTTTGGAGCAAGTAAAGAGGCTAGAGGTAAGGGTTTTGTAAAAACCATAAGAAGAACCTTGGGAAATGAATCTTTAAGCATGTTCAGACCTATTGAAACATGTATGACTCGTTGTTGAAGGTTGATAGGTAGTGGAAGCATGATAACCAATAAGCACCCTCCCTTGGCATAGTAAGAGTTCCCTAAACTATGATTTTGTGTTTTAACAATTTTGTGCTCATAATCATAGTATGAAAGGATGTGATACAGTTACTTGTGTGTAGTTTACTGTGTTGACATGATGATTTAAAGTTTTGAAAATATTTGTAAGAGTGTTGAAGAGATATTGAAGCCTAGTGCATGGATGTTTGAAGAAAGTTGTAACCTTGTTGATTGGATGAATAGATTGTGAAGTTTATATTGAATTTGTTGATCAGGAAGAATGATGAGATTGACATTGGTTAAGTCTCAAGTGTTGGACCTTTGATTTGGTCTACAATCAAAATCATTTGGTTGAGTTGTGGCCTCATTAATGAGGTAAATCATTGGCATTGCATCTAAACTTGAAGAATCTATTTTATGAACCTATTTTATGAACCTGACATTGGCATGTCTTTCCTGTTATAGCTAACATGCATATGGAAAGAAATCATCTATGTATAGATGGGGTGCCTAAAAGAATACTAAAGTAAAGTTCTAAACAAAGAAAAAATCCAAAACAATAGGTCATGGAAAAATACAAATAACGGAATGCTAAAAGTTCAACAAAATTTGATTTAAATTCCAACATAATTATGGGTTTCGTTTTTAGCAGGGTGTCTTTGACAATCAACAAAGTAGTGATCCTAATTCATCCCTTTAGAAAATTCCCTATTAATCTTTGTCAAGAGTGAATTTACATTATATTAGGAGTGAATTTTCATTATAGCAGGAGTAAATTTTATCATTGAAGAGGTATTTTATTGTGACTTAAAATAGTATTTGAATTAAACATTTAAACTTCTACAGCAGTGTTTATCATCAAAAAGCACCTAAGATCAACAGGATTTTCACATCATTTCAACCATTTTTTTAGAAATATGATAGCAATATTTCAAACATTTATAACAATTGTGTGCAATGTCTTTGGTTTCATCCATACATATGCAAAGTTAAAAAATTTGCAATAAGCATATTTTCAGTGAAAGTAACCCATTAAAGTGTAGGGACATCCATTAAGTATTATATTATTCTCTTCCTCTTCTCTTTCATCTTGCGTTGACCTCTCATACAACAGCATCAATACTATTCATACTTGTATGTTTTTTCTTTTGGTTAAGTCTACAGAGCATGCACGTATAGAACCAATGACTCATTTGGATCAATGGGTTAGATGGTATTGATCCTCCACCATGTTGAGTAGACCTATGTTAATTAGTCCTTTCTAGCTTATGAGACTTCTCCATTCCCTATGTATTCCAAATTCTCAAGCTACTCTTTAGCAAACCAAGGACCATGTGCATAGATAATGTGCTCAAAAACACCAAGGGAAAAGAAAATAATTAGAACCTAATACAAATTACACTAGATTATTTATATAAAACATATAATAAATTAAAAAATCATATGAATTCTTACCATGTAATGAGTAATTTCATTTTCTCCCCATGGTAGAAGAAAATCCTTTGTAAACTTTGTTACAACTTTAATAAATTGTGTATCATCACCTTCAATGAATATCACCTTCAATGAATATTTCCTTGTTCATCAAAGGGAACAAAGATGATAATGAACTCCATGCCTTTATTTTCCTTAGCTAAGAGGAACCTTTTTCATTTGGATCATCCTCTACATTGATTAGATCCTTATATATTTCCCATTGACCCCTTCTACTTTTTTGGTAGTCTAACTTCTTAATAAAATGTCGAGCCTTATCACCTCCCATTGATGGCTTTGATGGAACATTACCACGAGCCCCTGAACATTTCATATATTTTTCAATATGAACATTACCTCCATGTATTCCTACATCTGACAATACCCTTTCAATTGATTTAATGGATTTTTTTGCCTCCTCTTTTGGTTTTTTGTTCCATGCAAATAAAATTGATAAATAAACAAGTTTGTCAATTATTCTTACAAAAGCATGAAGAGTGCATACGTGTACTCTTTTGAGTGGAATTTAGAGAATTGGCTTTAAATTTGGATCAACTCCATCTCTATTAGGGTGTAATCCTTGGTCACAACTTAATATACCTTTACAAAATCTTCCATTTAATTCTTTTGACTTGTCTCGAGAATGCATGCAATAAATGCAACTATGCTTTGCATTTGCTCCATGACTGATATTATACATGCATTTCAATGTTTTCAAATCAGCAGCCATATGCCATTCAACATTATATGATCCATACCCATTAACATACAGTTTCTCTCCCATCATATGAGAGGAAATCATGGATGGTATCTTAGTTTTCTCAAAAATCCCATTTTTGATCTTCATAACATTCCTTGTTTCAACTCTAAATAGGCCAAGCCATCAAATGTGATTCTCTAATTGTATTGGAAAATATGTTTCATCAGTAACATGAATATTTGGATTTAATGCTCTATTCATTAGGGTAATTGACACTCTTTCATACTTGACATTTTTTATCAATTATATCTCATCTAATTTTAGGACAAATACAAGTTTTCCATTTGCCTCCTCCACTAAAATATCATAATACCTTACTATAGCTTGTAAAAAAAATTCAGCTTTAAACCAAACAGTTTTTGTTGGATTTAAAGTAATTGAGACTTCCCTTCCAATATGTGTTTGTCATTTCCTTTGAGAATTATCCTTTTATGCTTGGATTTGAAACATATTTCCAACAAAATATTGAACTTCTTTGTTCTTGTTAGACCCTTCCACTCTAACATGAGATGGGTGAGGCAAAAATACCTTAGTGATCCCAACATTTAATATCCCCTCCTACTAATTCCTGCATTGTCACATACTCCATGTACATCATTAGAATTAATTGAACATGATAGATATTTTATTATCTCATCAACCAAACCTTTTCTTAATATAGCACATTGAGGTTGATGAAGCATTGTCAATATCTCATCTTTTTTAAATAAACTCTTCATAAGTGAGGCTAATATCTACAGTTCTCTCAATTTTTGTAGAATCAATTATACTTTTCATAGCTTGAACTTTCTTTTTGAAACCACCATCTAAAGATACTAGAGACACAATATTATTTAAATTTTTTATTCTCATCCTTCCTCCTAGAGCAGTTATCTTCATTTTCTAATAGTTTTATTGAGAGATTCAACTTTGAACTTCAAATCCTTATTTTCCTTCTCCAATAATGAGATTTCTTGAACCATTGTATTTTGAACTTTCCAATGTTCAATAGACTCATGTTCTAACCTCTTGTTCACTTCAACTAAATTAGAGACTATATTATCCATTTCATGCATCTTATTTTCAACCAATTTTATTTTTTTCTCAATTTTTTCTCTGTTTCCTTCAAGCCTCTTGCAATACCCTAACAATCCACTTTCCCCATTGCATACAAATTTCATAATCCTAGTAATAGTATCAAACTTAGGATAATCATTATTTTTAGGATCAAGAGGATACATATTTCCCTTAGCCCATATATCTATATGCTTTTTTCCCAATATTCTCAAATTGTTTACATGTATATTATAATTCTTCACTATATTTTGTTTATGATATGTCTGCATTTCTTCATCCAACTCCACACACAACATATATGAATTCTTTTTCATTTTTCACTTCTTTAAAATTGTATCTGCCTATTATACAACAAAAAATATTTCAATCATTCTATGACATATCATATGGAGATTATTCTAAATAAGTTGTATTAAAATTATTTTGAAAAATATTGAATAAGTTGTAATGAAATTATTCAAAATACTCTTAAAAGTTCAAATGAAATAATTATTAAAATGAAAAGAAAAATCTTGCTCACCTTTTTGTTTTCTAATTTGTTTGTACTTTATCCAAATAATTAGAACAAGATTGTTTTGAAAGTTTAAATAAATGGATATTGTAAATTCAACCTCAAAATTTTCTCTCCACTTATTTAAATTTTATATAATTCAAAAATTTCATCGTAAATCTAAGTATATTTAAAAATAGTATATTTATATTTAAAAAAATATATCTAAATATGGTACAAATTATTCCCTCCACAATTTGACACCAAATTTTTCCCTCAATTTTTTCTCTCCACTTATTTAAATTTTATATAGTTCAAAAACTTCATCAGAAATCTAAGTATATTTAAAGCTAGTATATTTATATATTAAAAAATATATCTAAATATGGTACAAATTATTCTCTCCACAATTTGACATCAAATTTTTCCCTCAAATTTTTCTCTCCATTTATTTAAATTTTATATAGTTCAAAAACTTCATCATAAATCTAAGTATATTTAAAACTAGTATATTTATATTTTAAAAAACATATTTAAATATGGTACAAATTCTTCCATCCACAATTCAACATCAAATTTTTCCCTCAATATTTTCTCTCCACTTATTTAAATTTTATATAGTTCAAAAACTTCATCATAAATTTAAGTATATTTAAAACTATTGTATTTATATTTTAAAAAATATATCTAAATATGGAAGAGACATCTTGTCAAGTTTTGTCCATGCTTTTTGTTTTCCTTAGCTTTTTTATTTTTTAATTTCCACTTTCAAAATAAAATTCCATTAGTTTCATAATTTTTTTAATTTTCTCCACTTTTTTGCTTCCACCATTTCTAATTTATTTTTTGGTTTTTATTTTTTATTTTTTTCTATATATTTACACAAACAAAATGAGTGCTCTCATCCCCACATGTAGAATGCCTATCGGCATAATTATTAAACTTGTTATAAACATATTTAAAATAATAAATCTAAATCTATAATATGAAATGCGATTTAATATATAAAATAAAATATTAAGTATAAAGTAAAATAAACTTTACCACTATTTATGTTGAGAGGTGCTCTACAATCTTTGTGAAAATATATAGCAAAAATAAAATAAAATAAAAACAAAAAAAGGGAAAAAAAAAACCAAAAGAAATTAAAAATTGTTCTCATGATAATTTATCAAGTAAATTGGAATAAATTAAAAACCAAAAATAAACTAGAAAAATAAAATAAAACCAAAATAAATTGGAAACTATTGGAAAGAGAAAAAGTTGGAGAAAATCATGAAACTATGGAAAAAATTATTGGAAAAATTAAAAATTAATAACCAAAAAAAATTGCAAAGGAAAGAAAATGAAAAAATCAAAGACACTATGGAAAAAAAGATATCCCTCAACATACTTTTTTAAATATAAATATACTATTATAAAACCTATAAACACGTTTATTTTAAATAAACATACCTAACATAATAAATCTAAATCTATAAAATCATATATATATATATAAAATAAAATACTAAGTTTAATCAATAAAATGTTAAGTGGCATAGCCACTTTTATTTTATATAATTACTTTTACTTTGCCACTTTTTAAATAAAAATAAATAATCAAGAAGAGAAAGTGAACTTGACTTTTTTAATAAATTATAATAGAAATATAAGTTACAAACTTGAGTTTAAGAGTTTTTAAATAAAAAATAAATAATGAAGAAATGAACTTAATTTTTTTAATAAATTATAATAGAAATATATGTTACCACTTTTAAAAAATCACAGACTTCAGTTTTTTAAGGAATTATAATAGAAACGCTTGTCCCCACTTAACTCATGTAGTTAAGTAATTTATATTTTTTATATTTAAATAATTTGTATTATATGAGATAATTTTTGCTTTTTTAGGGTTCCTTAGGAGTTAGGAGGTCTGTTTTTTATGTAAATTTCCATTAATGACTTCTCTACAATTTCATTAACTTGATTATACTGAGGTGTATAAGGGTATTTTGTTTCCTGGTGTTCTCTTGAGAACAAATAGACCCATGTGCAATGAATCCAGGAGCAGGCTGGGTATGTGTAGGATCATCATGAAAAAATAGGCCCTTAAGTGGCAAAACATTTAGAAAAATCAGTGTTAGGCAACTTCACGTAAAAATTTGAATAAGTTATCTATATTATTTCAAAAATATGTAAGAATAGAATCTGTAGAAATTTGAATTTAGTTTCTAAGCTACTAGGTTTATTTAAAAATAAATAAAATCTATTTGGTGAAATTTTGAAATTTCAATATAGTAGTACTTAAATTTCATGGAAAAAATAAGTAGGTGTTTGTTTGACCACCCTAACCATAATAAAATGGTTATTTTTTTTTATAATATTTTATGTATAATTAGAGGACTCATGTCTGAATGTGATGCATTGTTTTTGTAATTTTTTCTAAGTAATTAATTAATTATGAATTTTTTATTACAACTTTTAAAAAATATAAAAACTTGTATGTCTGACCACCTTAACTTGGTCAAAACTTCATGAAATTTAATTTTTATTTTTTTAATCCCATAGTATTTGAATCATAAAATGTGATGCATGTTTTAGATTCAAAAAATCTGATATCATTTGAAAGTTATAGATGTTTTTCAATCAGCCTATCAATTAGGACTTTAGTCATAATTCTAATAGAAAATGAATAATAATTATTTATTAAATTCAAATTAAAGCATAATTAGTTGATAGGCTATTATGGGTGGGAATCCCACCGGAATCGTCAGTTGTCTGACACCGAGAATCACCTAGAGAAAGCCTCTGATGCCGGGAATCATCTGGGAAAGCCACAAAAAATCGTGTGGGGAAAGCGACATTTTATATTGGTGAGTTCTCCCTCCTGCCTGCCTCTCCCCCTCACCCTCCCCCTCACACCCCCTCCCCCTCACTTCAATAAAAATCAATTCAATTGCATTAAATGAGGATTATTGGACGTTGGAGTCATTGAAGGGAGATGATAAATAAAACATCGACACAGAACATAGGGGCCATGTTCCACTGACAACCCCAATTAATGACAGGAATGGGGTTGTCAATAAGGATGGCATAGGGAATGGTGGGAAGATTGGTCCTGCTTTTATGAGGAATGGTGTGCCTTGTTTAGGATCCACAATGTCCATGCATGTCTGCTAGGGTAGTTGCAACTATAGGATCTGACAAAAGATTTCAATCTTTTATGCTGGAAAAAGGTTGCGAGGTTTGCTTTTCACACTTGCCAATTACATTTACTTGAAAGTGGTTGTGCCTCTTCAATAGATCGAGTGCAAAACATTGCAGTGCAGGAGACCCATCTCTTTGGGTCATTCTACTAAACAGTTCATGTGTCTCATCTATGTCTCTGCGTCTTGCATGCAGATCTACCCAAAGAGAGGATGCTGGAAAAGGTTGAGGAATTTGGCTTCACACCTGCTGCTGTCAATTGATTGAGAGTTTCTAAAGCATCTCCAATAAATCCATTTTGCACATATCCTACATTCATTTCAGCCCTGAGACCACATCTCTCTGAAGCTTTCTATCAATGGTTCATGTGCCTTGTCTGTGTCTCTGCATTTTGCATACCTGTCTTCCAAAGGGTGTGAATACTCGGTCCCAAAGTGCTTATCCTAGCATAGGCACGTATGGCACTGGCAAGCTACAAATTGCTTTTTCTTGAAAATTACTAAAGCCTTTTCAACGAATCCATTTTGTGCAGACCCTCCTATGATTGTATTTCATGAGACTGCATTTTGAGAGGAGCTTTCAAAGGAAATTCTAGGGCGCAACTTGGAGGAGGGCAAGTTTATCCAGATTGAGAGGCGTGACAAAGAGATTATGAGGGGCTGGTTTGCAGCTTTCTCTTTGAGAAGAAGCTTAATGGTCAGGTATGATTGGTTTGATTGACCATTTACCATACTGGCATAAAGAAAATAAACTTTTATTTTTCTCTGTATTCTATATCTACGTCTGCTTGGAGGCCAAAGGCATGAATGCTAATTTATTTTTGGGTCCTTTGGCTTGTATAATAGATCTATGTCTTTTCCCATTAAATAGGCAATGCTACCACATTTTGCATACATGTCTACCAGGGTAGTTGCAACTACAAACTCTGAAAAATTCTTCCATTCTCGTTAGATGTCCAAACCCTGTTCCAAAGCTCCCATTTTGGTGCAGGCTAGGTGGACGCTGAAAAAGGTTGTGAAATTTGACTTTACCCCGTTGTTTCCATCCGCTAGAGAGTTTCTAAAGCCTCTGCAATGAATCTTTTTGTGCATACCCTACATCGTTCCAATCCATAAGACCACATTTCCTTGTGGAATCATGTCAACAATTCGCACACCTTGTTTATGCTTTCGTATTTTGCATGCATGTCTACCAGAGCACTAGCGTGGATTTGAATATTACAGCATGCAGGGAGGGTGATCATAAAGGTTGTAGGAATTGGGTTTTACATCCGACTTATGCATTAATTTTCTATTTGCTATAAATTTTTGCCTACTGTTGTGCCCTTAACACACATGCCCCATTTGGAATGGGGACCCTCTTTTCTTTCGCCTTGTCAGGTCATTTTGGGGGCTACCTCGTTTTACGTGCCCCTCTTTTTTGATGTTTTGGATGGTCAATGTTGCTTCAAAGTCCTACCATAAATTGACCATGCTGTCCCATTTTGGTTTTGCTACGTTTCGGCGCCTCGTGGGGTCCCTTGGGCTATTTGGCCCTAAAAATGGCCCCGGGCCCTTTCGGGCCTGGAACTCCAGGATTCCCTCTTCGGGTTTCCCCTTTGGAAATGTCATTTTCGGTCAGCATTCGCTGAGCATCCTTTCGGACCTTGGGGTCTGACCCGCTGCCCTCCATTTCAACTAGAAAATTTATAAGAAATAGCATTGACTTAGTGTATTTTCTTGGTTTCTCCCATGTTGCTTGATTCAAATCTCCAATGTTAGATGTTTGACTTAGATCTTATTGCTATTTAGTTAACTATTTTATTTCTTTGGATAAATCTTAGAAATGTTGTTGGGTGATCATGCAAATTCCTGTCATGTTGATGATTTCTTTGTCCATACTTTTTGTTGTTTGCTGATGGTAGATGGCTGTGCAAAGTTAGCCTGGACTTGATTTTAAAGTTGCTCCAAACATTTATCTTTGATTCATGCATGTATGTGGTGGATAAAGGATGAAATATCTGCAGCCCTTAGGAGATAGCACAATTTCCATGATACTGTGAAATCCCTGGTTAAGTGGGATATTGTTTTGAGGAATTGTCCATTACAAGAACTCCATTGTCACTAGTCATAGCTCGCTTCAGACTTAGGAACTTTTCCTTCCCTTTTCCCTTTTCCTTTTTTTTAGTAATTGACCTATGCTAAGGTTCATTGCACATTGTAAAGCCAAATCCAACGATTAAATGGAGTCCAAGATTGCTGCTTGAACCTACAGCCAATGCATAATAGCCCTTATCCTAAGAACTCCATTTCAAGATCCAACTTCTATGCTTTGTGTCCTTACTTCGTATTTTCTGTAAGACCACCTTGTGATTCTAGCAAATTACATCAAACTACTGAGGTATCTAAGCACTATCATGACCTGACATTTGAGAGACCTTGGGATAGTGTTCTGTAATTCGATTGTGGGAGATTGTCTTTCAAGAGAGGTAGTGCACCTACGCGCACTGCCTGTGTTGAGAAGTGCATAAAAACACCATCAACAGAACTAGCGCTAGAAGGAGGGCTTGACACGTTGGGAATGCAAAGCTAAAGATTAGAAGTGATTCATTTTATGCCCCCCTCCTAACGCCATCAACAGAATTGGCACTAGAAGGAGGGCCACGGTGAAAATATCAAGTTAAGAGATAAAGTGAAGCTGGATCGAATCGGATCATTCTCCTCGGAGAGATTTCAATGGATTCTACGGTCAACACCAAGCAAGGGAGAATTTGAAGAATTACAGCCCCCCACGAGGACAAAGCGAGCTTAAGGAAGTAGCATTGCCTCTTCCTCTTCCTCCATTCCATCTACCTCCATTTCATCCTCGCCTTTATTTGGCTGGCCTTCATCTTCCACCCAACTGTCTCAAACTGCATTTGCACCTCCTACTTCCGACAGCTAGGGGTTCGCTCCTCTCTCCCGACCCTTCTAGCCCAAGGCACCGTCCAGACAACCATAGCTCAAGTGCAGCCTCAGATTGCTGTTGTATTACAAATATAGCCCCAAATTTCCATTTTCCAACATCAACCACCACCTCTGCCACCCTCCATGGCTTGGTTAGCACATAACCCTTCACTGATACATTTCGCTATCTACAATGATATGCCCAAGAATCTGGAGGGCTTTTGCTTGAAGTTCCATCTGCGCGATCTGCAAAGAACAGCTGAGGAGCATATCAAAATATTCGAGACAGTGATCACCGAAATGCAAGTCGACTACGAAGACATTGCTTGCCACCTTTTTCCATATTCATTGGGGGAAGAAGCCTTCTATTGGTACATTAATCTGCCAAGGGGATCTATCACCTCGTGGAACCTGATGAAGAATGCCTTCCTGTAGAAATACAAGATCCCCATCAGCCCCTCAGAGCTTTACTAACAATTCATGTCTATCAGAAGGGAGGTCAACAAACCTATTGGCTCCTTCAACGACCGCCTCCATCGAGCCTACACAAGGCTTCAGGACCCATACCTCCATAATGATGTAGCGGCTCTCCCGGTCTACTATGCAGTGCTGGACAACCTCACGTCGGCCTTGGTGAAAAGGATGCGCCCACCGCCTGCTACCCTAGTGACTACCTATGCGAAAGCTGTCATCGCCAGTACGGACTTGGGGCAAAATATCTCTAGCCCACTGCCTTCTTTGGGGCCGGTTGCCCATCCAATGTAGATTCAGGGGCTTAATCAGGCGATTTCTCACCAAACCCCTCTTATGAACCAAGTGCCTCAATTGCCTATGGTACCACATCCAAGACAACCATTGAATTATGCGCCTCCCGCACCTTCCTATTTGCAGCCCTAGCAGTAGTACCACTACTCTCAGGCTGCTCCACAATAGCAGGCGTACCCCTGACAACCCCAGATGCCATTGTACCTATCAAGACCGAACTTTCCTCCAGCCTATTAGAATCAGCCAGCAGCCCCGCCCGCTTTCCTCTAAAATTCGGCGCTGTCGCCTGGGAGCGCAACTGAGAAAGACAAGTTGGAGGAACTTACAGAAATGATCAAGAAAGTGTCCACAAAAATGATGCACCTAAAGAACCAAAATAACCAGTTGCAGGCCTCCCAGCGTAATTTTCAGGCCAATCTCAACCGGGACAGCCGAGACAATAGGGACAGTAGAGATAATCGAGAAGTAGGCACTTCCTCTAGGCAGAATTATGATAGGGGGCAAAGCATCATTCAGAATGCAGAAAGGAGACCTTCTCAGAGGCAAAATCGTACGTGGAACACTAGGCCCAACAATGGTGGTGTCCCTATGCCTTTCAATCAACCGGCAAGAAATGACAAAATATCCAGCGGTGTATACCTGGCCGAAGCAGCCTTGTCCGGGTGGTGTCGACTTCACAAAACTAGTAGACATTCCAAGTTGGATTGTCCCGAGTTCCAGACAGCTACTGAGATCTTCCAGGTGGAGGTACAAAATGCAGTCGATAATGCCAACTATAGGGACATCATCCCATCTGAGCCATATGACTCCTCCTGTCTCGTGGTTAATCAAACGTCATTCCCGCGAGGTGACCGTAACGAGCCCAAAGTCGAGCCTGCTCTGATTGAGGATGAAGAAGCGCAAGAGGTAAGCAATGAACAAACTTTGGCTCAGCTCTTTGATTTAGTAGATAATGGTCTGGTAGATGAAGAATAATCATTTGTAGATGAGGTCCACATATTCCATCAACGGTCGAGTCCCTACTTCCTTAGGAATAGACAAGCGGGAGGACTCTTTACCACTTCTACCCCACCAAACAATTTGCACCCGCGTCAAATGCGATTGTAACCACAGGCTTCCACTCTCTCCAGTAAGAGCGAGGGTCTGTGATATATATGATAACACCAAGAGAAGGATGTTCCTATGAACCAATCGACAAGTAAACAAAATTGAAAAGAGCTAGAAATGATAGCTAATAGAGGTTTCAAGAACCCGACTATTTAAGAAAACCAAGGATATGAAATTGATAGAACATAAAGGTTAGATATCACATGTGGACACAGGCATCCTCAAAGGGAGACTGCAGAGCTTCCCCTTTCACGACCACCATTAGGATCTTGAATGCATAATTGCTTGCTTGATTAGAGGGAGAATGCGCCAATAATATCATGCCTTAGCGATATGCAAGAGCTCTTGGCATCACTCCGCATACTTCAAAGAGAGGGAGAAGGTCACCCGAGCCCTGGACAAAAAGCGAGGAGAATCAACATCGTGGGTGAAATAAACTGTATCCCGATGCAGACTGCCATAGACCCGCAGATACAACAGGTCATCGATATTCAAGTGGCTGACATTCCCGATGCATATGGAATCATTTTGGGAAGGAAATTCACTAAGGAATTAAATGGATACACTACCACAAACCTTTCTCACATGTGGCTACCATGGAAGGGGTTGCCAAATCAGATCCTTATCGACTGTGAACCCTGTATGAAGTATATGATCACGGAATACAATAATCTCAGCGAGGTGTTGTTCACCGAGACCGATTTAAGGAATTACCGCCCTTTTTCCTACCAAAATGAGGTTGGGCTTCAGGGAGAATGTGCAGATGAAGTGTTGCTGGTGTTGTGTAGTCCTTCGACTGATTCTACACAAATTCCCCTAGACACAGAAACATTGGTAGAAGCAGATGATGAGCCGGATAAGGATGATGACTGGGGACTACTCAGCGGCTTCCAAGAATTCATGGAGAAATACGCAAGGGATCAACTCAGCCTAGGGGCCCAAATGAATTTACAAGATCTCTTATTGCCGAACTGGTGCAGGGTTCACAATGTTGCACACTCCAAGTTTGATTGTTGCTTGTGTCAAGTAGCAGTGGTGCATGTTAAAAAATCAGCTGCCCCCCAGACAGAAACGCTAAAGGAGACACCAGAAAGACCACCTGTTGATCACTGCATCAAATCAGAAAACTCCCATGAGGTCACAAGACCAGCCATGCAGCTGAAAGGAAACAGAAGCTTAATCAGACCCAAAAAAAAGGAATCCTCCGCGTGCTGGACGCTCCAATTTGATGGATCCAAGTGCAGGCAAGGAGCTGAAGCTGGATTCGAACTCATCAGCCCAACAGGTAAGACATTTCTTGCTGCCCACCGATTGCAGTTCTATTGCACCAATAACGTAGCAGAATACAAGGCCTTAGTCCTTGGCCTTCTCATGGCCTTGAAGAAAAATATAAAAATGCTGCAAGTTTTCGGGGATTCCGAGCTCGTAGTTAAGCAGGTCAGGAAGTTATATTCTTTTCATGATCGGAGACTCACAAACTATAGACATAGGGTTTGGGATCTCTTAGAAGGCTTAGATGCATTCAATATATAATTGATCCCTTATGCTCAGAATCGCACAGCTGATGCTTTGGCTCAAGCAGCCAACACTCTGCAACCCCTCTCTTTGTCTAGGCTCAGGAAATTCACTATTGAGCTAACATCCATGCCATCAGTCCCAGATAATGTTACCCACATGCAAGTCTTCAATGATGACAGACATATCCTTCAATTCATCACAAGTTCTAATGTCTTCGCAGCCTAGATAATTGATGAGGTTGATCCACAGGAGGCCGAACTGGACATAGAGGGGGTTATCAACCTCAAAACCAATACGATCCCCAAGGGTATGGTTCAGTTGGAATGCATATTTGACTTGGATCAGATCAGAGATCAAGATCAGCAAATGAAAAAGGAGGCCATCAGCAATCAGTGCAATGCTCACAACCTTGGGACAGCCGAGGATACCGGGAATGTTTTTATCGGCAAGGTGTGCACGCCGGAGGAAAAGAAGGGAATCACGAATGTGTTGCGAAGGTACCATGATGTTGTGGCATGGAGCTACCAAGATTTAAAAACATATGACACCTCTGTCATTACACACACCATCCCTCTCAAGACCGAAGTGAGGCCATTCTGCCAGCAGCAGCGCCCTATCAATGCCTTGCTGGAACCTGTCGTTTACAAGGAGGTGCAAAAGTTACTCTCAACAAGAATCATTTTTCCAGTCAGGCACTCCACGTGGGTGGCCAACTTGGTCCCGATCAGGGAAAAAAGTGGAGAGATTAGATTGTGTGTAGATTTTTCACAATCTGAACTGCGCCTCAGAGAAAGACAACTATCTAGTACCTTCATTGGATGAGGTGCTACAGATTGTCAACGGCTCCCATATGATGTCTTTCCTCGATGGATACTCCGGGTATAACCAGGTAATGGTACAGTATGAGTATCGTCACAAAACGGCGTTCACCACTAAGTGGGGGACATTTGCATACAGAAGAATGCCTTTCGGGCTCATCAATGCCGACACCACTTTCCAACGCGCCATGGATATCGCCTTCAAGGACCTAATTGGCAAGTGCATAATCATCTACATGGATGATTTGACCGTGTTTTCTAAAAGGTGAGGCGATCATGTCTCTGACTTATGCAAAGTATTTCAGAGATGCAGAGAGTTCAGGGTTTCCCTCAATCCCAAGAAGTGCATTTTCGGAGTGACTGAAGGCAGGCTGCTCGGGCACATCATTTCGGAGCAAGGAATATCCATTGATCCTGAGCGTATCGAGTCCTTACTCAAAATTCAGCCCCTAGGTAGCAAAAAAGAATTAAAATATTTCTTTGGAAAGATCAATTTCGTCAGAAAATTTATCACAGGTTTTGCGGAGATTGTTAAACCTCTCAATGCCATGCTCAAACAAGATGCCAAAGTTGAATGGACACCTGATGCCAAACAATCATTCGAAGAAATCAAATGGGCCATTGCTGAGGCCCCTGTATTAGTTAGCCTGGATTATCTAAAGCCATTCTACATCTACTCATTTGCTTCAGAGCATTCATGTGCTAGCATGTTGACCCAGAAGGACGACGAAAGAAATGAGCATTTGATCACCTTCATGAGTGCTCCCCTCAAGGATGCTGAATTGCATTATCACAACATTGAAAAGCAGGCGTATGCTCTCGTCAGAGGAGTGAAAAAATTTAGACACTACATTCTACGCAACAAGGTGTTTGCCATTGTCCCTGACCCAGTAGTAAAAACATTGCTCATGCAAAATGAATTGGGTGAACGAAGAGCTAAGTGGGTCACCCTGCTCCAAGAATATGACATGGAGATCCAACCAATGAAACTGGTGAGAGGGCAGGCACTCACCCGCACAATTACTGAAATAGCAACAAAAGTCAGACCTGAACTCACTGTGCAGTAATACCACCTTGAGGATGTCTTCTCCAGAGAGTGGTACCAGAATGTCGTCTACTATTTGTTGAACCATAAGTGTCTGCCGCACCTGTAAGAAGTCCAAAAGTAGGCCCTGAGATTGAAAAGCAGTGGCTACATGTTACAGGGTTCCATTCTCTACAAGAAGAATTATGAAGGCATTTATTTGAGATGCCTTGGCAAAGAAGAAGCAGATCGGGTCTTGAAAGAGTTTCACAACAAATTTGGCATGGGCCACGGTTCTGGTTCCTCCACGGCACATCAAATATTGAGGGCGGGGTATTATTGGCCGATCGTCTTCAAGGATGCACATTACCATGTTCATTCATGTCACACGTGCCAGACCGCTGCCACGAGGGAGAAGAATGTTGTTGTCCCACTATAGCCTGTGCTGGAGGTAAGGCCTTTTGCGCAATGGGGTCTCGACTTCATCAGTCCGGTAAGCCCTCCATCATCTATAGGACATAGGTACATTCTTACCGCTACTGATTATTGTACTAGATGGATGGAAGCAATAGTATGTAAGCAATGCACAACTGAAGTAGTTACTAATTTTCTAGAAAGTTTCATTTTAAATCACTTTGTTTGTCCATATGCTTTGGTATGTGATAATGGACCTGCATTTGCTTCATTAAAATTTGCCAGTTAGGCATTTGATTATGGGATTGCCCTTAAATTCTCATCCAATTACTACCCTCAGGGCAATGGCCTTGTCGAGTCCACGAATAAAAATCTGATTACTGTGATCAAGAAGCTGCTAGATAGGAATCCCAAGGACTGGCATACCCAGCTCCATTTCGCCCTTTGGGCTGATCGCACTCGCCACAAGGCTGCCCTTGGTGATTCCCTATTCCACCTTGTCTATGGCCTAGAGCCTATATTCCCCATCCATTTGAAGATTCCTATCTTCAATTCATCAACGATTTTTATGAGGGAGGAGATTGTAGGGAAGCTTGGTTAGCTGAGCTCTTGCATTTAGAGGAAGTCCAAAACCGTGCAATAGAAAATTTCTCCAAATATCAGGGCGTAGTTAAGAGATGGTTCGACTGTCGAGCCAAAATCAAGGCCTTTAGAATTGCAGATCTGGTTCTATATTGGGACAAGGCCCATGAAAAGAAAGGGGGACACAACAAATTTGACAAGCTTTGGCTTGGCCCCTTTCAAATAGCTGAAATTTTAGAGAAAATGCCTTCCGCCTCAAGACCTTAACTAGTGAGAACGTCCCGTTTCTAGTCAATGGGCAGCACCTGAAGCATTACCTTCAGGCATGAGCTTCTTCGAGCTTATCATTGTAAATAACGTGTACATAGGTTTTCTTTCTTGCTTGTTTGCATTTTGTTTGCATCATTTTTTTTTGTTTTCTCCCTCTTGGCAGTTTTGTTTCGAAAGATGTTTCCTGCTCCTTTGCAGTGGCCGTGCTTGCCCAGCAAGCGGTTCACTTTGATGTCTGTTCTTTTTGTTCTTTGGCTAAACATTCACTCTGGATTATCGGTCTTTGAAAGCTGTCCGCGAATGATTTCCTTGTTTGAACTCTGCTCAGAACTTGACCCTTAGCTAGATCTTCTTATCCACATCTCGGATCTCACACAAAGCACATAATAATAATTTCTAAAGGACCGTACTATGGTTGTTATGACACCCTAGTGAGTGAAAAATCTCAAGTCTACTCTAGTGACCACTGCAGTCTCAAAACCATTGTAGGCTTCAATGCTTACCCGGTCGAACTAAATGGTGAAAGATGAATGAAATATCAAAGCAAAAGAGAAAAGGGAGTTCTGAAAAAAGGAAATAAATGACCGCATGGGTGTTCGGATAACTCTACTGGGGCTATGGACGCCTGGCCGGCAGTAGAGCAATATCCATGAGATTGTAGCGACAACTCTGTCGGGGCTATGGACGCCTGACTGGTAGCAGAGCAATGTCTAGGTTACTTTTGGTGTTAGACGATTTATGTAGCTCACTTGGTTGACTTGGTAACCCTGGTCACTATCCCTAGGAAAGGAATGAACTCACTACACACACACTTCTGAGATGTCCTGCAAGTTGATCCAGTTAAGGATCTTGTCCTCCCAGATCCGTCTTTGGAAGCCACTCCTAGTCTGCGAAGCTAGAGATTCTGGGTCCTGAATGAATATTTATCCCTAGAACACTTAGGAGCGTTCTCCAGTGGAGTCACCATTTGTTGTGCCCTTAGCACACACGCTCCATTCGGAACGGGGACCCTCTTTTCTTTCGCCTTGTCGGGTCATTTTGGGGGCTGCCTCATTTTGTGTGCCCCTCTTTTTTTGATGTCTTGGATGGTCGATATTGCTTCAAAGTCCCACCATAAATTGACCATGCTGTCCCCTTTTGGTTTTGCTGCGTTCCGGTGCCTTGCGGGGTCCCTTGGGCTATTTGGCCCTGAAAACGGCCCCGGGCCCTTCTGGGCCCGGGACTCTGGGATTCCCTCTTCGGGTTTCCCCTCTGGAAATTCCATTTCCTGTCGGGGTTCGCTGAGCATCCTTCCGAACCTCGGGGTCCGACCCGCTACCCTCAGTATCAACTAGAAATTTTATAAGAAATAGTATTGACTTGGTGTATTTTCTTGGTTTCTCGCATGTTGCTTGATTCAAATCTCCAATGTTAGATGTTTGACTTAGATCTTATTGCTATTTAGTTAACTGTCTTATTTCTTTGGATAAATCTTAGAAATGCTCTTGGGTGATCATGCAAATTCCTGTCATGTTGATGATTTCTTTGTCCATACTTTTTGTTGTTTGTTGATGGTAGATGGCTATGCAAAGTTAGCTTGGACTTGATTTTAAAGCTGCTCCAAACATTTATCTTTGATTCATGCATGTATGTGGTGGATAAAGGATGAAATATCTACAGCCCTTAGGAGATAGCACAATTTCCATGATACTGTGAAATCCATGGTTAAGTGGGATATTGTTTTGAGGAATTGTCCATTACAGGAACTCCATTGTCACTATTCATAGCTCGCTTCAGACTTATGAACTTTTCCTTCCCTTTGCCCTTTTCCTTTTTTTTAGTAACTGACCTATGCTAAGGTTCATTGCACATTGTAAAGCCAAATCCAATGATTAAATGGAGTCCAAGATTGCTACTTGAACCTAGAGCCAATGCATAATAGCCCTTATCCTCAGAACTCCAGTTCAAGATCCAACTTCCATGCTTTGTGTCCTTGCTTTGTATTTTCTGTAAGACCGCCTTGTGATTCTAGCAAATCACATCAAACTACTGAGGTATCTAAGCATTGTCATGACCTGACATCTTGGAGACCTTGGGATAGTGTTTTGCAATTCGATTGTGGGAGATTGTCTTTTAAGAGAGGTAGTGCCTATGTTGAGAAGTGCATAAAAACACCATCAACACCTACCATTATTGTAAATATAAATGAGAGTGACAAAGGAGGACAATGAAGAAAAGGAATTGTTTTGTGGGTAACCAAAGCCTTATCAACACCATGCAAAGATAAGGAATGGAAGAAATTCATAAAAGAAAATGAAGCTAAAGAAAATGATGACAAAACAACATTGGAGAAACTAATTTTTTCTAAAGAAAATGATGACAAAACAACATTGGAGAAACTAATTTTTTCTAAAGAAAATGATGACAAAACAACATTGGAGAAACTAATTTTATTTTTAATAGACAAAACAATCAATGAGAAATGAGGGAGAACAAGTAAAGGTTGGTCTAATCCTAGAAGGAGCTGAAAATCTAGAAGTAGAACACATTGAAAAAGGAGGCTGATCTTTAGTGGGGAAGGACAAGTATAGGTGTGTCTAAGCATGCAAAAAGTTGAAAAAATAGAAGTCATACACATTGACAAGGGAGGCCGATCTATATACCAACAAGTAGTTGGAAAAAGGAAGAGAAATATTGGTTGATAAATATTGAAGTCAATAAGAAAGTTGGAGATCTGTACTAGAAACTCTAACTAGGTTGAGAGCTTTTAAGCTCATTTTCAAAGGATTTGTTGTGACACCATTTAGCATAGCATATCGATTTAAATAAAGTTCCATTTGTTCATATTCAAATCTTCTTGCATCCCATCATCAATTGACTTTTGCTATAAATAGTTAGTCTTAAGAAAAGTAATTTACATTTTTCTTGCGATTTTTCCCCTGCCCTTCCATATACTACCAGAGTATATCCTGCTATCGGCGTAACCATTGCACCTAGTTGAGGTGCAAGCGCTAGTTTATATTAGTGGAAAGCTGAGAATCTCCTCTAAAAACCCTTTTCGTTTCATCAATTTTGGGTAAAGAAAAAGTCATCAACCACATACCCTGCAAATACCCATAATATTGCCACTTTTTGGCCCATCATGATCCTACGCATAGCTCCCTCTTATATCATTGTAGCTATGTGACCCCTTCATCAACATTGGCCAATTTTAACTTGTTCATTTAAACAACTAGAAAAAAGGTGTCATTTTTTCTCATAATCAATAGTAATTGAAACAAATAGTATTTGAAAAATGACCTAATAATAATCAACTAAGGAATTAAATCTACATGAGTAACATATAATTTAACTCTTCTTACTTGCATAATACCTTTTAGAGTCAAGCAATAATTGATCATGTTATTTAATATCAAAATATTACCACTTATCACTAATCTATTTAACCTATAACGAATACTACTGCAACCAAATATTTAATATCAATCATTATCTTTATATTCACAATTACACCCACAATATAAAATCACCTAACATGATGAAATCCATTTAATAATATAATGATATTACCAACTATGAAACATCTCAATCATTGTGTACTTATGTAGATAAAGAATAGAACTTATCTAGCTATCACATGAAATCATAAAAACCACTAGTTAGTTAGTTAATAATCAAAATATAAGCAACTTCATGTATAGGAACAATACTACAATGTTCGATCTTTTGTACATGGTGTGTTTGGGGCCAATGAGCACTTTCAAGCTTGCCAAGTGGGTTCTTTAGGAATTTAATAAGGTAAACATTATGATGAGGGCTCTACAAGAAATCTACAAAATGTGTCAAAAGGGTTCTTCAAATATTCTGATTGAGAGACTAATTGATTTGGAATTCTCCTTTTTGGACTTAAAGACCCTGTGTGAGAATCGCCTTTCTAAAATGGAGGCTAAGAATAATGAAATGAATATGAATATCAAGAAACTACTGCAAGTTAGTCACAATTTGTTAAAAAATAGTGTCAAATCCCTGGAGGTCTTATTTAGTAAGATTAGTCAATTAAGGGAAGACCAGCTTTACTTTACAAAGATATTGGAGAAAGATCATCCTTCAAAGGGAAAGGGGAAGAAGGGTGGCAAAGATGAGGCCAAGGGCCCATGTACCAAGACTAGGGGAAACCTTAGGAAGACCTTTGAGGAGGAAAAAATAGAATTGAGGAGATTGAGGTGGCTAACACCTTGAAGAATATGAAGTAGTGTCTTTTCTTTGTTTTTTTTTAGTTGTTTTTTGGTCATTATTATTTTGTTCTTGGTTTACTTTTGGTTGTTTTCAATGCTTCAATGTCATTCTCTTTGAGAATATTTTCATCTTTTGTGTTGTAAAGGGTTTTGAGTCCCTTCAAAACCTACTTTTCCAATATAATCAAAACATAACAATAATCACTAATATATATAAAATAACATAAAATAGGGGACATGAACCATCAATGACTAATATGATCAATAAGGCTAGAAGGGGCAAGGTCTTACAAAGAAGATGCACGAGTGAGAAATGTTATTGCTTGTGAACTTGCCTATGCAAAATCTCTAAGTAGACAATAAGAAGTAGGAGTTTTTGTATATTATCAATGTTATAACATTATTTATTAGAGACCAATCTATTTTGTCTTATAATTTAGAATTGTTGAAGTCAAAATATTATCTTTTGATTCATAGCATCCACTATTGGGGTTTGGAATGGTAGATGTCCCACAATAATTATACCACAAACTTCTAGAGGTATGAGGTCACATGTAATAATGTCTTTCTTGTGTTTAGTTGCATAATTGAAAGTGCATTGTATAATTACATGAATTTCCTTGTCATGTTGCAATTATCATAGAGAGTATGGGCTTATATGTGTAGTAGTAGATAAACCTAGGTGTTATATTGCATCATGCATTATTATATTCATATGATTGATGATGTCAATGATGGCATGGGTAGGTTTTCAACTCACGCAATAGTTGATGTGGAAGAGATACATTCCTTGAAATCATTGATGGTCACAACACTATTATTATGGCATTGCACCTCTTGATTAGTATCCTCAATAGAGTTATTTTCATTTTGAGAGTTGGTGTGATGATCATGTCATTGTATATCACCTTGTTATATTTTTTGTAGACATTGAAAAATATCCTGAATGATATCATACACTTGAATCAGGTATACTAACATCATTTCCTCTTGAAACCCATTCTCTTTTCACTTAATTAATTAAATTAGCCTAGTTTTTTTAATTAATTGAATCATTTGCATCTATTAACCTAATTCATTTAATCGAGTTAATTCCCCTTTTTCATGCTAACATTTCATCTCATTAAATTGAATAAATCAAACTATTTAATTTAATTCCCTAAGTCTTATTATTTAATTAAATAACCCTAATTTATTTAATTAAATGTAGTTTCACCTTTCCCCATTTCATTAAATCATTTAATTTAGTGAATATCACTTTATTCTTCTAAATCCCCTAATTGCATGATTAATCCCTTGTTTAATTAGCAATTATCTAATTAATCTAATTTCTCCCACTTGCAAGGGAATATTCCTCATTTGCACATTCCTCCAAAAGGGAATATTCCCATGGAATATTTCTTCCCCTTTTGCACAATTAAACTTTGTTTTAATTTACAAAATATCCTTTTTCCTCACCCATGAGAATATTCTCTCTCCTTTAATCATTTGAAAAATGGAATATTCTCACTTAGCTTTGAATATTAAAGTTAACTTGTGACTTCTTGTGTAAGTTAACTTTTGACCTCTTGAATAGGTCAAAAGTGTGCTTGTTTGGAAGGAATGAGAACCCTTGATTAAATATCATCTTGTATTCTCACCTATTGATGAGAATCCATGATCCATGCCTCCAGTTTCCTCCATCCTTGACTGTTGGTTAGCTTTTTCAATCTCAACCCTTCATTTCTCATTTGCTTTCCTATAAATAGAACACTATTTGGAGCCAAATGAATCCATATTTTTCAGAGAAAACTTATATTGTTGAAATCACTCACAATCACACTCATTTTTAACTCAAATTTAGCATATTTTAGTTTAAATTAGTTGCATAATATCTTAGCTTCCATTAATGGCTTTCATAATGCATCCATTTAGCTAATTAAATAATTAGGTTTTGAATCTTTTTAGTCTAAATATCATTTAGGTTAGCTTAGCAATTACTTACCTGAATCATTTTAGCATAAGTCATGTTAGATTAGCTTTTGTATCATACTCATTTTAGCATAAATAATGTTTTCAATCACATCTCACAACCACTTCATTGAATCTCTTCAATAGAATCGATTGAAACAAGCTCATTGATCACAAGATTGGGAAAGGGTCACCATTCCACATCAATGGAATACCACTCCCAAAATGGGAAAAGTTTTGGATGGATTAGAGTAGATATTTTAAGTGTTTTCATAACTTATAATTCTTTTCTTTGATGAATGTTTCTTCAAATCAATTGATCTTGTTTACATTGAGTATTAGTGGCTTCATTATGCTTTGATTATTCATGGATCAAGTGTAATCAGCCCATACTAATATCCTCGGTCACAATTTCTTACCCTTGTCTCAACCTAGAGAAGATAATTGAGAAATATTATGGTTTTGGGTGCTTGATTTGTAGTATGTTGATTACACTTACATGAAAGAATGTTGCTTCTATATGAGAGGATTGTATCTATTTTCCTAAATGGATTATTCTTATGTGGGGAAAATTTTCACAATATTTTCCTTAGCCTCAATCTCGGATGCATTGCATAATGTTTTTCTCAATGTTTTAATGTTAATAACTCTATTTTAGTAAATATGGAAGGTTCACTAGTGCTTTTGAGAAATTGGAATTGAAAGGAAGAAAGTTATGCAAAAATAATTCCTAAAATAATCTTAGAGGAGAATAATGTTCAAACTTTATATATTCAAAATTATATAAAAGAAGAGTGCATGGAATACACTTGGATTTTAAATATTTGAAGTAAATCAACTACAAATATCCATTGCAGTGTAGATTTATAATGCAAATATGGACACCATCAATAAAAAAATATGTGTATTAATCAAATAGCCATATACACATACATCAATATATCAATATAAGTATAACATATAAACAAAATAGCATAGAGGCTTATAAGAATGCCATATAGGCATACAAAAAACGACCCTAATAAAAATTCATTGGACCCTCCAAGTGAAGAAAACATAACATGGGAATCCTTTGATCATTAGGGGATGGAGATGCGTATGACAGTGGTCTACTTTGAACTTGAGGGATACTCCTCCTATTTAGTTATTCATGGATCTTTACCTATTAAAATATAAACATTAACATATAGAAATTAAATTATAAAAAATGAAATATTTAACAAAAATAATCACTTACCGCCACCAAACAATCTCTCTCCTCATTCATAACAACATCATGCTTAGGTTGTGGCATTCCAAAGTCGTATAGAAACCATCCATGTAGAAATTAAACTAAAAATCAATAATTACTTGATTTTTCAATAATAAAGACCTATAACAAAAAAATTAATTTGAAATTTACTAATCAACCTCATACCTCAATCAAAGGCATCGAGTTGTCTAGATTGTATTAGAGACACCATGCTCCATTGCCCTATCAACATTAGGAGGAGTCACTTCTTGCAACATCTGAAAATAAAACATTATTTATATATTATTGAAATGTACATGCTAATGATGATAGTTAGGAGGATAAGAGTGAGATGGAATGCTACAAGCTAGTGATGCCACTAGCTTATATATTTTGATGTCAACAACATGAACAAATGAAATTCATAGATTATGAAGTGCATAACAACCTGAAATAAAATTAATTAAAAAGTAAAAAGCATACTTATAAACTATCTAGAACCTTCAATTCATTAAACATTATTCAATTATGAAATAAAATGTATAGCCTATATTACTTGAGTGAAACTTTGATGTTCGCCTCCACTAGGAGGTGTTGCCATTGAATCTCCAAGATCAACCTATTCAACATCAAACATAAGATATAAGAATATCATTCATATAAAAAATTCTATTCACATGTAATATTTATAATTATTTTCTAGTTACATACCTCCACAGTACATGTGGTCATGTAAGAGAGAGGTGGAGGACCACTAAAAATAGAGTGAATGCTATGACCTTGAAATTTCATTATATTCATTAAACCAATTTAGCTAATCTTTCATTTCAAAACTAAAATTTAATAAATCCAATTCAATGAACTTGATAACATTTACCTAAATATCATGGTTGGATGCCTCATGAAGGAGGGCATCTATCATCGCCATCTGCTCAACTACGCATGTACCCTTCATAGCTACGTCTTGACTATGTGGGGTCATAACCATAGGGAAAACCATAAGCCTAGAAAATATGGGGTGGAACTCTAGTCCCCGAAGACATTCCTAACTCACCCAATGCTAGAGGAATGGCATGATGTATGAGGCTTTGGGTCAAAGAACTAATCAACTATAGTGTATCAACCTCAACACTCTCCTTCACAATGGAAGGGATAGCCACATGCTCATATACTAGTCTAGCAAGTGCTCATCTCATTGGCCACTATGGGTCAATATGTTCCCCCATGCTATCTTGTGTAGAGCCTCCACCTCTACCTTGGAAGTCTCATATATCAAAAAAGTTTGGGGTTTTATTGAGAATAAACTCATGGTAGAGTTTCCTCACAAAATATTGTGACACCTCATTACTATTGCATGGAGGATGTCAAAAAAACATCCACTACCACTACAAAAAATGGTTCTTTATCCCTTGGTGGTTGCACCAATGGATATGGAACCTATTTCTTGAAGGATGTAAAGGTTGATTCATTTGAGGGTTTGTGAATAAGGAACACAAGTCAAATTTTGTAAATTTTTCATCTTTCACTTGTTTATAGGATAATTTATTTTCTTAAAATTGTTTAAACTCTTGTCTAACCAACTACTTATGTTCTTTCTAATCGATTTTACATGTGATAACATTGGTTCAAGTGATTGAGGAAGCATGGTTCTATGTGAGGTTGAGATTACAAGATCTTCTAGCCTTGCAATTATATTCTCTATTTTTTTTGTTATTTTCAATTTTCCCCATTAAATTTTCTTGAGTTCCTAGAGCATATTAAGGAATTTTTGGAGGTGTTTGTTGGGGTTGTTCTTCAGTAGGGTTTCAGGCTTGAGGTGAATCATGATTTTAAAGAGGGATTTGAGGAGGATAAGGAGGTGCATTATCATTTCCTTAAAAAAAAAAATTACCTCAAAAAACATATAAATCTACTTATTTAATAACAAATTCACACAAAAAAATAATAAAAAGTTACTCCTTTAACCTCCTCAATATTGTGGTGACATTTTGGTGAAGATTTAGTGAAGATTCAACAAAGAAATGGTGAAGAATGAGCCTTCCTATAATACAATTGTGATCTTGAGGGTTTGCAAGTTGCAAAGAAATAAGAAATAGTATAATATAGAATGAAATGAAATTTTTTTTTGGTTTATATCAGCCAAAACACGCTCACGTTATAGTGCACTTGTGTTATATGTACTCACAGTTTGGCCTTGGTGTGGCCAAGCCTAAGGATCAGACACACCAAGCCATAATGCAAGTGTGTTATAACATGCTTGAGTTATGAATTTTTTGAAATTTGAAAGATAGGTGGCCACTTTCTAGACCCCCATCTTTCTACACCCACCCTAATGTACTCCGAAACTTTTATATTAATAATAATATTTTAGGCCTTGTACTTTTTATCTAAAAATAATAATTAGTTATGAATTTTCTGGTAGGAATTTTTAAAAATATTAAAAACCATTTGTCTAACCACCCTAACTTGGTCAAAATTTTATGAATTATTTTTTTAACTATATTCTATGAATCATAGAGTATGACACATCTTTCGGATTCAAAAAGTGTGTAACTATTTAAAATTTATAAAAAAAATTCAATCAGCCTATCAATCAAGACTTTACATATAGAGCATGTAGAAGATTAGTAATAATTATCTATTTAATTCAAAATAATGCATATCTGATATTGGTAGAATTTTGATAATTTATTGTATAAACCCTTTTCATTTCATCAAATTTGTATGAAAAAAGTCATTAGCACAAAGGGTCAAGTCCAAAAAACCATTGAAACCCTTCTAAACACATTGGGAAAATTATCTTTTTAGGTTTGACACCCCAAGCCAAATCCCAAAGCAATCCCAAGGAAAAAATGGAGGGAGAAAAAATATGTGAAAAAATGGATATTCATTTTTTATGTCTTCAAAATGAAGATTCATTTTAAAAAACAAAGTAGATATTTATTTTTTAGAAACAGGTACCCATTTTTATGCCTTCAAAATGATTTTTTTTTTTGTAGAAATGGGCACCCGTTTTTATGTCTTCAAAATGGATATCCATTTTGAAAAGCCCAAAAAATACCTATTTAGTAAATTGATTGTAAATTTTTTGTTCATTATCAAAATTTTGATTTTTATAGGCATTGGAATGGTGACTCAAAGCTTTACACAATCGGCTAGGTGTTGTTTCTAGATTATACACAAAAAATAATTATAATCATTTGAGCTTCATATTTCATTTTTTAAACATCATAGTCTCACTACTTTTGCATACAAAGTCCCTTTTCCATGATTTTTATAACATTCATCTCAAAATACTTGAAATGTTAGAGAAGTAATCAATAATGAAATATTTATATGTTGTATAGTAAGGAGATGAACAAATCTTCATAAATAATCACATCTCTCTATCCCTTTCTTTACCTCTCTATATTTAACTCTCTCTCCCCTTGAGCTCTAGACCCATATCTCCACCTATCTCTCCTAAGACGTCCCTCCATCTCTATTTTCCCTCTTTATACATGTCTCTCTTAATCTATTGAGCTCTAGACTTATCTTTATACCTCTCCATCTCCCCTCCTTCCCTCTCTCTTTGTGCCTCTTTATACCTGTCTTTCTCACTCTCTCTCCTTGAGCTCTAGACCTATCCCTCCACCTCTCTCTCCTTCCCTCCCTACCTCTCTCTTTGTCCCTCTTTATATCTCTCTTTTTCTCTCTAGACCTATCTCTCTACCTATCCCTCCCTCCATCCTTCTCTCTCTACTTAACTCAATCTCAACTCTCACCTTATCCCTCTATCTATATCTCTATATCTCTCCCTCTTTCCTCTCACTCTCTCTATACCTACCCCTCCCTCCCTATCTCTCTCTAGATCCTAAGATCTAGACCTATCTCTCTACCTCTCCCTTAATTTCCTCTCTTTTTCCCTCTTTAGGCCTCTTTGTATTTTAGTGAACCCAATAAATCCTATATAGCCTAGTCTTCTTCTATGGTTTCTTATTCATATTAGGGTTTATTAGATCTATACTTTTATGATATTTTACATCTCAATTTTATATTTTAAACTCTTTCCATGCCTAATTTTTCATTGATTTTATATTGTTATATCTTTCTTTGTTATCTTGATTGTGAAATCAATTTTACTTTCCCTACCCATCCTTGACAACAACATTAGGGTTTCATTTTCACATTTTATACATCATTGATATTTTCAAATTTTCCATATATGTGTAGTGGAAAAAAATGAACTCCTTTACATTTTTCACTATGTTCAAGTCCCCTAATTTAAATGGAATTAATTAAGCCTCTAATTGCCTAATTTTTTCATTTACAAGCCTAATTAATTACAATTTCCTAAAGGGGAGTTGTGATTTAATTAATGCATTGATTATTTTTATCACCCCAAAATGAATAGGTCCTAAATTATTTAGGTCACGACCCATTCACCCTTGGGCGAATGGGGTCCCCCTTAAGATCACAAATTAAAATTTTAAACATTTTTTTGGCAGAATCTTAAGGTTCTAAATTCAAGATTTGAGTGTCAGATTGTAATGTTTAATTTTTGGGAGATTAAAAAAAATCTATATAAAAGCAAGGTCTTTTATCAATTCAAATCCTAGAAGCAAGCTAGGAAATTCATGCAATCTTCACAAGAGCTAAGATTATTTTCAAAGGTGTTCAAGAGAAAATTTTCAATAATTTTTTGTAGCATTCAAAATCTCAAGCATCATGCATTTCTTTGGAGCTAACATTGTGATGTAGGTTTCAAGCGTTCAAGTAAAATTTCAAGCATCAAGATCAACATCCAATTCAAGTCATTTCATCCAAGTTTTAGTCCTTCAAAGATCTCTACTCAAGGATCTCAATTCAAGGGTTTGGTGAGTTTCAACATAGAAATTGTTCATTCATCATTCCTTTCATGTTTCATTGAACTCCAATTCAAGGTTTACTTACCAAAATGGGTTTTGACCAAGTTAAACCTCCATTCACCAAAGAAAAACAATTTTTTTATCTCATGTTTTTTTTGAAGATCTTAGGTTGAAGAAGGATTGAATATCAATTGATCAAAAAGAGAAAAATTGGAAAAGTTATCAAAGTTGTCAAAAGTTGTCAAAGTTTTCGTCAAGCCATGGAAACTCACTTTCAAAATTTATTTTTGACTTTCCAACTATAGAATCTAGAAAATTTAGGAGTGCAAACATAGGAGTAGAGGAACCAAAAATTGATTTCAAAGAGCCCTAAAAAGACACATTCACCCTAGGGAAAATTTGTCCTCGAGGACACTCAACAACAACATTTTGATGATAGGTGCAAAAATACTAAACCTTCTCAGATCTTTCTGAAAGTTGGAAGTTTCATTAGATTAAGGTGTAATCTTCTGATTTCATGTGTTGCATTACATTTTTGGGTTCATTTACTATTTTTAATATTTCTCCCAAAAAGTGTTGGTTTAGCAAACCCACCCCACCCTAGATCATAAAGAAGAAAACTAGATATCCTTCAAGGATGACTCACCTAAGTGTTGAAAGTAAACTTTGTCTTAATGAATCTCTTTATCCTAATGAAATAGAGGAAAATAGGTGCATGACACCCCACTTTTCCCTTTCTATTTATACTAAGTTATTGGTGAGCCCCCAATTTCAATTCAAAGAACATATTTTCCTATGTTTCAATAAGTGTACCTTTTTGATTTATTTTTCCTCTCTCCCTCTCCTCCCCTCCCTCTTTATATATTTATCTATCTCTCCCTCTCTCCCTCTCCCTCTCCCTCTCCCTCTCCCTCTCCCTCTCCCTCTCTCTACCTATCTCTCCCCCTTTATCTTCCCCTCTATATTTCCCAAACCATATCTATCTCTAAATATATCTCCCTCTTTTTATTGCTCTCTCCTCTCTCCCTCTCTCCCTATCACTCCTACAAAGAGTACAAATATAATTTTAGAGAGGAATATAGAGTGAAGTAGAGAGGGGAGAGATAATATATAAAGAGAGATATTTAAAATGATATAGAGGTGGAATGAGGGAGGGATGAAATGAGGGGTAGGTAAAGAGAGACACATATAAGGGAGAGGTAGAGATAGAGAGGTATGGTAAGATGGATATAGGGAGAGGTGGGTAGATATAGAAGAAGATGGAGATCAAAAATAAAGAGAAGTAGAGAGAGATGTAAGGTGGGAGAGATAGAGGTAGATGTAGGTAGAGAGATGTAGGGTGAGGTGGAACAGAGAGAAGTAAAAAGGGAAGGGGAGAGAGAGGTAATGTGGGAAAGAAAGAGTGACAGGTTGGTAGAGAGGGAGGTTAAGAGAGGTAGAGAGGAGAGAGACGAGGAGGAGGTAGAGGTAGGTAATGAGAGAGAGGTAGGTTGGGAGGGATGGAGGGATAAGTAGGTAGAGAGAGGGTGAGTGGAGATAGACACAAGTAGAGAGGGAAAGTGTTAGAGAGGTAGAGAGGAGAGAGAGGGTAAAGAGATATAGAGAGATATTTAAAGGGAGAGGGGGAATTATGGAGGGATGAAGTGAGATTTAGATAGAGAAAAATGAAGAGGGTAGATAGAGAGAAGTAGAGAGGAAGGAAGGAAGGGAGAGGTAGAGATAGAGAGGTAGGATGGGAGGGATATAAGGAGAGGTAGTTAGACAAAGTGGAAGATGTATATGGGGGACAAAGAGAAGTAGATACAAAAAGATAGAGAGAGGTAAGGTGGGAGGGATAGAGAGAGAGGCAAGTAGAGATATGGAGGGTGACCACATTACCTCTCTCTCTTTATCTAGTTCTCTTTATCTCCCATATACATCTTCCTCTTTGTCTACCTACCTCTCCATATATCCCTCCCAACCTACCTCTTTATCTCTACCTCTCCCTCCCTCCCTCTCTCTCTAATTCTCTCTATCTCCTTATGTATTTATCTCTAACTACATCTCACTCTATCCCCCCTCATTTCCCCATCTCTCCCTTTAGATGTCTATGTATACCTCTTTTCAACCTCTCCTCTCTACCTCTCTCTTACCTTCTCTCTTTATATCCACTCACCCTCTCTCTACCTAATTCTCCCTCTATCCCTCCCGCACTACCTCTCTCTCATTACCTATCTCTCACTCCCTCTCTCCATCCACTCTCTCTCTCATTTCCTCTCTCTCTACCTCTCCATCTCCCTCTCTTTTTACCTATCCCTCATCCCCTCTCTATGTATCCCTATCTCCCCTCACCCTCTCTCTCTACCTACCTCTCACTCTACCCCTCCCACCTTACCTCTCTCTCCCCTTCCCTCTATACTTCTCTATATATTCCCTCATCCTCTCTCTCTAGCTACATCTCCCTCTATCCATCTCACCTTAACTAGATATCATTGTCTCTAATTTTCTTTATTCCCCATCTCCATCTTCCTCTCTTTCCACCTACCTATGTCTATATACCTCCCACCCTACCTCTCTATATTTACCTATCCCTTCATCCCTTCCTCTCTAATTCTATATATCTCCCCTCTCCATCTCTCTACCTACCTTTCACTTCATCCCTCTCTCTTTCCCCATCTCTCTCCCTTTAGATATCTATCTATACCTCTCTTCTCTCTCTCCTCTCTACTTCTCTCTATCTCCACTCACCCTCTCTCTTTATAAAAATGTAGAGAGGAAGATATACGGGTAGGGAGAGAATAGATATATAGATAAAGAGAGGTAAAGGGAGAGACACAAATATAGAGAGATTTGGAGTTAGGAATAGAGAGTAATAGATAGATAGATATAGAGTAATATGAAGAGAGATGTAGAGAGATATATAGATGGTGAGATAAAGTGCTAGAGAGATAAACAAAGATAGAGAGAGGGAGATATAAATAGGTAGAGAGAAAGAGGGAGAGATAGAGAGAGCATAGATAGAAGAGGTAGGGAGGAGTGTGGGATTGATAAAGAGGGGGTATATATAGAGATAGAGGCAGAGAGGTAGAGAGAGAAGAGAGAGGGAGAGATCAATATATAGAGGGAGAGATAATAATAGGGGGGATATAGAGAGATAGAGAGGGATAGGGATAAATATAGAGAGATAGGGAGATAGAGGTAGAGAAATACATGGATAGAAAGGGATAGAGAGAGGTAAAGATAATGAGATATAGATAGAGATAAAGAGATAGATAGGTAGATATACATAGAGGGGGAAAGAGTGAGAAAGAAAGAGGTAATAGAGCTAAGTAATAGAGAGAGATATAGAGAGATATGGAGAGAGATAGATGGAGAGAGGGGGATATATAGAGAGATATAGATAGGGAGGGAGAAATAGGGTGTGCGTGTAAATGAGTGAGAGATATATGGAGATAACTTTATGGAGAGGGAGATTATATAAATATATAAAGGGAGGGAGAGGAAGGGAGAGAGAGAGCCTGAAAATGATAAAGGGGAAGAGAAATGGAGAGAGTTAGGTAGAAAAAGAGAGAGATGAGAGATATAGATAGAGGTACAAAGTAATGGAAAAGGGAGAGACAAGTAGATAGGGTGAATGAAGGAGGGGGGAGAGGGGGAGAGAGAGAGAGAGAAATGCTCTCCTAGTTCAACTTGGAAAAAGGTGTGCATAGGATCAAAGGCAACAAGGAGGCCTTCTATGATGATTTATGCAATTTTTTTACTCTCCTTAGAAAAAATATAAAATATTCATTATTTATTACTTCTTTGATGTTTGAATTCTCTTGAGATGATTATTGTAAAGAAGCACCAAAAAATTCTTTGTATGCAAGAATTATGAGCATTTAAAATTTTCAAGATTAAGGATGAGTTTAAATGATTGTATAGTCATAAAATTGCACCCCTCACAATTTCACATACATTCTTGCACCCGCTTTAGTGTCCACTCCCTTAGTATCTTGTGTAGGATCATTTTATCCCCTACATCAACCTTTTTTCCTTCTCTAGATGCTCCAACACCCCCTTTTAGTAGCTGCCCTTGTGTGTCATCTTTGCATCAAACTTTCAACTTTTATTTTTTGTGTCATTTTGTAGTGTGACATGTCCAAACACTAATGTTCTAGCGGATTTCTATGAGTCGTGCTAGCATCTTGCAATGTTTCAATATTCAAACGACCATTTTCATGCATGTTTTCCACTTATCACCTCCTTTTGTTGGTGGTAATGGCTCGATATGTCCTGAAATGGCTTGAGAAGCTTCCTTTCCATCCTTAAAATCTACCTCTTTAATTCATTTGGTCCTCTACTCGAGCTTCCATCCAACCTTGGATCTTGCATTCCTCTCTTGCTATTTTGCTTCTAGAGCTTCATATGGCTTGTTATTGTGCCAACTTCAAGATCTCTTGGCTTCTCTCTTTGCAGCTCCTTTGGATCTTATAGCTTCATCTCCCTTCTTTCATGCTTGTGAGCATCCTAGGATTTCACATCCTCTATCTACTACATCTCTACTTTGTGATACAAGTTCCCCTCCTTGAGCAGGGATTGCTTTTATCACCTATTTTGTGATACAAGTTCTCCTCCTCGAGTAGGGTTTTCTTTTATCACTCATACTTGGTGGTGTGGGTTCTACTCCTAAAGTGGGTTTTTCTTTCACTACACACTTTGTTCATATTTTCTCTTTCTATCTATTTGGTTGTTCGTGGACATGGGAACACCAAAATGGGGGTTTGACTAAGGAAACCCCCTATATAGCCACAAAAGTTTCTCCAAATCCTACAAATGTGGATATTAAAGATATCTACTAGCTAGAGGATTCATTAATTGGATTTTTCTGAGCATCTTCTTTTTTTCTTCTCCTTATCTTTATCATCTATACTTCACTTTATTTTAGTTCTCTTATATTTTGTTGCTTTCTCATGTTTCAAGATTTCTTAGAAATTAGAGTAGAAGTAGCCACTTTGTCATTTTCTATGATAAACTTTCTTTCAGGTCTATACAAGATGCCAACATGTCTCTAGGATGCTAGTGTGTTGTGATGTCATATGTATCCCGCACTTCCATCCTTTGGTTGAGAGCTTGTCAGTTTGTCCAGAGAATCTTTGTGACCTACTATTTTTGATTCTAGAACTCTCATGCTATTCCTAAGGTAGTCTAGGGTAGTTCACCCCATCAGGCTCTCTAAATCAAGAGAACTCATGAGAGTGAATCCCCCTTCTCTACATTTTGGTGAACCTGACGTAAAGATGGTATTTTTCAAAAAACTAGGAATTTATTTACCACTACTTAGTGGGGTCATAACTTTTGATTTGGTGCTTGGAATTCAAAATTGTTTGCACCATTGGAAAGGTCTCCAAGAGGAATAGTTTAGTCCCTAAAATACTAGTGCCTTTCACAATCAAATTTTAGAGACCGATGCAAGTTTCGACCCCAAATTCCACTTCAAAGACCTCTGAAAATGCAAATTACTAGAACCTAGAACATACAAAGAAAAATTGAAAATCTAGATTTTCAATTCTTCTTAGTTCTATCACCAAAATGAATTTAATATCTTCCTTTATTAGTTTAGTATCTAATTATATTCAAAATATTAATTATGTTCCATTTCATGCATGTGATGGTGACTTGGCTTTTCCCATGTCACTTGGTATCTTTGATCCTTCTCATGAGATTCCTCTTGCTTTAGAGGATATCTTGTTGCAAGTAGATGAAAAAATTGATACCTTTCTTAAGATTACTCTACCTTATCTTCATTCTAATGCACTTTCTTCTAGAGATGATGCATTAGTGAATGATGAGTCTTGTCTTCATTTCAATGCACTCTCTTCTAGAGATCATGCATTTGTGAATGATGAATCTTCTCTCTATTCCAATGCACTCTCTTCTAAAGATGTTGCATTGGTGAATGATGAATCTAATCTTTATTCTAATGCACTCTCCTCTAGAGACGTTGCATTGGTGAGTGACAAATCTCATCTTTATTTTGATGCACTCTCTTCTAGAGATAATGCATGAGAAAATAATAAATCTCCATCCACATTTGATCCTATTTGGATCGATGTTGAGAATATGTCTTCAAATAATTATTCTACTAGTTGTGATGAGTCTGTAAATGTAACTTATGTCTTTGCTTCCCCTCAAAGGCCTAAGAGACTGGTCATTTACGTGACTCTAGCTAGTCCTTCTCCTAAAATGGTTTTTTCTATTGATGGTGTTCCATTTGATGATGTTTCTCCTAACCTTTCTATGTCTCCCTCTTATAGAGCGGTAGCCCACACTCTCATTGTGGGACTTGCTTCAGTCTACTCTAGTTTATCAAGGTGTGCTTCAGAAATCCTTGCAAAATATCTTCTTTCCTTCTTCCACTAGGCTGATAGATGCTAATGCATTGATGCTGTATATTCAAGTGGATTTGTTGAATATTACATTCTATTTGCAGGAACTCCAACCTTTGAAAGTAGAGAAGGAAGAAGATCCCTTAATGATTATATTTAAAATTAATAAAATTGGCATTAGATGTAGTTTCATTGATGCTGGTTCGGTACTCAATGTATGTAGCATTGATATATTACCTAAGATTAATATTGATCCATATTATCTATATTCTTCTTTTGTTGTCATTCATGGGTTTGATAATGTCAGTCGAAAAGTCCTAGGCATGATAGTCTTTCCTTTGAGTTTGGGACCCATTACTGTACCCACCCTTGTATATGTTATGTCAGAAAAGTTACCTTACAATATTCTCAATGGTAGACCATGGATTCATGCTATGAGTGCAATCCTATATACCTTTCATAAATCTATTAAGTTCATTTGTAACAATAAAGTAGTCATAGTTAAGGCTGAACCTAAGGACATGCACTTATGTGAGATGGTAGTTGTTGGTCAAGCTTCGGTTGTGCCTACTTTTATTCCTTTAGTGTCTTCCAATGTGTTGATGTTTACTCCAATAGTACCTACTATTGAATCTCAGTTGTGTTTACAGTTTGTCCTTGATGACAAAATCTCTTTCATTTTGTTTGTCCTTGATGACAAAATCTCTTTCAGTTTGTTCTCATTGATAATCTGTCTCAGGATTGTTCTCCTTGCACATCACTAGTTTTGGATGTTTCTCTTTCAGGCTTATTCATATCATAGTGAAACTGGTAGAGTCTCCTCGATCCACTTTGAAATGTCTAAGTTGCCTATTGGCAAGACATTTCAGTTGTCATGGCGATTGAATTTAACATACAGGCTACTTTCGGTGTAACATTAGTGTTGTCTTGGTGACCAGCTCAAGAAAGGTTATTTCGGCAAGACTTGTCTTTGGTTTCGGTGATAGAAAAGTGTTCTCTATCGGCATAAGTTAAATCTATCAGTATGTGGTCTCAATGATTTTGGTTTGTTACACCGACCGGCACAGGAAAGAATCATATTGGCATAAGTTATCTCATTGATATGATGTCATAGCAAGTTTGCAATGTTACACCGACTGATGGTGAATGGATGCGGATCAGCAAAGGTAGTGGCTTCGTTGAAATGTCATAGCGATTTTGTTATGTCATACCGACCACCGTTGGAGAATTTCCTTCGGTAGGACATTCTGGAAGTCTCAGCGAATATAAATGGTCACGTGGTCTTTCGGTGAAACTAATGTCTATTGATATAATGTCTTAGCGAACCCTTCAAGTCTTGGCGACTAAGTCTTATGAGGGACTTTCGGCGAGAGGTTTGTAATGTCTCTGCGACTCCAAGTGAATGAAGGGATTTTGGTATGACACTGAATATTCTACAAGAATTCTCCCTGATGATGGTATGTTATAGCAACATTCATAAGGGATAAGGTTGCATCCACAAAGAATCAGAAAGTCACAGCGACATCACATAAGGGGTTTCTTTCAAAGGATCATCGGTGAGAGTTATTTTCTTCGGGGTATGGTCTTAACGAATACCTTGTGTCTCGCCGATTGAATAAAGATCTCCATCGGTATGAGAAGTGAATTCTCTTGGCGATATAGGGTGAGCTCGGTATGTTTCAGAAAAACAAGGTGCAATCTATATAACGTCTCACCGACTTTGTATTGTCATGGCGACTTGGAAATGGTAAAAGCCTTCAGCATAGGTTTTGAATTGTCATAGCGACAATGTGTATCAAAGTGGCTCTCAGCATAACATAATGAATTTGATATGACATCTCTCTGACTCTTGTGTCTCAGCAACTAAAAAAAATACAATAGAAATGTGATCTTGGGGAAACATAAAAGGTCTTCCATATGGTTTCTCCCTGATGGTAGAAAGTCATGGCGACACACAAGGACAAAGGAATGATCAAAGTTATAATTTCCTTCAGCATACTTGTCTAGATGACTCAGGGAACATTTAACAAACTCTAATTCTGTGGCCGTTTATGGAAACTTCAAAATATAGTTGCTGGCTGACATCATTGATTAAATCGAATCTCAGAACCGTTACATGATAGCATATTGATTGAGTTTCCTCTTTGAGTAGTTGCATTTTTTATTTTAATAGGATGATTAGCAGCTCTCTGGATAAGTGTTACTATTGATTTTTAATCATCATCAATAGCTTGTCAGTATTTAGCTTTTTATTAAAGAATTAGCAAGAGAATCAAAAGATCTGGTGAATTTTTTTTTGAAGATTTCTTCACAACCGACATACTTGAAATGAAAAATAAATATCAGTGTTGAAAATAGTTGTTGTTGTTGTTGTAATTCTGAGAATATCATTCCTTGTCAATATGGAATTGTATGAATGAACTCTGCAATAAAACAGAGAGATAATAAGCTTGACTGAAAGTAGAGAGATCCTTTGAGATTTAAATTTTATTGTTCAAATGTGTAATTTGAGGGGTTGGTGCTCCTTGAGTGGGTGCTCAAAAATCAGCCTATAAGGCATTGTGAACTTTTGTTTAAAAGATTAAGCTAGGAAGGCATTTAGGGAGTGGTTTTTATACCCTAGGAGGGTTTTCCACTCGGTAAAATCTAGAGTCTTCTTGTTTTTCTGAGTTCCCTTTGCTTTACTGTGATTGTTGATTATTTCAGTTGACTGTTTGGGTATTATCTTTCTCAATTTTGTTTATGAATTATTACATTCAACTCATGAATGCATTAATCAGAGTATATTGAGATCAGATCTGTGCTATAGTTTTTGAATTTGTGAAAATTGGTTAGATTTGTTATATCATTGATTCACCCCCCCCCTCTCAGTGTCATTTTAACTCCAACAATTGGTATCAGAGCATAGGGTCTTCTGATAGGTTTAATTACCTTGGATTGATCTTGGTCTTGGAGTTTGTTTTTAATGGCACATTCTCAAGATGGTGCCTCTGTATCCAGAGCTCCATTATTTGATGGAACTGACTATGTGTTTTGGAAAATCAGAATGGAAGCTTTTCTTGTTTCTTTTGATGTTGATTTTTGGTGCATTGTTTTAGAAGATTACAATGTACCAGCCACTATTCCCACTGATGCTGCTAAAAAGAAGAAGTATGAAACAAATGCCAGAGCTAAACATGCCCTCTTGTGTGGGTTAACTAAAGATGTGTTCATTAAAGTCATGCATTGCAAATCTGCTCATGGAATCTGGGAAAAACTTGAAACAAAATATCAAGGGAATGAGAAAGTCAAACTATCAAAAATCATTACTCTCAAACATCAATTTGAGGAGTTGAAAATGAAGGATGATGAGAAAGTGGCTGAATATTTTCTAAGAGTTGATGAAATTGTCAATGGAATGAAAGGTCTAGGTCAAGAGGTTAATGAATTTGATGTGGTCACAAAATTTGTTAGGTCTTTACCATCTAAATTTGAATCTAAGGTTTCAGCCGCAGAAGAAAAGAAACACTTTGATAAGCTTACCTTAGACAGCCTGCAAGGAATACTTGCTGCCTATGAAATGAGAACTAGCAAAAACAATTCAACAGGAAAAGAAACTGCCTTTAACACTGAAAAGAAAGAGAAAATCGAAGTCAGTGAATCAGAGTTGTTTGATTCTAAAGAATCCCATTTTGTTAGAAGATTTAAAAAGGGATCAGGAAAATATAAGGGAAAACTTCCCTTTAAATGTTTTAACTATGGGTCACTTTGTTGCTAAGTGTCCCTATGATGATCAAATCGGTGACAATGAGACATCTGAAAAACAATCTCAAAAGAAGGCTTTCAAACCTAAAAGAAACTTCAATTTCAAAAAGAAGAAAAATCTGTTTAGTAAGGATAAATCTGATTCTGAATCTGAAGATTCATCAATTGAAGAATATGAAACTTTGTTCATGGCTGAAACTACTCAGCAAGATGACTCTAACACCTTTGACATTGAAGAAGGTGTAGTAGATCTTGAAAGTGAGTTGAAATGTGCTTTACAAGAGGTTAGAAAACTCAAAAAACAAGTCCTTTCTCAAGAACTCAAACTAGATCAAGAAATGATCTCTCTGAAAACTTAGCTTGAAGAAGCTAAAAGAGTTGAAGACTGTCTTCGAGAGACTATAAGCTGCAAAGATCAATAAATTCAAAAACTGGAACAAGAAGCAGTCTGTCTTAGGAAGGAAATTGAAAAATATGAAAGCACTCTAAAATTGAATGAGATGCTCAGCAAGCAGAAGATGTACAAAGATAAAACTGGTGTTGGTTTTGAAAAGGGTGAATGCTCATTTGACCATGCAAAAAAAAACCCCTCTTCTGAAGTCAAAGGTTCTAGTTCAAAACACTCAGAATTTGGAAAGGATCATGTTCAGTCTTTAAGAGGTAATAGATCTTCATACAAAGTCAATCCTTTCTTCTATGGTTATTTTTTTTTCTGCAACAAATTTGGCCATAAGGTGAGCACTTGCAGGCTTATGAATCCTAGGTTTGGTCTTAGGCAACACTATGGTTTTATTAGACAAATCAAATGTTTTAAATGCAATGCTTTGGGACATTCTGTCAAACAGTACAGAGCTGATCTGCAATCTAAATAGTAGAAATTTAAAAAGGTTTGGAAACCTAAGTCGGTCAACAACATTGAGCAAACTATGTTGGTTCAAATATCTTTTCATTCCAAGAAAAAGGAATTATGGGTCCTAGATAGTGGATGCTCTAACCATATCACTGGTGACAAGGATAAGTTTGTAAATCTTGAAGATTATATAGGTGGATATGTTAAGTTTGGTGATAACTCTGGTATTCAAATTAAAGGTAGAGGTTCACTTCTTCTGAATGAAGACACTCCTATCTCTAATGTGTACTATGTGGAAGGTCTCAAGCACAATCTTCTAAGTGTTAGTCAAATCTGTGACAGTTTTTATCATGTTCTTTTCACTTCGCAGGGATGTGAGATTAAAAATAAGCTTGGAAAGGCAATTGCAGCTGGAAGGAGGACAAAAGGAAATGTGTACAATCTTCTCGACACATCAAGTAATGATAATAATCAAGGTATGTGTTTAATGAGAAAAATTGAAGAAAGCTGGTTATGGCATAAAAGATTAGGACACATAAATTTTGAAAATCTAGTTAGAATCAGTAAGAATCAGAATGTTAGAGGTTTACCAATTCTTAACAAGCCAGAAAATTCTGTGTGCAAAGAATGTCTAAGCGGTAAACAAACTAAAATCAGCTTCAAAACAAAAGAACACTCTTCATCAAAACCTTTACAACTTGTGTACACTAATTTATGTAGACCAACCAGAACAAGGTCTATTAATGGTGAAAGGTACTTTATGATGTTTGTGGATGATTATACTAGAATGGTTTGGGTCACATTTCTTAAGCACAAATCAGAAGCATTTGAAAGGTTTAAAATCTTTCGTAAATTGGTTGAGAAGGAATCTGATTTGAAACTTAAATGTTTGTGATCTGACAAAGGAGGTGAGTTCACTTCTCAAGAGTTCATTGATTACTATGAACAGCATGGCATTAATTTAGACAGTATGCTACAACAAAAACACCTCAACAAAATGGGGTAGTTGAACGTAAAAATAGAACTATAAAAGTAATGGATAGAACAATGTTAGATGAAGCTAAGTTGCTTGATATGTACTGGAAAGAAGCTGTTCATACAACTGTATACATTTTGAATAGAGTACAGATTAGAGTAAAATCTAAACACACTCCTTATGAACTGTGGTATGGAAGAACTGCTTCTGTGAAATACTTTAAAATTTTTGGAAGTAAGTGTTTTATCAAAAAGTATGATGATAATCTTGGGAGTTTTCAATCAAAGAGTGATGAGGGTATCTTTTTTGGATACTCAACTCACAGTAAAGCTTATAAATGCCTTAACAAAAGGCTTAATAAGATAGTTGAAGTTATTAATGTAAAATTTGATGAGAGATCACATTTGTATGTTGAATCTTTGCAGGATAATGAGGAAGAATAATTTGAATTAGAAATTATTTTAGAAGAAATTGAGTCAGAAAACCCTAGGATTGAAACAGCAAGTCCTGAAAAGGTTGCATCAAAAGTTCTAACCAAATATCACCCCAAAGATCAGATTATTGGGGATAAAAGTGTAGGAGTTCAAACTAGAAGAAAGGCTGCAGAATCTAATGAAAAGGCACAAATAGCTTTCTGTCTAGTTACTCAGTTTGAGCCTAAAATTTTTAATGAAGTGCTCACAAACTCGTGTTGGCTTAGTCCTATGCAAGAAGAAATTGATCAAATAGAGAAAAATCAGACTTGGGAGTTAGTCCCAAGACCAGATGACAAGAATGTCATTGGAGGTAAATGGATATACAAAAACAAACTTGATGAAAATGGTAATGTCATTCTCAACAAAGCAAGATTTGTCTGCAAAGGATATGCTCAACAAGAAGGTATTGATTGTGGTGAAAACTTTACACCCGTTGCTAGATTAGAATCTATCAGAATATTCTTGGCTTATTATGTTTATAAAGACTTTACTATTTATCAAATGGATGTCAAAACTGCATTTTTAAATGGCTATTTAGATGAAGAGGTCTATGTTGAACAACCTAAAGGATTTATGTGCAAAAATAAGCTTGATCATGTTTACAGATTGAAAAAGGCCCTCTATGGTTTAAAAAAAGCACCTAGAGCTTGGTACTCTAGGCTTGACAGTCATTTGCTTTCAAACGGTTTTGTTAGAGGAGGTGTAGATAGCAATCTCTATGTTCAAATTGAAGGTTCTGATATTCTAGTTGTTGAAATATACGTTGATGACACTATCTTTGGTTGCAACAATGTTACATTGAGTAAAAAATTCTCTCAGCTAATGGAATCTGAATTTGAAATGTCATTATTAGGAGAATTAAATCTTCTTAGGTCTTCAAATCTCTCAACGTGAAAATGAAATATTTATTTATCAATCCAAGTATGCTAGAGAGATGCTTAAGAAATTTCAGATGGATGAATGCCATCCAGTTAGCACTCCAATGATTACTGGATGCAAACTTACTAAGGTTGATGATTCCCCTAACATGAATCAAACTAAATATAGATCAATGATTGGTAGTCTATTATATTTAACTGCCTCTAGACCTGACATTATGCAGGCAGTTTGCACTGTTGCATGGTTTCAGGCATCACCTAAAAAATCCCATGTCACTGTTGTTAAAAGGATTTCTAAATATTAGGATTTTTAAATATATTCAAGGCACTCTTAATTATGGCCTTTGGTATCCTAGAAGCACTGATTTTTCATTGATTACGTATACTGATGTTGACTGGGCTAGTTGTTTGGATGATAGGAAAAGCACCAGTGGTGCTGCATTCTTTCTTGGTGATCGTTTAGTGGCATGGCACAACAAGAAACAAGAATCAGTTTCTCTCTCTATTGTAGAAGTAGAATACATTGCTGCCACTTCATGCTATACTTAAGTTCTTTGGATGAGTCAAACTCTATCTGATATGGGTATTGAAATTCCTAAACCTGTTTCTATTCTCTGTGATAACACAAGTGTGATAAGTATATCCAAAAATCCTACTTTTCACTCTTGCACTAAACATATTGCTATCAAGTTTCACTTTCTTCATGAAAAGGTTTTAGCTAATGAAGTTTGCTTATAGTTTGTTGGCTCTCAAGATTAGGTGGCTGATATTTTTACTAAGCCCTTAGCTAAAGAGTTATTTGAAAGGTTGAGACTTTGATTGGGAGTTATCTCTCAATCTTCACTTCTTTGATTTTCCATGCATTGGCTTAGGAGGAGCATGCTATATGTTTTGATTCACTTACAGCTCTCCTACAATCTTGGTTGCTGCACTCTATTGTTTTTTTGGCAGTTGTTTCTCATGGAATCCTGATTAGCTTTTCAGATGTGTTCTTCCATTCTTTGCCTTGAGGCAAAAAGGGGGAGAGTCTTTGGTGTTTTTCCATCAAGGACAAAGGGGGAGTTTGTTGAATCTCAGTTGTGTTTACAGTTTGTCCTTGATGAAAAAATCTCTTTCAGTTTGTTTTTCCTTGATGACAAAATATCTTTTAGTTTGTTCTCATTGATAATCTGTCTTAGGATGGTTCTCCTTGCACATCACTGGTTTTGGATGTTTCTCTTTCAAGCTTATTCATATCGGAGTGAAACTGGTAGAGTCTCCTCAATCCACTTTGAAATGTATGAGTTGCCTATTGGCAAGACATTTCAGTTGTCATGGCAATTGAATTTAACATACAGGCTACTTTCGGCATAACATTAGCGTTGTCTTGGTGACCAGCTCAAGAAAGGTTATTTCGGCAAGACTTATCTTTGGTTTCAGCAACAAAAAAGTGTTCTCTATCGGCATAATTTAAATCTGTCGATATGTGGTCTCAGTGATTTTGGTTCACTACACCAACCGGCACCGGAAAGAATCATATTGGCATAAGTTATCCCATCAGTATGATGTCACAACAATTTGCAATGTTACACCGGCCGATGGTGAATGGATGCAGATCGGCAAAGGTAGTGGCTTCATTGAAATGTCATAGCAATTTTGTTATGTCACACTGACCACCATTGGAGAATTGCCTTCGGAAGGACATTCTAGAAGTCTCAGCGAACAGAAATGGTCACATGGTCTTTCAGTGAAACTAATGGCTATCGATATAATGTCTCAGCGAACCCGTCAAGTCTTGGCAACTAAGTCTTATGAGGGACTTTCAGCGAGAGGTTTGTAATGTCTCTACGACTCCGAGTGAATGAACGGATTTCAGTATGACACTAAATATTCTACAAGAAGTCTCCCTAATGACGGTATGCTATAGCGACATTCATAAGGGAGAAGCTTGCATCGATGAAAGAATCATAAAGTCACAGCGACATCACATAAGGGGTTTCTTTCAAAGGCTCATCGGTGAGAGTTATTTTCTTTGGGGTAAGGTCTTAATGAATACCTTGTGTCTCGCCGATTGAATAAAAATCTCCATCGGTATGAGAAGTGAATTCTCTTGGCGATATAGGGTGAGCTCGGTATGTTTCAGAAAAATAAGGGGCAGTCTATATAACATCTCACCGACTTTGTATTATCACGATGACTTGGAAATGGTAAAAGCCTTCGGCATAGGTTTTGAATTGTCATAGTGACAATGTGTATCAAAGTGTCTCTCGGAATAACATAATGAATTCGATATGACATCTCTCCGACTCTTGTGTCTCAGCAACTAAAACAAATACAACAGAAATGTGATCTCAGGGAAACATAAAAGGTCTTCAATATGGTTTCTCCCCAACGGTAGAAATTCATGGTGACACACAAGGACAAAGGAACGATCAAAGTTATAATTGCCTTCGGCATACTTGTTTGGATGACTCAGCGAACATTTAACAAACTCTGATTCTGTGGCCGTTTATGGAAACTTCAAAATACAGTTGCTGGCTGACATCATTGATTGAATCAAATCTCAAAACCGTTACATGACAGCATATTGATTGAGTTTCCTCTTTGAGCAGTTGCATTTTTTTATTTTAATAGGATGATTAGCAGCTCTCTGGATAAGTGTTACTATTGATTTTTAATCATCATCGACAGTCTGTCAGTATTCAAATTTTTATTCAAGAATCAGCAAGAGAATCAAAAGATCTGGTGAAAAATGTTTTTGAAGATTTCTTCACAACGAACATACTTGAAATGCAAAATAAATATCAGTGTTGAAAATAGTAGTTGTTGTTGTAATTATGAGAATATCATTCCTTGTCAGTATGGAATTGTATGAATGAACTCTGCAATAAAATAGAGAGATAATAAGCTTGACTAAAAATAGAGAGATCCTCTGAGATTTAAATTTTATTGTTCAAATGTGTAATTTGAGGGGTTGGTGCTCCTTGAGATAGACATCTCTAAAAGAGGGGTTGGTGCTCCTTGAGTGGGTTCTCAAAAATCAGCCTATAAGGCATTGTGAACTTTTGTTTAAAAGATTAAGCTAGGAAGGCATTTAGGGAATGGTTTTTATACCCCAGGAGGGTTTTCCACTCAGTAAAATCTAGAGTCTTTTTGTTCTTTTGAGTTCCCTTTGCTTTACTGTGATTGTTGATTATTTCAGTTGACTATTTGGGTATTATCTTTCTCAATTCTATTTATGAATGATTACATTCAACTCACGAATGCATTAATCAAAGTATATTGAGATCAAATCTGTGCTATAGTTTTTGAATTTGTGAAAATTGGTCAAATCTATTATAACACTGATTCACCCCCCCCTCTCAGTGTCATTTTAACTCCAACACCTACTACAAAGGATACTCTTGAGATAAATGTCACTGAGGAAGATCCTTCTGAAGAAAGAAATCCTAAGTCTACTCCTCAAAAGAATGCATTTCTTGGTGATGATTGGGGTTCCTTAGATTTTACATATTCCTTCATTCAAGAATATAAATTTGACCCAACCCACTTAGACCTTCTGATGATACCAAATATGATTATTATTTTGTATTGTGGGGTAATGTGAATGCAAACTATAATATACGTAGTGTTGATCCTCCTTCTAAAAAAGATGATCACACTCTTGTTAAAGAGGTTAACTCTAGTAGTCTTATCAAGAAGGTCGATAGTGATCTCATAGAAGAGTGTGGTCCCCATTATCAAAACAACACTCTTTATGAGGATCCTCCTCTATTGTCTTCTATCTTTATGTCTTCTTCTTCTTGTAAGTAGTCAAGCTTTTCTCTATAAGAGAAAGGCTTGCTTCCTACTCCTCATTCTTTATTGAAGAAAGATTGTATTTTGTTGTGGATTCTGAAAGCCTGCTTAATTACTCTTCCTTCTTCTACATGTAATAAATATCATGAACATGATCAAGAAAAACATTCTTTTTGTGCATACCATTGAGTGCTTGCCTATTCCACTAGTGAATGTAAGGCCTTGAAGGATAAAATATAACAACTTCTTGATTCAAGTGTCATCAAACTCCCATTTGATTGATGCACTTGACTTTACTTCGCATGACAAGTGATATCGAGGTTTACCTCTATCTTGTTTGTTCTGATTATCTTGCATAGTTCTCCTCCCTTGTATGGTGGGGGTAGTGATAACTTGTTATGGAGATGTGCATCCTTCTTAAGGACCCCCTCTCTTCTCTCTATCTTTCAAGTGTCCCTTGAGTGGAACCCTTTCCTCTTGAAGGATTCTGAGGGACCTCTTTGAAAGCTCTTATCTCAAATGAATTCATTGGCATCTAGCTTCAGAGCATCCTGACTAGACCGCGCCTTTCAAATAGCACATGCTTTGAGTGGACCCCTTTCAAATATTTCCAATCTATTGATAGTCTGTGTGACTATCTGTTTGACTGCCTATGTGGCCACTTTGTTCTTAGACTTTTTTTATCTATGGGTAAATATGTCGCTTTATAGGTGTGCCTGTGAAGCCACTTCCTAACTCTATAGAGTCCACTTTCCTGGGTTTCCTCCATGTGAGAGATCTTGGGGACACCTCCCTATAGGTCTATAATCCTATATGGTGTGTTCCTTGAGCTTCCTCCATACGATAAATCTTGGGGGTCACTCCCCTACAAGTCTCGGGTCTATAAGGCACTTTTATGGGTTTCCTTCATGCGAGAGATCTTGGAGGACACCTTCCTTATAGGTCTATGGGTCTGTAAGTCACTTTCTCAACTTCTTTTTCCATGTGAGGGATCTTGAGGGATGCCTCCTTGTGGGTCTATAGGTTTGTAAGGAATATTTTTGGGTTTCCTTCATGTGAGAGATCTTGGAGGATGCCTCCTTACAGGTTTGTAGATCTGTAAGGTGCTTTTTCTAGTATCCTTCATGGGATAGATCTTGGAGTAGGTGCCTTTATTGTAGGTTTATTGGCCTATGAGGCACTTACATTATTAAATTCTCTTTCTTCTCAATTATATATACTGGATTAAATACTTGCATCTTCTTCATACTGAGTATATGCCCTGCTTCTCTTTATTTTAGAATTCTTCTAAGTGTGTGACTTCTTAATTTGGAGATGACGCATAGTACTATGACAACCTTTTACATTGATGTCTCTTTCACTTTGCTTACTCAAATCCTTTAGTTTTTTATGTTCTAACATTGCTATCTGGTGTAGGTTTTTCTTGTCTAATGCAGTTTTTTTAAAGGTCTTCAGCCTGGGCACATGGTTTCTTGGTTTGAAGTGTTATCTGCTTCCTCTACAATATCCTTTTGGCATATGATGGTATTTTTGTTTAGTATATTTCCTTTAGCATTCATATTACTATACATTCATATGCTCGCTAAAGTGGGGGAAAAATGTATAGTCATAAAATTGCACCCCTCGCAATTTCACATACATTCTTGCACCCGCTTTAGTGTCCACTCCCTTAGTATCTTGTGTAGGCTCATTTTAGCCCTTGCATTAGCATTTTTCCCTTCTCTAGAAGCTCTAGCACCCCTTTTCAGTAGCTACCCTCATGTTTCAACTTTGCATTGAACTTTGTGCTTTTCTCTTTCACATCCTTTTGTAGTGTAATGTGTCTGGACACTAACTTGCCACATGGATGTATGTGCACCACACTAGCATCCTGCAATGTTTCAATGTTCAAATGACCATTTTCATGCATTTTTAACATTTATCACTTCCTTTTTTTGGTGGTAAAGGCTTGAGATTCCCTAAAACAGATTGGGAAGCTTCCTTTCCCTCCTTAAAAGTTGTCTCTTCAATTCATTTTGGGTCTTCCTCTTCTCTAGCTTCCTTCCAGCCTTAGCTCTTGCATTTCTCTCTTTCTATTATGCTTGCACAACTTCATACAGCTTGTTACAATAGCTTCAAGCTCTCTTGGCTTCTCTCTTTGCAACTACTTTGGCTCTTGCAGCTTCAACTCCCGTATTTCAAGCTTGTGAGCATCTTGGGATTTCACATCCCCTATCTACTACATATCTACTTTGTGATACGGGTTCTCCTCTTAAGTAGGGATTGCTTTTATCACCTCTTTTGTGATACAAGTTTTCCTCCTCAAGCAGGTTTTATTTTATCACTCATACTTGGTGGTGCGGGTTCTACTCTTGAAGCGGGTTTTTCTTTCACCACACACTTTATTCATTTCTCTCTTTCTATCTATTTGGTTATCCATGGAGGTGGGAACACCAAAATGGAGGTTTGACTGAGGCAAACCCCTATACAACCCCAACACTTTCTTTGAATCTTATAAACATAGCTATTGAAGATATCTACTAGCCAGAGGCTTCATTACTCAGATTGTTATGAGCATGCTCTTTCTTTTTTATCCTTATCTTTATCATCTATACTTCACTTTGTTTTAGTTATGTTATATTCTATTTCTTTCTCATGTTCAATATTTGGTAAAAATTAGAGTAGAAGTAGCCAGTTTTTCATTTTTTGTGATAAACTCACTTTCTAGTCTGTACGAGATGCCAACGCGTTGCACTGTCATTTGTATCCCGCACTTTCATCATTTGGTTGAGAACTCTTCAGTTTTTCCAAATAATCTTCGTAACCTTCTCTTTTTTATTCTAGAACTCCCGCATTATTCCTATGGTAGTTTAGGGCAATTCACCCCATGAGGCTCTCTAAATGAAGAGAACTCATAAGTAGTGAATCCCCCTTCTCTATAGATTATAATTATTTTTTTGTGCATAATCTATCAAAATTATCTTATCCATTGTGTATATATTTGAATCACCTTTCCAGTGCATATAAAAAATCAAAATTTTGATAAGTAACACAAAATTTATGCCCATTTTACTGAAGTGTGTTTTTAGGCTTTTCAAAATAGATATGTGTTTTTCTTTACAAAACATATATCTGTTTTGCTTTTGAAAATATAAAATTAATAAAAATACATGTAGGAAAGAAATATCTATTTTTCATTTCAAAATCGATATCCATTTTGAAAACATAAAAGTGATGAAAAATAATTTTGGGAAATGGATATCCATTATTAACTGATATCTATTACTAATGGATATTTGTTTTGGTTTGGTATTACCAAACCAAAATCAAATTTTATCCAACCCATGCAAAAAGTCAAATTTGTATTTCATGATTTTGGAAAAGTAAAAATGTGTTTTTAAATCCTTATTGCCACTTTTTCCCATTATGATCCTGCACATGCCCTATTAGAAGAGGATGTCCTTGATAATTTATTCCATATTCAAGTGGGAAGATTTAGAAGGAGCCCAACAAGAAAAGTAGAAAACATGTGTGGTATACAAACTTTGGAGAACACCTAGTGTTTTCCTACCAAACAAAGAGGCTTAATAATAAAATAGGTACATGCTTTCTCTCAATTTTAAAAATATAAACTTTCCACAAGGTAGAAGGAGAAGTTTTAAAGGCAAAGAAAATGACAAGAAACCTAAAAAACTCCATTATCAATCCATTTCAATCCATAGGAATGGAAATACATATATGGTTAGGTAGAAATCATTATTAGTAGCATTGGTAATTTTTCCATTGGATACTTGAGCTTGAAGATTTACAAAAACATTCAAGCACTAAAAGGTCTAATTAGCATTCTCTTCTTCTTTTAAAATGGTGAGAGAGGAATCATCCACAAAACACCCATTAACCAACTAAGTGGTGTCCAATTAAGTAAGGAAATTCCTTTAGCTAGGTTATGGGATAAAATTTGAGTCAATAGATACTAAATACTTTAGAAACAATCACACAAATGGTAAGATCCAAAGGAAAACCTTGAAAAATTGGCCTAAAAAGCCAAAAAAAAAAAAGTTTTTTTCTCATTAATGGTAATGCAAGAAAAACCATCAACAAAAATTGTCTCATCTAAGCACACAAAGCAAGGTCCAATCCTAAATCTCAAATCATGCAAATGATAAAGGTTCATTCGATGTGATCATAAGCTTTCATGAAATCAAATTTAAGAAACATATAATTTTTTGTTGAGAATTTCTAGCACATTCCATTATTTCCCAGAATATAATATTATGAAAAATATCAAATAATTTTAAGTACAATTATGGTGGAGGATGAAGAATATGTAGTAGATGTAGTCACAAAAGGAGATGTTGTAAAACCCCGCCCCTTGTGGCCTTATTGATCTTATTAGTCATCAATGGTTTATGCCCTATATTTTATGTTCTTTTGTGTTGGGAAATATACATGATTGATTATTGTTCCTATACATGAAGTTTATATTTTTGATTGTTAACTAACTACCTAGTGGTTGTTGTGATTTCATGTGATATCCAAATGAGGTTCATTCCCTATCTACGTAAGTATGTAATGATTGAGAGGTTTCATTATTGGTAATATCATTTTCATATATTAATGGATTTCATCATGTTAGGTGGTTTATATTATGAGTGTGAGTAAGCGAATGTAAAGGTAATGATTGGTATTCAATATTTTGTTGTAGAAGTATTTGTTATAGGTAAAATAGATTATGGATAAGTGGTAATATTTTGATCTTAAATAACATGATAAATTGTTGCTTGACTCTAAAACATATTATGCAAGTAGGTAAAGTTAAATTATATGTAGATTTAACTCCTTGGTCGATTATTATTAGAAATTTATTGTGTTCAAATACTATTTTTTTCAATTACTATTGGTTATGATAAATACTAACACCTTTTTTGGTTGAATAAACAGGTTTAAATTGGCCAATATTGGTCAAGGGGTCACATGGCTATTTTCCTTATGTTATTCTTGTGAATTCCTAGTCTTGTCAAAGATGTGTGTTTTAACCTTGTTTTTTAAGGGTTGTACATGTTTGAAAGGTTGTTTTATTATACCTTTGAGTCACATTTTATTATGATTACTTATTTTATGTTTTGAGAATTATTTATGTGGTATTCAGTGTATAAAAATTTTCCTAGGTGGTAGGTCCATGCGTTAGGGGTATTTTGTCCCATAAAACCCCTTAAATAAAGTCTAAAACCCACTCTAATTTCCATCTTATGTGATGCAGGAGCATCTTGGGCTCTCAAGCTATCCACATCAATATGTACATAAGCAAAATTTTCTTCTCAATTTTGTTGTGTTTTTCAAATGCATTGAGGACTTTTTGTAAACCTAGCCAATTGGTTGGTGTTGTAGACACTAAAAAATGTACTGAATCATATCATACACTAGAATCAAGAATACTAACATCATTTCATCTTGAAACCCATCCTCTTTCTACTTAATTGATTAAATCAGCCTACCTAATTAATTAATGGTATCATTTGCATCTATTAACCTAATTCATTTAATCAAGTTAATTCACCCCCTTTCATGCTAACACTTCATCCTATTAAATTAAATAAATAAAAATATTTAATTTAAATTCCTAAATATTCTTATTTAATTAAATATCCCTAAGTTATTTCATTAAATTCCATTCCACCTTTCCCCCATTCATTAAATCATTTTATTTAATGAATATCATCTAATTCTTCTAAATCCCCTAATGGCATAATTAATATTAATGTTTAATTATCAATTTAATATAATTCCTGCCACTTGCAAGGGAATATTCCTTCTTTGCACATCCCTCCAAAAGGAATATTCTCATGGAATATCCCTTCCCCTTTTGCACAATTAAACTTTTTTTTAATTTTCTAATTAACTATTTTCCCTCACCCATGAGAATATTCTCTCTTCTCACTCATTTGAAAAGGGAATATTCTTACAAAGCTTCTTGTGCAAGTTAATTTGTGACCTCTTGTGCAAGTTAACTTGTGACCTCTTATATAGGTCAAAAGTGTGTTTTTCTGAAGGAATGTTAACCCTTAATTAAAATCTCATCTTTCATTCTCATCAATTGAAACCTAAGTGTCAAAATCTAAAGTCTAGATCATAGGTAAAGTGAAAACCTAAGTGTTTGAATCTAAAGTCTAGATCATAGGTAAATATTTCAATGATTTTTGTATCAACGACTTATCATAAAACTCATCCTACATCAAACCATCTTATCAACATGTCCTAGGATGTATCCTTCCTATGACGGGCATCAGTATCAGAAATCACCTCAACTAAGTTAAACTGGCAAGAGATATAGATAAGACTGACTATTTGTCTTTGATCTTTTCTTCTAATTTATCTTAATGACCCATTCCAAGGACCTCTCAATCATTTCCATAAAAAAAAAATTAGATAGTAAGTAATGGGCCATCAATCATTATCTTTCGTTTATTGTGCTTATGGGTATTCTTGTAAAATAATTTTGGCACATACTTGCTTAGTTGTGTGTACAAAGTTGTTTGGAGTTGTAGACACATAAAATATACTAATTAACGTCGTGCATCTAATCCTGACTTACTAACATCATTTCTTCTTGAATCATCCCTTGGTCTAACCATTTAATCAAATCCCCCTATCTGATTAAATTCATCAATATTAGTCTCTTAATTAAATAAATCATTTTATCTAATCGATTCAATATCTTTTGTTAATTAAATCAATCCATCTGATCTAATTATCCCTATTTAATTAAATAATCAATTTATTTGATTAAATCTCTAAAATTCTATCCATTAAATTATATAAATTAAAACCTTATTTGATTTAATCTAACACCATCCCTTTTAATTAAATAAATCAAAATCCTTATTGAATTAGCCTCTTATCATATTCCTCTCTTATTTGATTTAAATAAATTCATAAATCTAAGTCAAATAAGTCACATCATCTAATCTCCTATTAAATTAATTACCCCTTGATTAATTTAACCTCATCTCATGTCCCATCCTCTAGATGATGCAAGTTGCACATGAAAATAGATTTAATTCGTTTATTAAATCCCTATTTTCCTTACAAGGCATCTTTCAAATATTCTCTCAATTTGAATTCAAAAATTCCAAGTCAACATGTACATCCAAAAAGGAATTTAAAATCTCTTACATGTCCTTTGTCTTGAGCCAAGTGGCATTTATTGCATTTTCCCTTCCCTCTTGTATGTCATTTCAACAAATTTGAATTTCAAATATTATGCATTTATTGGCACATTCCCCAAATCTTGCACATCCATCATCCATTCATAGCTTGACAAGTGGCATCATATCATTGGATGAATTTTAGTCCCACATTGTTCAAATTTGGACATTCATCCATCTTAGAATTTTGTAAATAAAGAGCTCATATCCTCATTTCATCATCCACAATCTAAACAAAGTTACCATGCTCAAATATCTCTTGAAGCTCATCCATTATCATTGAGTCATAGCTAGGTTTTTGCAGATTTGGCTTGGAGTTCACATCTTTCATCAACAAAAGTGGATCAATATCATCTCCAACATATCAAGATTTCATCATAGGAATTGGGAAAGGGCCAATTTTCACATCAAATTGGCACCAATTCCCCCATGGGATCATGAGTTTGCACATCTAATTAGGATTTAATCTTTGTTTTATCATTTTCATAGTGTTCTTTGTTATTTTCTTTCCTAGTTTGAAGTTGTAAATGGATTTCATGGGGGAATCCTTGTTTTGGCTTGCAATCACTTATCTAACTTGTTTATTCTTGTTGTTTTGTAGGTACCAAGGTTGGGGTTCGCACAAGAGTATATTTTTTACTATTGTGTATGCTTTGGTCCAATGTATTCTAAAGCTTCTAACTTACATCCCAATGAGGTTTTTGTATTTCAAGGTGTGAAGAAGAACTATCCTATCTATTTGCAGAGTTAAATTCCATTACATTAGATACAATGTCATCTTGGTTATTCATACCTTGATGCATCATATTTATGTGTTATATCAAACAATGAGTGACGGAAAATCCCAATCCCAAGATATGAGAAAATCATCATCATTCATTTCTCATCACCATCTCTAATAAAGTCTTGGTGGATCATAGACTTGTTGGAAATTTTGAACCAATCATCAAAATCAATGGTCAATCATCTTGCTTCTTCTACCTTCTCTTCGTGCTAACCTGGTATCATGACAGTCAACAAAAAAATCATCAATGCATACATCCTACATCCAAAAATTGTCAACATGCATACATCACATCATAATCATAGCATATCATAATACACCCATCCTGCATCGTTATTCTCATTTAAGTTTTGATGAATGATATCGATTTTTTATTTTAAGCATCTTAAAATCATGGCACACATATCATAAACATGCATCGCATCATCATATCATTAGCACGTGAACATTTGTATTAACCATACATACATCCATATGCATCACATCATCACATCATCACATCATAAAAATGCACAAGAAAATACACAAAACAAATGCATCCATATCATTTGCATAAGCATAAAATCTCCATATCATATCATTTATCCCATAACATGTCATGAAAAAATATTGAAAATGAAGTACATCCATCCATTGCATTACATTACATCGCATATCACATATATCATCACATATTGCATAGCTAAATAAAACACATCATACCAACATCATATGCATTCATATAAAAAGAACTCATCATAGCATATCAAATTAATCATATCATATATATCAAAAAATGGTGGCTGTCATAATACAATATCTGAATCAATGTATGTATATTGATTAAAAATACAATATCCACAAGGCTATCAAAAAGGAGCTCATGAATGCATATCTGTGTAAAGAATCAGGCAATAATAAAAAAAGTGTTTGTATAAATGAGCTAGCCATGATGATTGCTCCCCTCACTAGGCTATCTCTCTAGCTAATCCTTGGCTCTGGGACGTTCCCCACTCCTTTGCAAGTAATTTGGCTATCTAAATTCTGTGGGGACATCTATGTGGTTGTGCATTTGATAATAGGCCACCTCATTCACAACCTCTCTATACAATTTGGTAAACATTGTTCACCCCTAGTTTGCAGCTATCATGGTCTCTAATTACTAGTGCCACCCAACCTCATGTGCCAACTACATCTCAATAGTCTGCATGAGCTGACACTCATGCTCTCTCTTCATTGTGACAGCCTATACCTTCTACCTATCCTCATCTCTCTCAGCAATAATCACCAAAATATGTTGATGAGCTTGATCACTCTCACCTATAATCACCTATATCTGCTCTTGTAGCTATTGTATTTGTACATCATAAAGATCTATCCTTGGTGGTGGTGACTATACTGGTTGCTACTATACTGGCTACTATTATATCAAAGGTTGTTGTGGAGGCTATTGATGAACTGGTGGTCCCCCTAAGACCTTTCAATCCTGCTAATCCTGTCCATCCTAGCCATCATGTCCTTTACCCCAACCTCTTCCCTTCCCATCATCTAGTTTTCGTATGCCTCTTCCTACACCCCTCCCTCTCAGTCTCCCTTGTGGAGGTGCACCTATTGGATTTTTCAATCAATGAGGGGGTGTGAACCATGTATCATATGCATGCATCATTTGAGCATTTGTTTTTCTTTGATCATATTCCCATGGTTGAGAAACCAACTATCGAAATCCCTCGACAACCTTGTGGGTTGGGATCTTAGATCTCCATGCTACTACCTCTCGTGTCGACCTAGTGAAGATGGTGTTGTATGCATCATTTGGCATGTCTTTCCTATCACCAAAATATCTAACCACCCTTTCAGAAAGATACCTCTCAATGATGGTATGGTCTCGACCTTGCTTGTATCGGGTCTATTGAGCAAAGAAAAGTTGCCGAACATCATTGTACCATGCTAGAATTTTAAGCCAGGGTCACCATATGAAGACTATCATATCATCAATCACTCTACACCAATAGGGAATGCCAAGCTTCCCTATGTGTTTTAAAGTGATGGCACCCCTATACCTCTAGACAACTGGATCATCTGCCTATACATTTTCCATTTGGACAATCAATTGAAGCACAACAATGTGCTCCCAAGCCCAAATATGAAGTAGGGCAATTCATGTGTCGATATCCCTTCCATCGCAATATACAAAATCATGCATATCATGGTATAGAGAGGCTAGCATCATTGATCCCATTGCATACTAAATCCTACACAACATCTTGTGCCAAGCCAAGCCCCATTCTAGATTGAATCCTCTACTCTGCTAATATGTAGCAACCAAGCTTGAGATAATAGTTGCAATAATTAGTCTGAAGGTAGACACCTAACCTTTGTACATCTCAAGGTCAATCTAGGAGGTGACCAGAACAATTTCCTCTTGGTTGAGCACCTCATGGGACACATTTTAACCGATGTCAACATCATATATTGCATGCTCACCATGTTTCGGCAAACACAATATCCACCATACATCCTCCAGCATCATTGTCACCTCACCGATAGGTAGGTGTAATGACAAGGTCTTGTTGTGCCATCACTCACAAAATGTTATCATCATCTCAAATGTGTTTGAATGATAGGAAAGTATGCAATATACCATAGACCAATCTCCCCCAAATGCTCCTATCGCAACTCAAATAAATCACCAAGTCTAGAAAAAATTATGGGTCAGTGCTCATAGGACATCAAAGGTGGGACAACCTCCTACACCCATGAACTGCACGATGTCAAAATTTAAAAAAATGGCTAAGTTTGCAGTTTTCATTCCCCAAAATGACAATAGCATCGCTATGATTCAAATTTCAAACTATGATGCTCAAGGCACTTAAATTGAACAATCACAAGTTGCATCGCTAAAAAAATGTGTCACAATTTAACTTTGGCAAAAAACCCCAACCCTAATTCTTAAATCGAAAGATGCATCGCTATTTACATATGTGTTGCGATTTAAAATCTAAAGCCCTAAATCTAAATCTTGAATTGCATCACTAAACACATATGCATCTCTAAAAATAAAATTAGTTTCACCAATTCTAGAAATAACGTCACTCTAGAGTAACACTGCCAAAGTTCAAATTTCAAAAGGCATTAAATGCACCAAAAAGTCAAATTTCAAATTAAGTTTTGAATCACATACTGGTGGTCTTGTGCCTAGAAGTCTCTGGTACTCTTGAACCTAGTCAAAAAGGTGTCATGGGAGCACTCATTCTGTCATTTCATCAGAGGGTCAAAGCTCAAAATGCAAGAAATTTTGAAGTTGTGAATGCACAAATGAATTTAAAGTGACCCTTCCTCACCTATTTATACTTGAAAATTAGGGTATTTTCCCTAATTTAACCATCAAGCTAGGGTTTTTCACCATTTTCACTATTTTTTCCAAATTGAAGCTTATTTTGCATCGTTTTTCACATTTTTGGCATTTTTTTTACATCCTGGAGCCTTTTTAGACCCCTTGGGCAGCATTTTAACCTTTATCGATAAATCGACACAAAATTCAAAATTTGTGCCCAATTTTTTGAGGGGGGAGGGATCCAACTTATTCCCTCCATTAGGGAAACAGTGAGGCATCTAAAAATTAAAAAAAAAATGATTTAAGAAATGATTTTTAATCTGAAGGGTGTCAATCTTTGAACCAATGTAACAAGTACCTCACTTCAAAGAGGGAAAAAATGTAGACACTAAAAAATGTCTCCAATCATATCATACACTCAAATCAAGTATACTAACATCATTTCCTCTTGAAACCCATCCTCTTTTTGCTTAATTGATTAAATTAGCCTAGCCAGTTAATTAATGGCATTATTTACATCTATTAACCTAATTCATTTAATCATGTTAATTCACCCTCTTTCATGCTAAAATTTCATCCTGTTACATTAAATAAATCAAACTATTTAATTTAAATCCCTAAATCTTCTTATTTAATTAAATAACCCTAAGGTATTTAATTAAATTTCATTCCACCTTTCCCTCATTCATTAAATCATTTTATTTAATGAATATCATCTAATTCTTCTAAATCCCCTAATGGCATAATTAATATTGTTTAATTATCAACTAAATCTGAATCCCCCCACTTTCAAGGGAATATCCCTCCTTTTCACATTCCTCCAAAAGGAATATTCTCATAGAATATTCCTTCCCCTTTTGCATAATTAAACATTGTTTTAATTTAATAATTAACTATTTTCCCTCACCCATGAGAATATTCCGAAGAATATTCTCTCTTCTCACTCATTTGAAAAAGGGAATATTCTTACAAAGCTTCTTGTGCAAGTTAACTTATGACCTCTTGTGCAATTTAACTTGCGACCTCTTGTACAGGCCAAAAGTGTGTTTGTTTGAAGTAATATTAACCCTTGATTAAAATATCATCTTTCATTCTCATCTGTTGATGAGAATCCATGATCCATGCCTCCAACTTTTTCCATTATTGATCATTGATTAGCCTTTTTGATCTCAACCATTCATTTCTTATTTTCTCTCCTATAAATAGGTCACTATTTAGAGACAAATGGATCCATCTTTCAGAGCAAACTTATGCCGTTGAAATCACTCACACTCACACTCAAATTTAGCACACATTTAGCATCTTTTAGTTCATTTTAATTACATTAATTAGCTTTAAGCTTCCATTAATGGCTTCCATGATCACATAATGCATCCATTTAGCTTGTTTAATTAATTAGGGTTTGGATCTTTTAGGTTAGAATCCAGTAATAATTAGCTTATCATTTATATATCTTCATCATTTAGCATAAAATTATTTTTAAACTAGCTTTCATCATGCTTAGTTAGATTAAAATCATGCTTCCATACAAATCTCACAACTATTCTATCAGTTTTCTTCAATATAACTGACAAGAGCAAGCTCATTTATCCACAGAATTGGGAAAGGGTTGTCATTCCACATCAACACGATACCACTCCTACAATGGGATAAGTTTTGGATGCATTAGAGTAGACATTTAAATTCTTTTGTAGTTTAGAAAACCCAGTTTTGATAAATGTTTAGTTTAACTTTAATTTGAATGATCATGTTGAGATTCGACGTTAGTGGCTTCATTATGCTTCAATTCTTCATGGATCAAGTGTAATTGGCCTCTACTAATCTGTCCAATCATAGGTTTCACTTTTTTTATTGCTATGACATCATATGTTTGGTGAGAATTTAGTTGGCATCCCCTCGATAGCTCAATGCGAGGTTGTGTATCATTGGTGGGACCATATGATTTCAAAGGGACTCTGAATATAGTCTCCTTGATTCCCGATGGAAGGTGTGTCTATATTCCATAGGTGGGAAGTCTTTATCAGTGGGAGTTGAACACTTTGGTGGGAATCTCTAATTTGTCCCTTCAACAGCCCGATACAAATCCTTTACTCTCATCGTTGAGAAAATGGAAATCAGCAGGACTTTGATCTTGGTCTCTTTGACAATTGATATGATAGTTTTGAATGTTGATGTGGATTCCTTAGTTCCACATACTTTAACAATGGTACTTTCTTTATTGAAGGGAGTTCCTAGGTCATCTCCTTGATAGCCCAAAAAAATGGATTTGAATACTATGTGGTTCAATGGTTCATTTTGATCTTCGATAGTTAATCGTGTGGAGACTGTTTCATCGGTGGAAGTTGAAACAAACTATTTTCCTAGGATAACAAGGATGATCGATCAAATTGGATTGTATGAAGAATGGGGAGAAATTTTTGATAAAAAAAAATGGCCTCTATGAAAATTGCTCTATAATTGAACTTCTTAATGTACACTATAATCTGTTAAATGGAAATAAAAGGAGGGTTGTTTTTTTGTTGAAATTTGTTGCATTGTACTGTGGTTTTGTTACTTGATTGACAGCCTGATAAGGCTCTCCAATCTCAACTACGTCAAGTGGTATCAAAGTAGGTTTTCTCTTAGAAAAAGTGTAAAAGATATTATGAAGTCCTAAAAGGAATTTGTTGTGGTTATATGAGCAAAGGAAGAAGAGCTACAACTGTAGAGGAATTGCATAAAATGGCACAAAGAGTATGTGGTAGAGGAAGATGGGAACGAAGATATGTAGACCCTATCCTGATGGAGATTGTAGACATTCAAATTATCCTGATTGATATAATGCACCCGATTATGATTCACTAACACCAATTCTTCCTTAATCACTCCTTTACTAACCAATTAATTGAATAGTCTTTATTTAATTAATTCATCAAAATTTTCCTTTTCATTAAATAAATCAATCTTCATATAATTAATTCCTAATTTTCTCTCTTTTAATTAAATAAATCAATTTTATTTAATTAAAATCCAATGTTCTCTCTTTGATTAAATAAATCAACTTTATTTATTTAATCCTAATGTCATCTCCTTTAATTAAATAAACCAATATATTTAATTAAATATCCAAATATCCTCTCATTTGATTTAAATAAAATCTAAAATATCTAAATCAAATTTCATATCAACTAATTCCATCTAAGTTAATTAATCCTAAATAACTTCTAAATCTAATCCTCAAATCCTCTAGATTTTGCAACTTGCACATATAAATCAATTTATTTGATATATTAATTCTTTTGTTTCCATTCAAAATGGAATCTGTTTGGAATATTCCCTCAATTTGAAATCTCCCTCCCAAAAGGACTTGTCCTCCAACATGGCATTTATAGCTCTTACATGTCCTTTTTCTTGAGCCGAGTGGCATTAACTCATCTCACAACTCTTCCTCCACAAGCCATCTTTTGAATTTCAAATTCCACCTAATTACTTTAATTTGCACATTGATCAAAATGTGCTCCACCTCTCTTCAATAGCATGTTGACAAATGGCACAATGCCATTGGTTGAATTTTAATCCCACATTCATCCTTTTTTCTCATTCCTCCATCCTTCTTTACTATAAATGGAGGACTCCTCTTTTGATTTTGGATCCACAATTTTATGCAAGATTACTAACTACAGATTTTGAGGAAGTTCATCAACATTTCATCCAAGTTTTCATAGTTATTCATCAATATTAGCTAGGTTATTAAAAAAATTCATCAAGCAGCACACAACCATAATCAATTTCATCAAAGCTTTGCAAGGAATTGGGAAAGGGCTAAATTACACATCCATTGAGAAGGCTTGCTTAGCAATTGTGTTTGTTGCACAAAAATTCACACATTATATGCTAGCACATCAGATAAAATTTATTGCCAAGATAGATCCTCTCAAGTATCTACTTTATAAAGCAATGCTCATAGGGAAAAAAACAAAATGGGTTATGATCTTGACAAAACACGACATTGAGTATGTAGAGCAGAAGGCCATTAAAGGATAAGTAATTGTAGATCAACTGGTAGAGGCATCAATATATTTAGAAAACACACTTGTATTGGCGTTCCTTGATGAGTCCATATTTAACATAAGCATAGTAGATCATTGGAAAATGTATTCTGATGGATCCTATACATAGCATGGTTCAGGAGCTAGAATCTTCTTCATTACACCACAAGGAGACTGCATACCCAAGTCATATAAGTTATCTTTTCCTTGCACAAACAACATTATAGAATATGAGGCTCTTTTCATAGGGCTTAGAATTTTACTACAATGCCATATCATGACACTCAAGGTCTATGGGGAATCACAACTTTTCATCAACCAAGTCAATAATGAATACCAAATGAAGGATGACAAGTTGACTCCATACAAGAAACTGGTGGAAAGCCTCAAAGAATTCTTTATTGACATCATGTTTGAGAAAACACCTAGAGAAAACAATAGAGAAACAAATTCCATGGCAACAATTATATCACTACTAGATATCCCACGTAATGTCCCAAAGCAAGCATTCCATCTAGAGTAGCTCCTCATACCAGCATTTGAGGTATCAGATTCTAAATTTTTCTGTGAAATTGTTGGTCCCGATGATCCCTGGTATCATGATATATATACCTACATGGGAATAGAAGTCCTCCATGCTAATATAACCCTAAACCTTAAAAGAACATTTTTTAAGAATTCATCCCACTTTGTCATCCTAGGAGATGCCATATACCGCAGGATTATCAAAGGAACCCTGTTACAATGTCTTAACACTAAGGAAGCTTTAACTACTCTAACCGAGGTACATAATGGCATTTCTAGGTCACATTCAAGTGGTATGACCTTGGCTAAGAAACTGCAAAGGATTGGGTACTACTAGCCTCTAATGGAGAGGTAATCTCATGAATATGTTCGAAGGTGCTTGTAATGTCAACAACATAAGGGCCTCATCCATGCACCAGCTCAATAACTCCACCCAATCATAACCCCTTGGCCCTTTTCACAATGGGGGCTCAATCTCATTGGTAAAATCACCCCCACCTCATCCAATGGACATAATTTCATCATCACCACCATGAAGTACTTCATGAAGTGGGTAGAGGCCATTCATATGACCTATATCACAGGAAATCAGATTTCTAATTTCATTGTAAACTACCTAATTTTCCACTATAGTGTCCCTCAATCCATTATCTTAGATAATGGCACACCTTTCAAAAACTAAGATGTTTGAGACCTATGCCAAAATTTCAATATCCAACATCACTTTTTCATTTCATACAATGGGCAAGTAGAAGCTACTAATAAAACCATTTTGAAAATCCTAAAGAAAACAGTCAATAAAGTAGGTCGTGACTGGAACTTATAGTTGAACCTCACCTTATGGGCCTACTAAAAAAGTATTTTCACATCAATAGGTGCAACCCCTTTCTCCCTAGTCTATGGATTAGAATACATCCTCCCCATTGAGATCGAGCTACCGTCCTTGAGAATATCATTGCAGAACCTCATTACAGTTGAAGAATATTAGGTATCAGGGTTGAACAAGTTGGAACTACTGGATGAGCAGTGCATGGATGCCTTAAACCATTTTCAATTCTACCATAATCATCTCAAGAGGACCTACAATAAGAAGATCAAAAGTTAGACCTTTCAAGTCAGGCAGCCCATGTTGAAGGAGAATCAGAAAAATGTACCAAATCCAAATAGGAAGGGAAATTTTGAACCCAAATGGTTGGGACCCTTCGTCATCATAACAAGCTACAAATTAGGAGCATTTCAACTATCAACACTAGAAGGTGAACCTCTATAGAAGCCCATGAATAGCTCCCATCTCAAAAAAAATTATGCCTAATCTTGCAAGGTATAAAACCAAAAAATCCAATATATATATATATAAATTCAAAAAAAAAATAGAAAAGGGATTGAAAATAGTAAAGAAAAAAAATCATCCTCTAGTGAAAACCACTTCGGTGGCACTTTGGGCAAGTACCTTGGTGAAAACTTGGAAAACATGTGCCTTGTGTAAATAAGCACTCTCCATCCACTGTGATCCCTATGGCTTGTCCTGCATCATTCATCCATCACACTTCCATATCTCCATCCACCACCCATCTACATCCACATCATAGCTTGATCATGTGTTTGTATCATGGTCCCTCCTAGTACTACTTGTCCCATTCCTAAGGTCAGTTTTCCTTGCTTGTAATGGAGTAGTCTGTCACATCATATTGGGGGAATGTTCTTATACCTATGTTGGATTGGATTCATGTATATTCTTTAAATCTTCCAAAAAAATAGAAAATCCAAAAATATTTAGAAAATAAGAAAACCCAAAACATTCAAAACATGTCAAAAATCCAAAAATGGGTCAAAAAGTCAAAAAAATTAAAAAATAGAGTCGTCTTGTCAAACCATGGGTCTCTAAGTTCTGAACATGGGAAAGAATGATCTTTGATCATCTCCCAAGACACTTAGGTCAATCCTTTAGGAGTCTATCACAATATACTTGCAATCCATATGTTCTTATCTCATTAATAAACAAGTCAAGTCATCAATCGAACTACATGGTCCCTGTGTATATAATGTAGGAAAGGCTAAATATTTGATCAGCCCTCGAGGCCCCTAGGATAGTTCTTTAGGTTAGGTTCTTGGTCAAAATCTCAAAAAACACAAAAACATTGGAAAATCTAAAAATCAAAACATTCATAAAACATCTTCAAAATAGCAAAAATAGCCTCAAAATATTTGAAAGAATCCACCCATCCCATCTTGCGATTTCTCGCAATAAACATCTACTCATAATAAATGATCTTCATCCCCAACCTTTGGTGAAACAATCAGGAGCAAGTCTAGTAGTTTAAAAGTAAAAACTCAATTGTTAAAGTCTCAAGTTTAGGTCAGTACTAGGTAAAAAAGCTTGTCAACTCTTAGTACTAATAGCCCATCATCCAGTTTGTCCCAAATCATCTGATAACGTCATGTCCTAGGATGCATCCTCCTACAATGGACATCAACATTAGGAATCATCATAGTTTAGTCTTGGCAAGTGGCATGAAGAACATTAGCTTGCTTATTTACTTGATCTTTGTCTTGTTGATTTATCTTATTGCACTTGTATACACCTGAAAATGGTCATCACGTTCAATTAATTAAATACAACCTATTTGATTAATGCTTCAACTACATATAAATAAGGTCTTACTTTATTTATATTGTTTACTTTCCTTTTAATTCTCCTAATTCACATTCTTCTAAATTAAATAAACAAAAAAACCTTAAACGTGTTTATTTAATTAATCTTCCCTAATCCTAATTAAGAATTAGAGCACATTTCTACAACCTTTTTATGTGCCACCTCATAAAGGTCACATGAAAATAAATAATCCTAATTATTAATTAGAATTATCCTCACACACTTCCACCAATAAGAAAAAGCACATGGCTTTATTCCCCCACACTTCCAACAAATTTGGAGCACATGGGTCTTTGTTTCACACACTTGGAATCTCATACATTTGGCATTCTTACAATTGGTCAAGGGTATTCTCTTCACACACATGGCATGTTTTCCTTGGTCAAGGGACAACATCCTGATTCCTTTCATCTCCACCGTCTATCTTGTCTCCTTTGAATCTGAACCATTGATAGATACCATCTCACAAAATGCTTATAAAACTCTATAAATACACCCCTCATCCTTTGCATTATCTTCCACCTTTTGAGTAATGTTATAATGCTATTTTGAAATACAAATTGGAATAGTGTTATAATGCCATTTTCCATCCACACTTTGAGTATTGTTACCATGCAAGTTTTTCATAGGAGCTTGGAGCTTTCATGGAGTCTTATACTTAGCTTGCATATCATATGTTACTTTGCATTCTCATCTTAGATTAATTAGTTTCTTCATAGTTACATTTTAGGTTAGTTTGTTTTATGTTTGCATTTGAGCATATGCATAATCATAGATAGCTCATTATAGTTGCATATCATCTCACTCATCTCCACTTGTTCATCCATCACCAACATCATCCTTCATTTATCGTTGCATTAATCATCAATTCCATCATCTTTTTTCATTTAAGAGCATACCATTAATCCTTCCACCACACATTTTCACATATAACTCATCTTAGCTTGCATACTAGGCATAAAATCTCATTTTCTAGGTAGTCATTTTAACAACCTTTGTGCTCATAGAAATCTAAGGTCCAAACAGTTTAATAAATCCCTAGAATTAGAAAACAATGATACGTATTTGAAAAGTTTGATTGTATAACAAAATAGATTAGTTTTACTTGCTTCAAAATTTGAATGTAAACTGTTTCATTAAGGTTAGTTTGACATTAGAATAACTAACTCACTCTAAACATTTTGACACACACACAAAATGGCACCCACTGTGCAGCCTCTGCCTCACTTATTGCTAACTTTTTTTTATGGTTTTGTGATTGTAGGTGCAAGTTTTATGACTTGGGAGCGTTTTGCAATGATTTGGAGGCAATTCAGAACTGTTTTGAGCCATTTCTAGGCTATTTTTAGAGTTTTGGTGTGTCTTGTCTCTGTTTTGGTGCCTCTTGCAATTTGTCACCAAAATCAGAAACTCACATTTGGTGTTGTTCATTTGTAGGTTTTCCCAAATTCACTGTCAAAGACTCAAAACATAAACTACTAACATATTGCAGGGGTTGGATGTTATGTACTTGTTTCCATTTTGGTTAAGTTAGGAACGTAGCTTAAGTAAAGGGATAATGAACATCATGTTTCCTTTTGGTTAAGTTAGGAATAGAGCTTAATTAAAAGATTAATGAACACCATGTCTTTTGTATGTGATGGATGGTAGGCATATGCTCTCCCCTTAATTGGGTGATCCAAAAAGCTAGAGCCATTCTTGTTTATGTGCAAGTGTAAGTGGGGTATATGGCATGAGTTCTCTCTTTATTCATGCGAAATAAAGATTGATAGAACTATGGGTATACTCGCTTGATTTTGTTTATCCTAGAGAACCTGCCTTGTGGGAAAAAGTAATCACCCAAGGGAACGACCCAACCGGTAACATGCTAAAGCCAAGAGACTTCCAACCGAGATATAAATGTGGATACTTGAGGAAAGTTCAAGTATCACAAGGATAATTTTGACGAGATGGATTGAAAGGGACTCTCATTGTATGGATTATCCCCCATGAATAGAATTCCCACATTCAAACCCTTGTTGTAGATTTTCCAAAATCCTTTATCTATTCTTTGGTGTAGCAATGATCATTGCCAAGGCATCCACATTCTCATAATTTTTAGAAGAGGTGATCAGTTCATCATGGGAGTTTCATGGGGACTGGAAGCTTGGTTGTCCTGAGAAGAGAGTGCACTATAAGGGGGATCCCATGTAGCCAAGCTTCTAAATTCATCCGCTAAAGATAGTGCGGTTGGGGTAAAACCCGCATGGAATCAAAAAGAATACAGTCTTACACAGCCTTAGGAGTCTATATTCTACTTGATGTGTCTTCAAAATGAAACTCAAACCAAACACCATAAAAAATGTTACATTTTGTAAGTGAAAACCTTGATTCAGAACTACATTCATTGAGGTAGACAAGTCAGTAACATAGGTCCATCCATTTTTAGAAAATTAGTCCTTCCAACAGTGTTCAACCATTCCTTAGGAAAAACAGAGTCAGAATATGTGGTTTACATGATGATTTCATGAAAGGTCAAGGTTAGAAAACCCAAGTTCAAGCCTCTTAGTTTCAAACAACACAAAAAATGTTTGTCTATGCTCTATGACTTTAGAGAAAGACTAACCTTCGACTTTTACAAGAGAGCTTGCAAGGACAATCTAGAGTTATACATGATGTACTATTGTCAAAATCCAAGAATTTTCCAACATTTTGAGTACCTTACTTACACAACAGGAATCCAAACTCCAAGTCCAAGATCATTCCTTAGAAGTCTAAACATTGTCAAAATGGACCTATATTACAAGTGGAACTTTTTAAACTAAACCTAGATCTAAACATTTTAAGGTGCCTAAATCAATCAATATCCATAACATCTTTGTTTGTACAACCTAGTTTCATCTTTGGGATTTGTCATCCTTCTATCAATGAAACGACGTCATGCAATCAAATCAAACTTAGTCTAATCAATAGAATTTTTTATTCTATTTAATTTAATTGTAATCCTTGGCACTATTTCAAACTTAGATCAAAGCTTTAGTCCAAATCATAACATTTGTATGCTCATCCAAATAGGATCACAAAAGAGGAGACTTAAAGACAATGAACTTGGAACACCCCACTTTGAAATGGAAAACATAGGAAGTCTGAGTAGTGAAACTTTCGATATCAAAACTCCCAACATTGAAATTCCCAACATTGAACCTCAAAATAGTGAGATCCCTAGCAACATGGCTGATGTAGAAGAAATCCCTATTCCTAGACTCAACAACACTCAAGGGGAAGAAATAAACGATGAGTATATCTGAGAAGCGCAACAAGACCCCAACTTCCATAAGTTTCTAGAAAATATTTTCGAAAGAGATGAGGGAAAATACCTATTAATGTTAGCCAATCAAGGAGTCAAACTTTTGCCTGATTTTGACATCAACATCTTAAAAGCACCTCCCCAAAAGCTTGAAAAGGAAATAGAACAAATGGTTTCTTTAACTCACCAAATGAACAACCTTCAACAACAAGTTCTAGACATGCAAAGGGAAACTTCGAAATGATACTTGATTGAGGACATTTTTCCTTATCCCTTTAATCCATCCATCAACATGATTCCTTTCCCTAAACGAAGTGAATTTCCAAAAATGAAACGTCATTGGACAAGTGGCTCACCACACCCTAATAGTTGATGTACTTTATAGATGAGGTTTGCATGGTACTCTTCTTCGGTGTCTAAAATGTAACGAAGTTGAAACTGCTCTATAAGAGGTTCACGAAGGTATCTATGACACACATTCAAGTGGCTTAACCTTAGCTAAGAAATTGTTATGATTGGGGTATTACTAGCCGAATATGGAGAAAGAGTCATTTCAATATGTCAAAAGGTGTTCCAAATGTCAGATTCATGGAAACTTGATACATGCACCTGTACAAGAGTTGCATCCTTTCACAACTACATGGCCTTTTTGTGAGTGGAGATTGGACCTTGTAGGTAAGATTCACCCCTCTTCCTCCAATGGACATAAGTTTATAATCACAGCCACAGAATACTTCACCAAGTGGATTGAAGTTATTCCTCTAATCACCATCACCAGAAAACAAATCTCATCCTTCATCCTAAATTATCTCATATGTCGGTATGGTGTTCCTCAATCTATCATTACAGATAATGGTTGGCCCTTTAAGAATCAAGATGTTCAACAGCTCTGTGAAGGATTCCATATCCAACATCATTTTTCTACACCTTACTATCCCCAAAGGAATGGCCAAGTAGAGGCCTCAAACAAGACTATTCTAAATATTTTGAAGAAAACCATTAATGAAGCTAGACGTGATTGGCATGTTCAACTAAACCCGACATTGTGGCCTTATAGAACCAGTATCCGTACCCTGATAGGAGCAACACCCTATTCTCTTGTCTATGGATCAGAAGTTATTCTACCTATTGAGGTTGAGATACCATCCCTACGTGTGTCACTTAAAGGTATGATTTCAAACTAGGATTACAGAGTATCTAGGCTATAAGAATTAGAACTATTGGATGAATGTCAGCAACATGCAGTTGATCATCTAAAAGCTTATCAACAAAGGATATCCAGGATCTACAATCACAGAGTAATACCTAGAGCATTTTAGGTGGGAAACTTAGTCTTAAAAGAAAATCCCCATAATCAACAAGATCGAGAGAAGAAGGAGAAATTTGAACCTAAATAGTTGGGTCCCTTTGTTATAGTATCACTCTTCATATTAGGAGCATATTAGTTGTCCACACTAGAAGGGGATATGTTTGACGAACCCCTCAACAACTTGCATCTCAAAAGGTTTTACACCTACCTCATCTAGTGCATTGGTCAAGATCCTGAAATAATACCAAAAAATCAGAAAATGTCCTAAAGAAATATCAAAAAAAAAAGAATCGTCCTCTAGTGAAAAACCACTTCGGTGGCACTTTGGGCAAGTACCTTGATGAAAACCTAGAAAACAAGCACCTTGCATAAAATAAGCAATCTTCATCTATCTTGGGCTACGTGACTTTCTCTGCATCATTTATCCATCATGCTTCCATCTCTGCATATGTCATGCTTCCATGTTTGCATCAGAGCTTGATCTAGTGTTTCTATCAAGGTACTCCCCTAGCATTACTCGGCCCATTCTAAAAACTAGTTTGTCTTATCATATCACACTACGGGAATGTCCTACATTGGATTGGATTCTTGTACATTCTCAAGGTTGGAAAATTGAAAATCCCAAAAACATTCAAAACATATCAAAATCCCAAAAACATTCAAAACAGATCAAAATCCCAAAAACATTCAAAACAAATAAAAATCCAAAAACAAGTCAAAAAATTCAAGAATTCAAAAACATAGTCATCCTTCGAACTAAGTCGTCTCTAAGCTTTGAACATAGGCAAGGGTGATCTTTGATTATCCCCTGAGATATTTGATTCAATCTTTTCAGTGTATGCTATGTTCATATTTTCATCTTGATTGTATCGCCAGTCGAACTATGTGGTCTCTGTGTGTATAACGTAGACAAGGCTAATCTGTTGATTAGCCCCTGAGGCCCCTAGGATAGTTCTTTAGGTTAGGTCTTGGTCATCATGGTCATGTCACAGCCTGCACTAGGGGAAAAATCCTACACTCACTTCAAATGGATGATGATCTTTCTGAATCAAGGGTTTATCACGTTAAACACGAAAGTTCAATTTTTTCTACTTTGATTTTTGATATCATATCTCTGGAGTCCTCAATGATGTATCGAACTAGAGGAGCAAGGAAGGAGTATGATTTTTCTTTGTCTATTGTTTGTCATTTTATCATTATTACTATGCAATTTTTCGTGAGACATGCACTACAAAGTATCACTGATGACATTCCAAATTTGCATAGGAAAAAGATTAACTCTTGACTATTTACGCAAGTGATGCTTAGGTCATCTTAGTTTAATTATATTTAGATGCTTGTGTTAACTTGCAATTTTAAAACAACATGGAAGTAGTACTCAAGTCATCTTGGTCTAAAATATTCCATCAATGCTTGTACTCACTTTCAACATTTTAAAGGCCCAATGATGATAAAAAGTGCGACAAATTGGTTAAAATAAATGACAACTTTTGAAAATGAGATTTGCATTGTTAAGTTAGATTGCATTCATGTTAGTATTGTATGTGTATTTATGCAGTTTTTCAATGCTGAAACAATTCCACAATGGTGTCATCTATATTATTAATGGATTGAGTACATTGGACATTAATCAAAAACACATCATTCTCATTTAGTGGCACATCAGTTGCATCATCATTTTCATATCTTGGAAAAATTTCTTATTTCATCTACATCCATACATTCCATCATGATATTTGCATCAGAAAATACAAAAGAAAGGACATACGTTGCATATCATTTTCAACATCATGTCATCCACTATGCTTAATTAAGTGAGTCTCTTTAGATTTCCAAGAAATTTGGGAAATATGTTAGAGTTATGAAGCTTAAAAGATCAATCTACTATAATCTTCCCACAACTTTTCAAAGTTGGACAGACTCACTTATTCAAGCTTAAGGCATTGAACATTTGCACTCATCATCATTACATCACATTGCATCATCATAATAAATCACATCACATTTCATAATCATAATTCATCATCTAAATAAAGTCGCAACATTGCATATCGTAATAGGGAAATCAAGTGCATGTCAACATTTAGATCATAATCACCGCTGCATATCATATATCATCAAAAATTTCATAAATTTCCACGTGTACAAGGATATCCAAAAAGTAGGATGAGATACATCAAAATCCAAAAAGGCACTATATCATGGAAATCATGTCCTCAATATCACAAAAAGTTGTATACACAATCTCCTAGGAACATCACAAAATGTTATGTCGAACTCCCACTAGATGTTGTTTCTCTCATGGAACTGGTACCCCCTCTACCCGATGGACCTACACCTTGATCTCTCCTATCTCCAAGAAATTGCTGCGTGACACCCATGCTAGCAATCCAAGAATGAGATATGAGAGAATGAGACTGTACAAAACTCTCTCATCGCTCAAGAGGAACCAACTCATGATATTTACCTCTATAAAACTGCAACTCCTGAGAAATGTGTCAGATCTCTCTGAAGAAATCTGCTATACGTACAGATGGTGTTTTTTGTTATATCCTCTCAGTAATGGCCTCAAACTACTCTATCTGGTGTCTGAAGGCATCCCTCTCTAACATAAGTATGATCATCTTTGCCTACAACTATTGTATCTGCTATCTATTTGTCTCTCTATCAGTACTCAAAATATCAATTTGTGCCTGACACTATCCTAACTCATTCTGAAGGGACACAATCTATGCTCGAGCCTATGCTATCTCATTGTGATGTGAGGGTATCCCAATCTAAATCCTTTAAATCACCACCTAAGCTACGATGACATTCCTACGCCTCAAAACTGCAAAATCCAATAGATGACTATCATCTACCCTAGCATCATCACCCACTGCACTACCATCACTCTCCCCAGCATCATCACCTTTGCAAGCACCCTTTGCACCACCCTCATCACCTCTGCAAACACCATCCTCACCACCCTTGTCCTCTCCTTCGTCTCCATCAACTAGTAGTATTGGCTCCTCTGGATGAGTAAACCTAGGAAAGGGAACTCTGAATAATCCTTAGTCATCACGGCATCTGTAATATATCGAAAATAATCCCATAAACCAGGGGTCAAGGTATAATACTTTGTACAGGCTATCTCATATGATACACATGGGCCCCACTCTAAAACATCCTATCGTCAACATGCATAATGGGAAACTCCCAAGGGCATCCCCTGAACCCGTCCAAACTATCGACATACTCACAAATACAAGTAGCACTCAAGAATAGTAGGTGTCCACCTAATCTGATAGTGGGATAATAACATATATGGCATCTCCAACTAATCATTTGGCCACTAGTCACAATCTAAGTATGGCCGCCATGTGATAGTCTCCAAATCATCCAAAACATGCCTCCAATAAGTAATCTTTCATAGCTTATGTTGTACCTATGGACCACTATAACTAAAAACATTGGATCTCCCAGGAGGTTGATGTCTCTCTCCCATGGGCAGAGTGACAGTTATATGCTCCCATTCCCAAGTCTACAATAATGTGACACCACATGACAAACTCATCACCCCATAATAGACAACCTCGTGAAAACCTCAATATAAGTGGGCTAACATACAGGAGCCCCAAGCATGCCTTGTACCATCAAGTGTCATCCTGAATAGCACACAACCCCAACCTACTAAAAACCCCTTTGACCTATGATCAGGACAAAGGAATCCACCAATGAATCCAAAAAGCACACATGGCAAAGGAGCATATATGCTAATCATCTTTGTCTAAGGGATCCATCAGCCCATAACATACTCATCTTGACATAATCTCCGCAATGCAGCTATCCCACTCTACTCTCTCTTATCGTATACTACTATCACTCCCATCACTGGGATCTGTAGAATATGATAGACATCCTCATGAGTCATAGTCATCTCTCTAGTTAGTAAATGAAATGTGTTATGATCACTGCGCCATCTCTCTGCCAAAATTGTCAATAAACCTCTGTTGATTCTATATTGTGGAATGTCTAAAAAGGAATTCAACCCACAATGGGAGATAATCTCTAAGTCGACTGATGACAATCGGAGGACCATGTTCCAAGTCTTTAGGAATCGCTCCCGATATTGGAGTACATCTCCATCTCCCTAATCATGAATAAAAATCAATCAATTAATGTCATGTTCACTCAAAATCATCAGTCAATCAAACTAATGTGCAGTCATTCAAATCCACTCAATCAGAACAACCAACATCTTGATCAATCCTACTCATCATTCCTCACCTATCATGAGGATGATCTACTATCAATCCTACCCATCGTTCCTCTCCTATCATGTAGACAATCTGCTATCAATCCTATAATTGTTCCTTGCCTATCATGATGATGATATGCTATCAATATTACCCATCGTTCCTTGCCTATCATGAGGACGATCTGCTATCAATCCTATCATTGTTCCTTGCCTATCATGAGGACAATATGCTATCAATCTTACCCAACATTCCTTGCCTATCATGAGGATGATATGCTATCAATCCTATCATCATTCCTCACCTATCATAAGGACGATATGTTATTAGTCTTACCCATCGTTCCTCGCCTATCATGAGGATGATCTGTTATCAATCAACCCATCATTCCTCGCCTATCATGAGGACAATATGCTATCAATCTTATTATCATTCCTCAGCTATCATGAGGATGATACAACACTAGTTCTATCATTTGATTCTCGCCTATCATGAGATCAAATCATCATGCAAAACATCAATCAAACACTGCACATACCACAATCTAACTAAAATCAATCCAAAATATGACAAACTAATGACTCCTAGGCTTCAAGAACATCTTGTGAACATCACCTCGAAGGATTTCCACAATCAAACCCTGCAAAATGGGTCAAATGACAAGCTAAACCACTTCAAATCACTAAAAATGACAACTTTCCAAGGCAACAAGAGGCGCCATTTGGGACCCCAAAGGTGCCAAAACAAAGTATGCAATTCAAAACAATGTTTTCAAGGATTACAAGAGGTGCCACTTGGGACCCCAAAGGTGCCAAAATAGTGTTGGAGCAAAAAACATGCATTTTCAAGACTTATAAGAGGTGCCACTTGGGACCCCAAAGGCGCCAAAACTCTCACAAGGCTCAAAAACACCCATTTCAAGCTTACAAGAGGCACCACTTGGGACCCCAAAGGCACCAAAACTCTAAAAAGGCTCAAAAACATCAATTTTAACCTTAAAAGAGGCACCATTCAGGACCCCAAAGGCACCAAAACTCTTAAACATGTTCAAAAACACTCAAAAACGACAAAAACATCCCCCGAAAGTGCATCAATAGCATCCCATAAGCTACAAAATCTATCTATGACATTCAAAATGCTTCTAAAAGGCAAGAAAATGACTAACAAAGAGGTTTCTCGTAAAGCATATCGTAGGTCCAGAGGTAGTAGGTTGATTAGGTTGGCAAAGACGCTTGAAATGATGCTTCTAGTATGGGATCACCATCTTCCTCTAAGCTCTCCAAACTCAAAATGGTGAAATGAATCCCATTTTACCCATTTTGACCTTTTTGGGGTAAAATGGAGGGAATTATGGTGGGATTTATTTCCCATTTTTACCACAAAGGAGGGGTAATTAATCAACACTATTCAAAGAAAGAGCTTGCAATGAACTTTCAAGAGATAAATCATCTCTGACATCAAACCTTCACCAAAATGACATTGGATCATTATTGCATCATCACAACACTTATCACATCATTCAACACTTCATTTTCTCATCCTTGTATTCACCGATTTATCTCTCGAGGGGGCATAATATCCATCAATACCAGAAATTCAAAATCTGGGGCATCGAAATCTCGCATCATCTAAGCATCAACATCAAAATATTCTTTGAAGTAACATGTAAACACATCACTTCAAAGAGGGGAAAAATGTATACACCTGAGAATGGTCATCACATTCAATTAATTAAATACAACCTATTTGATTAATGCTTTGACTACATATAAATAAGGTCTTACTTTATATATATTGTTCACTTTCCTTTTAATTCTCCTAATTCACATTCTTCTAAATTAAATAAACAAAAAAACCTTAAACGTGTTTATTTAATTAATCTTCCCTAATCTGATTAAGAATTAGAGCACATTTCTACAACCTTTTTATGTGCCACCTCATAAAGGTCACATGAAAATAAATAAGACTAATTATTAATTAGAATTATCCTCACACACTTCCACCAATAAGAAAAAGCACATGGCTTTATTCCTCCACACTTCCAACAAATTTGGAGCACATGTGTCTTTGTTTCACACACTTGGAATCTCATACATTTGGCATGCTTCCAATTGGTCAGGGGGATTCTCTTCACACACATGGCATGTTTTCCTTGGTCAAGGGGACAACATCCTGATTCCTTTCATCTCCATCGTCTATCTTGTCTCCTTTGAATCTGAACCATAGATAGCTGCCACCTCACAAAATGCTTGCAAAACTCTATAAATACACCCCTCATCCTTTGCATTATCTTCCACCTTTTGAGTAATGTTATAATGCTATTTTGAAATACAAATTGGAATAGTGTTATAATTCCATTTTCCTTCCACACTTTGAGTATTGTTACTATGCAAGTTTTCCGTAGGAGCTTGGAGCTTTCATGAGTCTTATACTTAGATTGTGTATCATATGTTACTTTGCATTCACATCTTAGATTAATTAGTTGCTTTATAGTTACATTTTATCATCTCCATTGCATCATAGTTACATTTTAGGTTAGTTTGTTTTATGTTTTCATTTGAGCATATGCATAATCATAGATAGCTCATTATAGTTGCATATCATCTCATTCATCTCCACTTGTTCATGCATCACCAACATCATCCTTCATTTATCGTTGCATTCATCATCAATTCCATCATCTGGTTTCATTTAAGAGCATACCATTAATCCTTCCACCACACATTTTCACATAGAAATCATCTTAGTTTGCATATTAAGCATAAAATCTTGTTTTCTAGGTAGTCATGTTAACAGCCTTTGTGCTCATAGAAATCTAAGGGCCAAACAGTTTAATAAATGCCTAGAATTAGAGAACAATGATACGTATTTGAAAAGTTTGATTGTATTATGAAATAGATTAGTTTTACTTACTTCAAAATTTGAATGTAAACCGTTTCATTAAGGTTTGTGTTGAAATTAGAAGAACTAACTCACTCCACATTTCGACACATGCACAACACTCATTCCAATGACCTTTCGATGATGTCCAAACAAAGGGATTTAGAGAGAAAGGAATGAAGAAACAATCATTATCTTTTGTCTGCTATGCTTGTTGGATATTCTTGTAATATAACCTTGGTCATGCGTACTTTTTTTGGACTGTAGGGAGGGTGTTTTATTTGTCTTGTTGACCACATAGGAAGGCTTTGCTTTCTATGTTTTGGTCTGAGATGTTTGAAATATTTGAACTACATTTTAAATAAGGTTTCATATGCCAAGCATGAACAAGAGTACTCCTATTTGATTGTTGAGTCAAAGTCCATCACACTAGGTGCAAAACCATCCCAGTTCTTTATACCTTGATGCATTGTGCCTATGTTTGTTATCAAACATAAGTTAAGTAATCCCTTTTAAAATCCCAATTCCTAATAAGCAATCCATCATCATCATTGTTTATCTCCATCTATTATAAAGTCTCATAGATCATGGAATTGTTGGATCCTTTTGTCATCATCTCATTTATTTTGTCTTCTCTCCGCACTAACATGGTACCATGACAATTAATCAAAGCATCACCAATGCATCCATCCTGCATCCACAAACCATTAGTATGTGTCATATCATCCATATCTTATACAATAGGAAACTTTAATCATCTCACATGCATTAAATTTCCATAATTTGCATCATAATATAGATTGGTTATTCTAAGCACCTCATAAACCATATATTTTCATCCATTACATAATCATATAAGCACCATCATATCATCCATATATGCATCATCATATCATACATGAAAAATATACCGAAAAAGAAAAAGAGCATGTCATAGCATCCCATACATCTCATGACCATAACATATAAACATCATCCATTAGGGTCATAATATAGATCTATTAGTCTAAATCATATTAAAATCATTTGCATATCAAAAACATTTGCATCCATACATCATCATGAAAAATGCATAAAAATAATACAAGAAAAGGAAATACATCCATAACATCCATGAAGATTTGCATGATCACACATAGCATCATATCATATAGAATCACATTACACATCAAATACATCCATCCATAGATGCATAAATAAAAGTAGACATATTGCATAATGAATCGATCATATCATATATACCAAAAATGTAATTGTCATACTACAAATTAGGATCATGTGCATGTATATCAATTAGTATGGAAGGCCCACAAGGCTATTAAAAATGGAGCATATGAGTCCCAAAAATAATTGAATGCTATCGATCAAAATTGTATATGGTAGCTAGCCCTAGTGGTTGCTCCCCTCGCCTACCTATCTCTTAGCTTATTCATTTATCTACCTCATCCCTATCTACTAAGAGTACTCTAGTACTTGAGCTGTCACAGGTATAGTCTACCGATAGTGGAGCTTGTAGTACTCAACCTCATGGTACATCCATGTTAGAACTGTCCTACCTTAAAATGATGCAGCCATGCTCTCTAGCTGCAACCTCCTATAGACCTCCTGGGCCAGTTGTAGCTCTATCACCTGCCTTTTTTTGTGCTCCTAATCCCTCTCTATAGTGAGAGCCTAGACTTGTTTCCTAGCTTAGTCCCTCTCTACTATAATTGTTAATACCTATTCCTAAAGCTCTTGAATCTGCCCATGTAGTTGTTGTATCTCAACATCTCATGGGTCTAGCTATGGTGGTAGAGGTGGTTGTAGAGGCTATTGATATCTCTTCCCTCTCTGGTCCTATTGTTGATCTGGCTATCATGGAGGTGGTCCACCTCCTCCTTCAAGTGCTCCTAGGACCTATCCCACCTACCCTCTCCTCATTGTCCTGCCTCGAGGTCTCCTTTGTGGCAGCACTACTCCTAGAATTGTGAGCCAAACTGGGGGTCTAAACTAGTCATCATAGGCACATGTAGTGTCTGGATCTTCCTATCCCTGATTGTAGGCCCATGGCCTAGCCACTCACTACCTAAAGTTGCTAACCACATCATATGTTGGGATCATCCATCCCCATGTGGTCTCTCTGGTTGTGTGCAAGAAAATATCCACATATTGATCATCAGGGCAATCTTGAACATCCCCCCACTATTTGGCTACCCTATCTAGTAGGTAACGCTCAATCATGGTATGTTCACGTCCTTGCATTAGCTAATCCTATCTAGCATAAAATAGTTGTTGCACTTCATCAAACCAAGCAGGCATATGTAACCATGGCCTCCAAGTAAACACTATCATCTCATCGATCACACGACACCAGTAAGGTAAGCCTAGATATCTTGTATTTCTAAAGGTGAGGCTTCCCCTGTACCTCTAAACTACTAGGTCATTAGGCTCAATGTTGACCACAGTAACCATCAGTTAAAGCACAAAAATGTGCTCCTAGGCCCAAATGTGTAAAAGTGTAATGTCGGTACCAACGGTTGTCACAATAAGCGAACTCATGCAAAATCATGATATAATGACGCCAACATCACTGGTCCCTAGGAAAAAAGTGTCCTTCGCCAAAGCATCTGCTCCCAAGCTAAACCCCATCACAGGATGAAGTATATGTCCTACTAGTCTAGAGCCACTAGTCCACATATAATCACAACAATGATCAGCCAAAAAGTTGGCACCCGGTGTTTGTAGTAGTCTAGGTCAAGCTGACACTCAGAAAGTGTCAACTCCTCAACCTCCAAGACCACAAAGCATGTGTTTCCAATGACATTTATATCATAAATAACTCGCTCACCATGAATTGGCAGCCACAAGATGTGCCAAACGTCCTCAAGAGTAATAGTGGCCTCACCGGTGGGAAGGTGAAAGGATGAGGTCTCGCTATGCCACCTCTCGGTTAGCGCTATCATCATCACCAAGTAGGTCCTAACAGTAGGCACATAGGTAATGTACCAGACGTCGATCTCACCTAGGTGCTCCTGTCACAACTCATGTAAACCACTCAATCTACTCAGTACTAAGGGTCACTGCTCACATGAAAGCATAGGCTCTCTATCCTTTTACAGTCAGGAACTCACAGCATCAAAATTTGTAAAAAAAATTGACCTTGTTTGGATTTTTTGACACAAGAACAACAAATGTGTCACTCTTAGCAAAGGTGTCACCCTTTAGAAACTCCAAATAGTGATGCTTGACCCCTTCAAAATGCAAACTAGGTTGTAGTATCACTATTTGCATACATGGGCACCTTTGACCAAAAAATCCTAAACCTAAATCGAGTCGCAGCATCACCATTCACAATGGCGTCGCCATTTGTAGTTTGTAAACCTAAAGCTAAATTATAGTGTGGTTTCACAATTCATAGAAGCAGCGCTATTTAAGCCCTTGCATCGCAAATTTTGCAGTCTAGCATGGCTATGTAGTGACGCTATCTCTGCTCCAAAACGTGAAGTTGAAGTAGTTCTTCTAAAGGATGGACCAGTCAAACTCCAAAGTGTGATGCTGAAGAGTAATGGCAATGCAATCACAGTCACTATTTTTCCACAAAGAAATGATGACCTCACCAAAGTGATGCTAACTTCTTTAAACAGTGACACCTCAGTGGATTGCAACATTGGGGTTGGGTAAAAGGTCACTTTTTAGTTTTATTTTGACATGTTCTTTTTATATTAATCACATTTTACTTTTAGCCTCTCTTGTGGCTCTATTTTTTGTAGGCTAATCAACTTTTGTAGGTTGAGGTAATCAAAGAAGGAAGGAGGAAATTAAGAAAAGGATTCTTATGGCATTATCACATGATTGTAACAAGTGTTTTTAAACACTTTGGGAACAATTATAATCGCATATTTAAGGCCTTTGTTATCTTTAGTTTTAGGACTCAAATAAATTTCGTTTGGGTTTTAAAAAGAGCAATCAAAGGGTTAAAAAGAAAATTAGGAACTTACTAGAGTTTGTTTTGGATTTTAAGAATTGAACAAATGACTCTAAACATTTCATCTTGGTGCTATGAAAAGAATCCATTACTGCCTTTGAAATCTAAAATGAACATGTGTCTTTTGTGTCTTGTAATCTTTTTTACAAACTAAAATTATTTAAAACAAATATGCACTTCTCTCACACTTCACGATGATCTTGAGAATCAAAATTCTTTTGGTGATATTAGGTTGTCTAAAAGATTTCCTCCACACTTCAATTTGGGCTTATAAAATTGAACAAAATCTTGCTAGTGTGAGTTAAGTCTATTGTGTGTGTTCTCTCTTTATTCACGCAAACAAAGATTGATCGAACTAAGGATGTAATTTCTCAATTTTGTTTACCTTTAGAGGACCTTCCTTTGTGGGGAAAATTACTCACCCCAAGGGAACAACCCAAACCGATAATAGGTTGAAGCCAAGCCACTTCCACTCAGTATATAAAATGGACTCTTGAGGAAAGATCAAGCTCATGAATGGTTATGTCGATAAGTGATTTCGTTAGTATCCATGTGGTGCGTAGAAACTTGTAGAGATTAACCTCTATAGGTTGAGAATCCTCCTTAACAAATCTAATCTTGTTTTATGTATATCCCACTTGAACGGATGCATTGACTAAGAGCCAAATTGTGTAGAAGCCAAAAATCCCTTTCTATTTTTTGGTGCAAGAGGTCGAACCTCTAAAGCCACCCCACATTTTTGCGATTCTTTGTAGAGATGAAAATTTTGTCATGGGAGATTCATGAGAACTGAAGCTTGACTAACCTGAGAAGTGTGTGCCATGTTGGGGAGCCAATGTGGTCAAGTTTCTAGTCATGTGCTTTAAATAAACACAACTGGTTTATCCAAGTAGGGATTCAACAAATATTATCTCTTTCTACCCTAGGGTCACATGTGCATCATTTTGAATCAAAACACTTTGCTTGGATCTAAAACATTGGAAAGAAAACATTCAACCATGATCATTAAATATCAAACCCTTTAGTAGAAGCAAATACCATTGAAAAAGTCCAAGTATTATTTCTTGTCCCTAGGGATTTATCCTTAGAGACTTCTAAGTATTTGGAAGGTCTATATATCTTAATTTTCTCTCTCTATAGTCAACATTAGCGAACTATTGCCTTAATTTCCTTGATTTCCACATAATGGACCTTGTGGGATGAGAAGAAATTGAGACAATAGACATTTAGTTTAAAAGCTAAGCAAGAAGGTGTTTGTGGTAAAAAGGGCTCATTAAGCAAAGATAAAAGGTCATATTAAATCTCACATGTGTTCTCTCAAATGATTTCCTGCAAGATCAAAATTCAAAAACCAAAATCTAAAGGTCATAGTCCAAAATCTCTCAAGAAACATCACTCTATGCTTTACAAAGTTAGGGAAAGATTGATCTATAACTTTTACAAATGTGCTTCAAAGAACAATCCCAATTTGTACTCATTTTATTGTTGTCAAAATCGAAGCCTTTATCAATGATTTGAGTTTCTCACATAGGAACTATAGCATGTTCTTCAATATCGAGGTCTTTTTAAAAAAGTCTCTCTAAGTTCACTTAGGATCAAAATCAACATTTTCATCCATCTTCAAACATCAAATCAAAATCCATATCACAAACCACTCTTGAAATCTTGAAAAATTCCTTAATACTAGACTTTTGGTAAATCCTTTGAAACAAATCAAAATCATCTTGTTTGACTAGGTGTGTGTAGATGAATCATCTTCACACACTTAGTTAAATTATTATCTTGTGGACAAGTTTGCTCTGAGACAACATCCAACCTCTTGGATTTTATGAGTTCATTATCAAATCCAAGTCAAAATCATCTTCACACACTTAGTTAAATTATTATCTTGTGGACAAGTTTACTCTAAGACAACATCCAACCTCTTGGAATTTATGAGTTCATTATCAAATCCAAATCAAATCAGGCCCAATCCAAATCCAAATCAAAATCAAAATAAAAAATCCTAAAGTCCTAAAGTCTAGTATCTCCTTCAAGGTTCCTCAAGAGTTCAAACATTCACATCATCCATATTTCACTATCTCATCACCATCCTTTGACCCTTAACATCCTAGACTTTCTTTTTTGTACCTAAAATTTAGAACAACCTAAGCGGCTAGAGTTTCACCTCCTATATTCCTAAAAATTGATCCTTATTTTATGTTCCAAACTAGATCTCAACACAAGAAGAACATGTAAACAAGAAAAGAAACATCCACTTCAAGTGACTTGAGTCAAACCACACCTAAAATCAATCCCATTGGATCTAGCGATCCCCCACTCAACCTTCCTCAACCACCACAATATCTTCGAGAGGGAGGCTTCCAAGTGGAAGATATCACCAACAACACCCTTGGAATGACTCAGGATGAAATTATGGAAATGGTCCAAAACATTGATACTCATAAAATTGTCAACACCATGATGAGACTTAATCCTTCACAATACATGTTAGAATTGGCAAAAGAAGGGGATAAACTCCCTTCTAATTTTGATGTAAGCACTATTGTGGAGAAACCTATTGGGATAATGTCATTGATCTCACTCACACCTTCCTTCCAAAGCATCATTCAATCCATCCTACAACCAATCTCATCTCATGTTCCAAGTCAACCCATAGTTACCAAGGGAAGTTCATTGCTTCATGCTCTTCAAACACATCCCCTTGTAAATAACCAATATTTGGATACAAAAAATATCTTGAGTCAAATTGTTCCTCAAGATCCAAAACACCCATATGTTCCCCTTGTCTTCCATGATACCAATACTCCATCCCATTTGTCTACAACACCAGCATATCCCCTTAACCTACAAGTCTCTCTCCCTATGACTTCACAAATTGAAGGTTTGCTATTTGGACAAGGGGCATCTTTGATCCCTCATCATTAGGAAACATACTAGCCATTTTCCCACCATTTCCCCCTCTACCATTAACATCCATGCTAATCCTCAACTTAGGGAAACCCCCTTTACCAATCCTCAATCAACAGAATCAAAGCAATCCTCCAATCATAAATTAAATCAATGTAGCAAATCCTTTGATCATGCCACCGATATCCCAACAAGAGGTGGTACCAATCCAAACAACCCAACCAATCACTACACCATCTACAATATAGTCTCCCAAGGACCTAGCATATCAATTGCACCATCACAACCCCCTATCATCAATCCAACAACATCTCAAAAACCACCTCAACAAACGCCCATCATTGCACCTCACACCATTCTAAATCCTCAACCTCCACCACCACTGAGATCAAAAATGGAAAACCAATATAGCATTACCTTTCAAGCAGCCCAACAAGCCTATCAAAAGGCTCTTCAACAATTCCAAGCTCAAAAGGTTGCTCAAACCACCCAAGCTGCTCAAGCTCAACAAGCTACACAAGATGCACAACTAGCCACTCAATAGGAACAAGCACAACAAGCTACCCAAGCACAAGCTCAAGATTTGTTACCACAGCAACAAGCTGCCCAAGCTACCCAAGTTTCACAAGCAACTCAAGCCGCACAAGCTGCACAAGCCACCCAGGCTGCGTAGCAAGCTCAAGCTCAGGCACAAGTACAATATCAGGCCCAGCAAGCACAAGCACAAACACAATACCAACTGGCTTAGCATCAAGTATACTAGAAATCCTTGCAACAATACCAAGCGCAACAAGAAGTAGCTTAGCAATTAGCCCAACAACATGCATTTTTTGTGCAATAGTAGCAAGACCAACAAGTGTTTTTCACATAGAAATAGTTGCAAGCATACCAACAAGCATTGGTTGTGAAACAAAGTTTTCAACAACCTCCCATGAACATGCAAAATACTCCACCTACCACTCAAATGATCAGATCACCCCAAAACACATTCATCCTACCACTTGATCAGCAAAATGATGTGTTGGCACAAATCAAATTGCTCTCGTAACAAGTGCTAGAACTCCAATCTAGAAAAACCACAAAAGTGCCAAGAAATTTGTACCCCTATCCATTCAAAAGAATCATTGCAATGGTACCATTCCCAAAGGGGTTTGAAATCCCTAAATTTGACAAATATCATGGGATGGGTAATCCTGAAGATGACATCAAGGAATTCTAGGTGCATTTCATGAAGTTACATATGATGACACTTATCTAATGTGAAGTTATTCCCTCAAAGTTTGGTTGGACCCACAATCGAATGGTTCTCTCACCTTCCTCCTAGAATCAAAAAGTTCCAATAAATTGTGGATGCATTCATACAGAACTATGCATTCAACATAGGCATGGATGTGAGTCTAGAAGAACTATCTACTCTCAAAAAAGCTAAGGGAGAAACATTCACATCCTTCCTACAATGATGGCAGTCTAAGGCCAACAATATTAAGTGAACCATACGAGAAGAACAAAAAATTTGTACTATCATCGCCAATCTAAAAATGACTTTGTCCTTCCATCTAAAAATATAATGCATCACCATATATGACCAGTTGATCCTCAAGGTGCTCAACATCAAAAATATCAAGATAACCGCTTTTCAACCAATTACAATGAAAAACCTCACACATGGGTGAAGAAAAAAATGTCCTTAATGATGGTGTGGTTGATTCCAAGGTCATAATCAGTGCTCCAAAACAAAACACATAATCATACCAACCACCACAAGGAAACAATTGAAACAACACACAAGCCAATGCAATATCGCAACAAACAAACAACCAAGTGGTTAATAATTTGAGTAATCAAGGGGGACCACCCATACAAAACAAATATCCCCCCAAACAAAAATACACAACCCTTAGGGAATCAATCGAATTTGTCATGAAGAAACTAGTATAGGAGAATCTCATTAAAATCCTTGTTTATGAGAATTATCAAGAGCCCCAAGTGAAACTACCATGGTACAATGAAAACCACCTTTGTGATTTTCATAAAATCAAGGGGTACACAATGGCCAGTTGCATGGGACTGAAAAAATATGATCCAAGACCTTATCAAAGAAAAAATTATAAACGTTGAACAACCTATAGGAAATCAAGACCTAAAGATATACACGAATTCGATGCTAGATCATAATAAAGGGAATAACCATGGAAAGACAAAGTATAGAAATGTAAACCATGTTTATGATCATGTTGTTTCAATTTAGGATCTAAGATGATTGCTTAAAGAATGCATAACGATTACAATTCCAATCTCCAAATTACTAAAATAAAATCAACACCATAACATAATTAAACTAATGGAATTGAGAAAAAGACTGAATTGAGAAAGAGACAAGAAAAAGAGAATGCAAACAGCTTGATAACGGAGTTCATCGTAAAACGACTACGTCTCCGGGCCCCTCTCCAAAGAGTAGACTGATCCGATTGATTCCTTCAAAAATTCAGCATTACATCAGCTTGCAAGCTCTTCCCTTCAAGCACGACAGAATTCCAGCATTCTCCTGACGTATAGGAACAACAAATTATCTCCCAAAATGCTCTAAGTCTCCAACACTTGAGGAATTTTGAATTCCCCCTAAGCCTCTAATCTCCCCTTTTTATACAAAAAATTTACTCAATTTGGTTAAAAACCAAATGATTTACAAAATCCACCTTATCTCTCCATTTTTACACAAAATCTTAATAATCTCCTTTACAAAGAGGATTTAACAATAATATCCCTCTTTTAAATATTTCAAGCCCTTAATTTTATTCTTTCCGGGCATTTGTTGTTACAAAATAAATCTTGATTTATTTTGTTGGGGTGGTAGATTTAATTGTTTTAGGAAAAATATTATAAAAAACCCTTAATTTTGGGGATTCCACCTTTATGGAAGGCTCCCCACAAAGTGTGGACCACCCCCATGTTAGGTGGCACCCCCACTTTAGGTGGGTTGCCCCCCCCCCCATAACATGGGTGGCATTCCCACATAATGTGGGTCGCCCCCCATGTGTGGGTGGCTTCCCACATAAAGTGGGCGCCCCCCTTAATGGGTGGGTTTTATCCCACTTTTTTAGGAGTTTAGTTTTATACATTTTTTCATTTATTTTATTTTGATTTTTATTTTTTTTTTTTCAAAATATTTGCCAAATGGAGGATTGAGGAGATGACAAGTGTCAAGGGCTGATTGGCCGTTGTGTTGACTGGGCATTGATGTCATCAGGTTGACCCAGATTTTGACCATCTGTAACTTCATCATACGGACTCCGTTTTTCGTGAAACAAACTTCAGGAATCGTGATGATGAGCACTACATAATGGTGTTGACTTTGGCTGATTTTGACAACTTTTATTTTTGCCTTTTTTTTTTTGGCCTATTTTTCGAGGGTTGACCATAGGTTTGACCTTACATATTTTGAGCTTCGGGACTCCAATTGACTCCGTTCGAGTTGCGTTGGAGTCAAGATTTTGCCCTCTCACTAATGATGCCGATTCTGAAGATAAA